>JAGFBZ010000163.1:1200000-1592500 GCA_018398805.1 Hirundichthys speculiger
GAGGTTAAAACACTTCAAGCCATGACTAAATCAGCCCTTCAAATGTAACATTATGTTTTTGCCCAACGCGGAAAATAAGCGAGCAGGTTCCTCCCCTCTCGTGTTGAGACTGTGAGGAAGTAGAGCCGAGAGTGAGAAGATCTGGATTGTGTAGGAGGTGCCGGGTTGACTGCAGCGCTGCAGGGGAGAAAACGTAGTTCACCGTTCCAAGCTCGCAAAGATCGCATCCTCTTCCTACTGTGAACTTCTGCGAGCTGCTGTTTCACAACAGTGTGTCGAGTTGTAAAAAATAGTTTTCCGTCTCTCGCACCCTCATGATCACACGGATAAAAATGAGTCTGTTTGAATTCTAGAGCGGCACTTTCATATTGTTAACTGCAGCAATAACCAGGATTCATTGCACTGAAACAGTCCACACCAAACCGTATCATGTCATACGCTACTTAAAAATCTATAGAGGGTTTTCACCTACATCACGTTTTGGTCAGTGACCTGGATGCGCGGCCATCTTGGAGGTACTCGGATGTAAACACACCGCTGGATCAATGCAAACGGCCGTGGATAAATGATGGATAAACCACAGAAAAGCTCTTCAAAAGGCGTTACAGACGCAAAAACATACAGAGAAGGACTTGGTCCACGGGAATTCTGAAAACTCACAGTTTGTCGGTGGTGCCGATCCGTACGAGTTAGCTCCCTCGTCTTGGAGCAATGACGAGCTGGAGAGCCTCCCTTCGATTGTTTACCCCGACATCGTAAACTATCTGGTTTTCTCACCAAGCCCCTACACAGCAGAAGATCTTAAATCTTACAAAAGTTTGGAGGCCTATTACCAGATGGTCTGTGGATGGGTGAGAGAGCTGCAGTATCAAATAATCAATGACAGATGTGTTGTGAAGGCCAAAGTTAGTAATGCCATAACGTCTTTATTAAATCTAATCTTAACTGTATGATATCCAGGGGTGAAGGTAATTAATTACAAATACTCAAATTACTGTAATTAAGTAGTTTTTTGGGGTACTTGTACTTTTATGAGTAGATTTTCAAGTCTGAACTTTTACTTGTGCTCAACTACTCATTGTGCCATGTAATCTACTTAGTTACTTTTAAAATCATGGTTGAGTACTGAGTACAATTTTCATTAATATCCAAACCTTTCATCTGAATTTTTGAAGCTTTTTTTCTTGATAATTGTTCATGCGTGAAATTAGGAGCTAACAAAATTTCACCTAACTTACCTGACATGAAATGGACCGAACAAATGCGGATGTTGTCCAGATTTTTGCCACGCAGGTCTTGGTTTAGCTTTGCTAACCACAAGCGCCTCCTTTCCTCTGACAACTTCTGGCATTGTTCTCCCTGATTTTTAATAACCTTTGGAAGTCTATAAAACTCCAAGTGTCTCTTGCAGTCTGTCTGGTTGGTACAGCCGAAAACACGGCAATAATTTACCTTTTTCAATGAAGACGTCTGGTTTTTACTCCAGTGTATGCGCTTTGTTTACATTGCCGCGTGCCTCCAAGATGGCGACTTCCGGTTGGATGATGCACTGATGCTGTGAAAACCGACTATATGGTTACATTCCTAATCCACCAAGTTGTCAACTGGAAATCTCCCTACATTGAGGGGACCGTTGATTTCTTTTGAGAAGGTGTTTTTTGCAACGCTCCTGTGATGCGTACATTACAGATGCAGCTCATTAAAGGTGAGTGTTTTGTCACTGTGCCAGTGTGTCAGTGTGAGAGAAACAACGAAGGCGCAGCACGGCTCAGCACGGTGGACTTAAATACTCGCCACGTTTTAAGGTGGACAATAGAAAACAGCAGGCTGCATTAGTCAAGACACAACGAGGGCTCGTTGTTTGACTGCTGCATTTTGGGTAATAATAGTAGATGTAACTGACTCTGTGTTGTCCGCCCGTAGGAATGACTGTTTGAATGGAGCTCCTTATCACTTTTCTCCCAGAGCCGAGCCGTGCGAGCTGCTGAGCGGAGAGGTGCGAGCGCGTGTCGCCCTCCCCGTCAAACGGCTGTCAGGCCGGGCTTATCACCGGAGCTGCAGGGGGTGCCTGCTGACCTGTGGAGCGACACCCAGCGTGGATACCTCGCCCGGGGGGAGCTCTGTGTCACAGCGGCACCCCGATGCTAACCGCCCTTCACCCCCGCGATCGCCCGACCTCCGCCAGCTGCAGTCGCTCTCGCTCACGCGCGCACGTGCGTTTGGGGGGGGCACGGATGGACACACAGACCCGGTGCTGACAACCCACCCCCTTCTGAGTCCCAGGAGTCATGCAGCAGAGGTTGGATAATAAATGTAAGAGCTGTGATAGAAAGGAAGAGCAGGAAACCAGGCGGATGAAGTGAAAAAGCTCTGCAGTGAAGGCGACAGCGGATTTTGGATGGTAGGGTCTGGATGCTTAGTGCATTGTTCAATACAGATAAGAGGAAGCATATGTATTCTGTCAGGTTTAGTCCCATTTCACCAGTTGCAGAAAGAGGATTTGATTTTTTTTCCCTCCTTCCAGCCACATCACTAAAAATCTACAATAATGAATGTTATTCCCCCCTGCCTTTTGCCCAAAGAGAGCTGGGATAGGCTGTGACCCTGCATAGGATTAAGGCAGGCATAGATGATGGATGGATGTTATTCACTCTGGAACTACAGAGGACATTACATTGTGACATTTTGCAGTTTTAAGAGGAGGTCTGGAGAGATGATTCACCATTAACCTATATCAACTCACTTATGTATCATGATGATGCAGCCAAAAGGTTCCTATATTTTCTGATGCACAACATAATGTGCAGATGATCACAGTTCAACAGAATAAACATCAGTTTAGTTTTAAAACATGACAGTCGTGACAGGACACTTCTTGCCTATTTTTTTTTACAGTTTGCATGAAGTGGGTTTTCCATTAACAGGGGTCCAGAGTAGTTTTCGTCAGGCCATTACCAGGACTGACCGGTGCAACAGGAATTTTCGAGAATTTTTCCAGGACCTAAAAAAGTCAGTGCCTTGGGTTGGAATTTCAATGCCCCCAAAAAACTGTTAGTTGGGGGATGCTGAGGCAATGCTGACTGAGAAGGCTGAACAATGTAATCTCGTGCCTACAGCAACACCCAGTATGCCCCTCAAATTTGAATCTTCTCTGTATTCATTCCCACCATTGCAGTGAATGCAAACACAGTAAACGGAAATAACTGCTTCAGCTCTTTATTCATTTTTTTTCTTCTCCTTCTTTGCCTTCTTCTTCTTTTGTTTTACTAGCAAACAATGAAAATGATGCACTATCGCCACCAAGTGGTATGGAGTGTTAGTTTAAGTCAGTTAGCGGATCCTACCAGGTTTGTTATTGTCATTGAGCCATAATGATTAAAGACCCAAGGTGCAGCTCAGCCCTCTGTTACAGTTCCAGCTTCCTCGGTTTCACCCTAAACCCCTGCAAATGGAAAATCACCTATGCTCTGAGAAATATTAATTTCAAGCATCTGTGCTGATTTAAACCAGCTATAGTATTTGACAAAAAAATGATCAGCATTTAGCAATAGTCAAGAGGTAAGAACCGTAATTTAAGTGTCTAACTGAAAACTTCATTGAAAGAATTGCAATAAATCTTATGAAGAGATGGCCAACAAGTTAAAGCAACACAAAGAATTTTTTTGCAAGTTGTAGCTCAGAGGGTCCCTCTATAGGTGTGGAGGTTGAGTAGCTTTTACGGCACTGATGAAGACTTACTCTTGTTCGGTCTCTTACTCACTCTTGTTTACTCTTCTGTCACTACTTTCACGAGTGTCTCATTTATCTTCTTCATGATGACCACTGTGAGCCTCAGTGAGCCACTTTCATCTTTATAATGCCGTAAAGTGATCTGCAGTTGTAGCAACAGAAGTCTGGGGTGGGAGTTCAAAGGCACTTTGTGTGGTTTTTGTCAGTAGTAGAGAACTGTGAGAGCTAGAAACTAGATATTTTGTATGAAAGAAAAAAAAAACCCTCTTTGGTGTCATTTTGAATTAAGAAGGAGATTGATGATTTCCATGAATTAATCATATTCAGAATTCTAAAACAGCAACAGGGAGGATTTTTTTTAGGCTGATAGAAGATAGAAAACTGTCTTCAGATAAATGTCCCTGACTGAACTCTGCCATCTGGCTTTTACACCACGGTGTTTCACATTTCCAGGACTCATATATATCCAGCCGCCACACGACAGAGAAGAGGAGTTCATTACAACTAACACAGACGGACAGGGACTTCTTCCTCTGGCGAGGATGCCATTACTCCACTACAGGTTTGTTTAGCAAATGGTTGCTTTTTGCTCCGCCAGTCTTCAAAATCGCATATATTCAGCCATTAATCATAATGAAGTGAAATGAATGCAGAGCAGAGAGCAGAACAAACTGGCAATATGCCACCAAGTAAGGTAAAGTGATGCCGTACGATGTGGCAGTCTGTGTGTAGGGTAAACACTCAAGGATTACTGTTACTATGTACATAACTGACTTAAAACCAAAGGTTTCTGTTAAATACCTGAGGTTCTGAAGAAACAGATACCCGACACACCCCGTAAATGGCCGGAGGATCCCATGGATAGATTTAATAGTTTGTAATTCCACACCAAAAACTTCTTTCTCCCTGTCTTGTTTCTGTTTAATGAATGGATTATCATCCCTGCATACAAACCTTTCAAACTGGAAAAGGACATAAGAAATGCAATCAGATGAATGAAATTAAATGAATGAGGGGCCTTCTGTTTGCTTAAACTCAGATAATCAGCAAAGAGGCTCCCTAGATGCACCCCATAGTTCTTTGTTTTCACCAGCATTTGTAGCAAAAAACCACAAGCTGTCAGCTGTCTGTTCACTTAACACACAGCAGTTGAGAGCAAAATCTAATGGTCTAAAGTCTTACAGACGCACACGCGCATTTGCATACGACGCACACACTCATACATCCATGCTAATCAGGCACAGATGCAAACAAATGTAGAGGCAAACAACTCTGAACAGTCATGTACATTTCTACGTGCACACACCAATATATCCAATCACACATATCCAGCAGAAGTGCGTGCAAAAAGGGTAAAAGCTGATCCTCAGTTATGAAGTCGCTCATAATGATTATCGGGTGGAAACGATGCCTCCTTTTGTCCTTTCCTTCTTTAGCAGGGAAATGCCAACAAACAAAAAAAGTCTGAGATGGACAATATCTTATTTCCTCCAAGCCACCGTGACACGCTGTTCCCCAAACCTTCACAAGCATAATCACTGAGTCCTCTCGCATCGGGCTGGATTCATTAAATAGATGTTTTGGTTCAGTGGGAATCGGCACCGAGATGCTCAAGCATGTAGTTCATTTTCTCCGAAGCTCCCCCGGTCTGATTGAAGTTGAAGGCCTTTGATCTTGATGAGAATGTGAGAGTAAAACACGCAGTCGGATGAGGCTCGGTAATCTCACGGATGACGCCACGCTGATGTCATCCTCATCTAAGAGAGACTGAGACGCGAGTAAGATGGAGAGATTACATCCATCCCAAGGTGACATCACTAAAAGGAAGGTGAACGAACACAACGTCCTTCAGGATCCAGTGTCTGATTCCTTGTTGTCTTCCTGTGGTTGCGTCGCCTCGCTCCAACGTGCCCTGTCGAAACGCCTTAGAAAGCAAAAGCAACTATTTGACACCCAGCAGCGAGATGCGGAGAAATGTATTCTCCGATAAACAGCTTTACTTCCCCGAAGGAAAACAGTATGTCATGCTTTGTTTGCGTGGCTCGCCTGTGATGATAGCTGCGAGAAAATTGAAAGAAAATGGTCGAGGTGGAAGCGCACCCACAGGAGATAAAAGCGATTTTGAAGAGCCGTGCTCATTTGGGGCTGCAGAGCGGTGAGAAGACAACAAGGGGCTCCGGGGGCTTGATGTGCGTCTGAAAAGGTCAGCCGGGTTCTTATTGAGATAAGAAACGCATGAAAAAGAGAAAGGTCAATTCATCAGCTCCCTTTTATATCCTTTCCTGCTCCTCCACGTTGAGATTCAGTTGACCGGCTGATAAAGCTCGTCCACTCAATGTCTCGTGGCAAACGTGGCGAGGAGCACCTCAGCGGGCGAAAAAAAGTGTGATCTGTGTTTTAATCACCCCTTCAGTTTCCCCTTATCCATCTAACACTGGAGTGAAAAACAAACAATATGAGATGGAATATGATAAACTGCAGGAGTCTAGCAATTGAATGTGTTATTCATACAACATGAGACGATGAAATCTCCATTTATCAAGTCAGTGGGCGGCATTGGTTACGCAACAGCGTATGGAAAAACCATTAGAGGGAAGCTTCAGAATGAGGTGGTAAATAAAAACAGAAGAGTCATCTTAGCATATTTAGATTTAAATTTCAGCCTCTGACTGACAGCAGTGACGCTCGCAGACGTTCTTTTGTGTCGTACTGATAAATAGTTGCGTGACAGATCAGGCGGGTCGGTTGGAAGCTTCACTCTCAGAAATAGGGGTACAGTGCGAGTCCTTTTTTGTCCCCTGAGGTACAATCTACACAAATGTACCCCCTAGGGTTAATTATTGGACCTTAAGGTACCTATATGTACCTTTTTGATGGTCCAAAAGGTACATATATGTACTCAAGTGGGTACAAAAGGTACAAAAGGGTACAAAACTGTACCTTCTGAGGGTACTGCCCCAGTGACAAGCCATTGTACCTCTAAAGGTACAATTCTGTACTTTCTTTTCTGAGAGTGTTGGACGGAGCACATGGAGATGCTGGCGTTGATGGGGATGACTCAGAAACATGGTTCTTTATATCGCTTTGGCATAAAAAAGATTTGTGCGTCCGAATGTGTCCGTCTGGACCTTTCCAATGTTTTGAAATTGCAAAAGCAATGCCGAAAGGCCGGATTATATTTCAGGCTAATCTTTCCAGGGTGGACACAAGATCAATCAAGGAGCCCCCCCCCCCCTCACCTCCAACTCCTATCAATTTTAATGGTTGAGGGGCATCTTTCAGAAAAAAGAGAAGGACAAAAAAAAAAAAAGCCAAGAAGATGGATGAGAACATTTGCAGTTAACTGTCTTGAGATAGTGCTGAGGATGTGGGAGGGGGAGGACATGAGTGCAGGGTTCAACAGCCTTAATGTTCCATCGGCGCTATCAAAGGCGCGTGTTACAGGGGCACAGGAGGAAATCATAGAGCTGGAAATGTGGCAGTAGCTTGTTTCAGAGGCGTCTTTGTCCAATGTCATTTTACTTCTTCACTCGAGCTGCAAAAAGGGTTTTAGCTGCAAAAAAAGACAGATGACGACACGCCACGGTGGCAGTTTAATTGATGTTTAAAACAGTCACATGTGCAGACACCGCTGGTTTCTGAGACTGTTGCTGTGTAGAGGATCTCAGAGATAGCTTTCAAAATCAGAAATCAATACGGTCAATTGGACGCACTTTGGGCTGGAGAGTATTCAGGGAAGAGGGAACCAGACGCAAGGTCTGCAAAAATCATGATTAAGTGCTTCAGAATCTCCCAAAATGACAAAACACAAATAAGATAAACGTCGAGCTGCTGACGAATGCAGGTTGCACCAGTTTACAGATCATCATGAAGCTTCTCTTCACTGGTTTCCTGTTAAATCCATGTTAATATTTAACATTCTCCTCACACATGAAGCTCTTAAGGGTCCAGCTGCATCATTTCTGTAACTCAGGAGAATAGTTCCATATCATCCCATGTTCTTCTCAAGCTGCAGGCTTCCCTGTGGCTCCAAGCGTTTCCAAACACAGAGCCTTCAGTTATCAGGCTGCTCTCTGGAGAACCAGCTCCCAGTTTGGGTTTGGGATGCAGGAAACATCTCCATATTTCAGATTAGGCTTAAAAGTCTCCTTTTTGACAGACACTATCGTTGGGTGAATAGTTAAAGCTAAAGATTCTGATTCTGCTTCTCTTGCAGGTACATTTATCAGTGGTTTGAATTCAATATTGTATCAAATCTTTTCTTGGGTTTTATACACACCAACCCAAACTGTAAGAATGACATTGAAAATAAAAATATGTCTCAACTGTTTGACCTTTATAAGTTCAGATCTCGAAGTAAATCCTCTCCAACTCTGCAGCTTTATACATTCAATGCAAAACTGTGGCTTTGCTGAAACCGAGAGCACAAATGTCAACTCTGCTGCAAGGCTTTCCCGTATGTGGTGATCCAGGCAGCTCAGTGCAGCTCGCCAACCTTTCTCGCAGGAAGTCTGGTTGTTCTGATAGCTCTACAACCTTTTATTGACTACACATCCATTACACACATGGCCAGCGGTGCTGCAGCAGCAGCAGCAGCAGCAGCAGCAATCCAGCCGTGTCCTTCTCAGACCGTCTCCGCTCCAAAACTTTCACATCTGGCGGTGGTGCACCGAACGCAGCGTCCTCCCCTAACGCAGGGTCAGCCTGCTGGGAATTACCCTTCACCTCGTGAACAAGCGTCCTGTCCTGCCAAGCTCATCGTTCTGTGTAATATCACTCACAACAGAAGCCAACTTCTCAAATGTCGTCGCACTCTGAAATTCATGAACCCTGGTTTTTTTTTTTTGGTCTTATAGAAGAATATTCAGAGAGACTTGGTTTTGTTTTCTTGGGGAGAGGTTTCTGCGTGTAACTGTGTGTGTGCTGCGGGTGCCTTTTTCTCATTCATATGCATCAGCAAGTTATCAGGGACTGCTGTGCCTCATCGAGCTCAGAAGCCGCTTTCCATTTATTTCTCAAATGCGGCGGAAAGTGTTTCTCCTCCCGCCTAATATAACTCATAAAACTGGCCGATGCTGCTTTCTAAACTTCTGCTAAATGAAAAAAAAAAAAAAAAAAGCAAAACCAGGCTCACCGGCAAACTGCAACTGCAAAATGGGATAAAAAAAATGCAGAGAAACTGAGCTTTCGAGGAGGAAGATTCATCAGCCAGCGGCGCACAGCAGCGACAGTCCAAGCCCGGTAGCGGCTTAAAGTGTTACAAGTGACAGTCGTTTTAGTTCTGTTGGGATCTTTTATTAGCTTGCAAGCTTATTACCAAAAAAAAATGTTTATAAAAAGGCGACGCAAAGCATTAAATTGTCTGTGCGTTGCAAAAATCCCTTCTATGTTGCGCCGCTGCTCTCATCAACATCTGCCATCCTGCTAATTAGACCCCGAAATTCCACACATCACTGGGTTTAGTGGTTCACAGATGATGTGTGACACTCAGGAGGAGCAGCTCATGGACACAATGGGAATTACAAAGCTCTCATAGCCCATATAGCGGATCAACTACAGCGATGTCC
Organism: Hirundichthys speculiger; assembly: GCA_018398805.1. NCBI lineage: Eukaryota > Metazoa > Chordata > Actinopteri > Beloniformes > Exocoetidae > Hirundichthys > Hirundichthys speculiger. The sequence goes on from JAGFBZ010000163.1 coordinate 1,209,297, forward strand.
TGGTTCTGAGTTGCAAAACATCTGGCTCCACATAACATGACAGCTCCTGGACTGATGCAACGCCCTCAACAAGATTGCATCTTCAATGGGAAAAAAAAAAGAGAAAAAGAAAACTTCTGCCTCGAGACAATCACGGGAAGGTTAACTGGACTGGAAGCTCGCAGAGAGCAGCGGGAGAGAAGGCTGGAAGTAACGCAATCAATGAAGATGAGCAATCAGAGGAATCGGGGGAACGCAGACAGGTGGACGAAGATGGAAAGATGGACAGGAGTTAATCAGTCACAAATGGGAGCGAGGGGAGAGTGAGAGGAGTCTTCTCGTTCAGGCGAGGAAGCAGATAAAAAAATAAATAAATAAATCACAGCTTAGTGAGATAGCTTTGCAGGCCAGCTGAGAAAGGTGAACACATTTTCATGCAGAACACCTGCAGCTCAGAGAATAAAGGAGCGAGAGAACACGGAGGAAGAGCCAGCCGGTAATAAATCTCCCACAGCTTCTGGGGTCAGGCAGATGGAGAGAGTGTCGAAATAGTTTCTGGGTGTGAGGAGAAGGTGGCTGAGAACCCCCCCCCCCCCCGCCAACGACTCCTGCTCTTCAAACCGACCTGCCACAAGGCCGGTCGGTCACGCTGCTCCACCGCCGCAGCCGTCTTCATTTGCATGCACACACTCGCCAACTTTGCATAATCGCTGTATTGGACTGGCGACTCTGTGGAGGTGTGTTCCCTCCTAAACAACGGACGAACGGAACAGAAGCAACAAAAGACTGAGAAAGTGAGGGGGGGGGGGGGTATATACAGCAGGGACAGAGCGCTGAGCAAGCTCGACAGACAATATGTAAGAAAAGATTAGACGACCGGTGGGGCGAGCAGGAGAGGGGGGGGGGGCCTTCCCATTGTGAAAGCACGTTCTTTGAGACCACGCAGGAAATGCACTGACATTCAAGGTAGCTCTCCCCCGTGTTTCTTTTCCTTTCTGCCTGTTAAGTTGATGTTTTTCAGAATTGCTGGGGTTGTTGTCGAGAATGCACTGCTTACTTTATTCCTCTCAGGGGACATCTGCAAGTGCGTGCACAGATGTGCCAGCGCAACACTGTGAGAAGAGCTGTTTCTTTTTTTTTTTTAACCCTAACCCTAACCCCTAACCCCTTAACCCTAACCCTAAACCCTAAACCCTAACCCTTCCAATCTTCTTCCCTCCTCTGTGCTTATGTTTTTACCTGGTCCTCCTCCCCCTCCTTTAATTTCCCTTCAAACTCTACATCTTTAACGACTTACTCTCTATTCCCACCCCAGCCTTTATCCTCCACACTCTATAACCCCTCACTCCCACAGCGGTGATCAGAAACTACATGCTGATGCTGCAGCTCGCGCCTGAAGCCGCTCGGTTTAGTGAGTGGGGGGGGGGGACAGACGCGCCCGGGGGGCTCCAGCCAGTGCCGACTGTGCCCCGGAGACCTCGGCGAACAAAGGAGTCGACGCAATTTCTTAACAGCTGGCGGGAAAGACGGGCACAAAAGCCTCGATGAGCGCAAAGATGGCACGACTTTTACGAGCCCCCAGCGGGGGGAGGTGGGTGCTGCAGGCGTTGCCCACTCTCACCCTTTGAGGTCTCTTTACATTTTTACTTGCTCATATCAAATAGACTCTTAATGAATGAAACTTCTTTTGCTGCACTTTAGTCTAGTAATTAACGTAAACCACATTGTCCAGACAATGTCAAACTACAGTTTCCCAGCATTTCAAGTTGTGCATAAGCTTAAACTTATGGGCACCGGTTAACTCTAACTGGTTTAACCCCCCCCCTCCTGCCTCCGGTTCTTCTCACCCCGTCGCATCGCGGGGGTAAAGAGAGACGTTTCACGTCTAATTAATGCACAGAACGGTTGTATAAAAGAGCTAATGAGGCTGTGATCACAGTGGCGTGAAGGCAGGCACGAGCGGAGGGGAGGAGAGGAGTGGGACTCCACTTCCAGGAGACACAGAGCTTCACAGTTATTAGCCTGTCAGAGGAAAGAGGGCTGACGGGGGGGGTAGGTGGACGCTTGTTGATCCGACTGGCTTCTTCTTGGTTTATTAGATAATGCTCTGTGCCAGCTTGTTATCTTTAATTATCATAATGAAGGTCCTGCAGTATCCTCAGCCGATAAAGCACATTAGTGGGTATTTAAATAAATGGTGCAGTCAGAACTCCAAGGTTTGTATACTGCATCTGGACCGTCAATATCAAGACTTCTCAAAGAAATAAAAGACAAGACCTGTCAGTCTCTTCTCGTCCAGTAAGTCAACAACACATTCCAAATGTCATCTGTTGAAGAAATTGGCACAAACAATTGATGTAGTAGCCCCCCCCCTGAGTGCTACTATTCTATAAAATAAGAAAAACTTGCTCCCTCAGCACATCCCATCCAGTAGGATGAATGAGCTGCACACTGGCTGCGCGCTAAGCAACTGCTCATTACTCAAAACACATCTGCTGGTGGGTAAAAAGCTCCCTCTCCATTATTCAGCCTCACTTTCACTCTATACATTAATCCCTCATTCTAACCTTTTCATTTTCTCCCTAAAATACTCCGGACTAGAACTGCTCTCTTCTCAGCATGCATAATGAATCACATATAATAACACGGTCAATCGATGCCGGAGTCAGCCGCGCAGGTGCTCACCTGTGCAATCTCATAAAGCAGCTTGTAGTGTTCCTCTCGCTTCTGTAAAGTGCACAGATTGCAGCCCATTATAGTTGTTGTGGAAACGCCAGGCGTCCAGATCTCCCCGAGCAGTGGTGTTGCGTACACAGGGGGGTCACCCTCCGCACCGGAGCGCTGGTTCTCATCAGTCACTCCTTAGCAGGCGTCTCTTCCAGGCATCCCAGTCACGCGTTCACACAGTCTAGAGCAAGCCCAGCTCTGAGGAACAGGAAGCTCCTGCTGAGTCTCACAAGAGAGGGCGATCAGATGTGGAGAGAGTGGCCGCAGCTTCAGCATCAGCCGGGATGTCTCCCCGCTCCTCCTGTTTCAGCCTCACACACTCATGCAGCCGGAGTTGTGACTCTCGCTCTCTGAGACACTCCCCCCTTTTTCCTCCTCGGTGGCAGTGCACATGACTTTGCTGATACCAGCTCATGAATAATGAGGGAGACGGCTGCGTTACTAGAGAGAAAGGTGGGAGTAGGGGAGGGGTCTGACAGAGAGGGAGGAGTGTGTTGGAGCAGGAGTGCTGCTTCATTAAGACTGGGGCAGTTACACAATAAGCTCCTTTGTGTGAGCGTGTCCAGTGAGGAGCCTGGGTAGCGCTGACTGCACCGACGGTGATTGTATATAATCTTTCTGCATCTGACGGAACTCAATGACATTTCTATCTTTTATTTTTTAATGAAAGTTGAATATGATTGTAGTGTTTAATAACAACAGTAATAATAATAATGATAATAATAATAATAATAAAAGGGTTGCATAAAACTGGTAATTTTCCAATTTGGAAACTTTATGTGAATTATTGGGAATTAATAGGAATTAAATGGAATTAAATGGAATTTTGCAAAAATGCAGGTTAGACAGTAACAGAAAATTTAAAGGGGACATATAATAAAAAAGTAACACTTTCTGTGTTTTAAAGCAGTGGTGCGCAAACTGTGGTACGCGTACCACCAGTGGTACATGAGCGCTCTTTGGTGGTACGCGGGGAACGTCATGACTTTCCACATTTTTTTCACTTAAAAAAAATACAATGCATTATTAACATGTTTCAAACGATATGTGTAGCTTGAGATAATTAAAATTGTGTCTTTTGAAAAAATATTTGTTGCAATAATCAGTTGCAGTACAGGTTTAACAACTTTTGAGTATGTTTATTTTGCTCTATATGAGAGTATGAGTATGTGAGAATTGTTGGACAGAGTTGTAAATGTCTGATTCAGTAAAGTAACAATTCAGGAAATAAATAACCACAATAAGGAATAAACACCTCTCTGTGTGTTTAAAGCTAATTGAAAAGGCATATATGGCTATATTTTAAAATTGGTCATCATGTTGGTACTCAGAGAGTTGAACAGTTTCTCAGGTGGAACACAGTATTAAAAGTTTGAGAACCACTGTTTTAGAGTATATGTTTCAGGTGTCTGAAGTGACAACTGACTAAAAAACTCAAACATGGCAAAACCCCCATAATTTTCAGAAATATGTAATTCAGGTGAGATTTGCTGTTCAGATTTGCAGATTTCTGTGACATCACAGACCGGGACCAAAACAGAATTGATCTGGCCTCCCCATTTCCATCTCCTGCTTAACTTCACATCATTCTGCATTTGCTGCACTTTTGAAAAGTGTAGCTCAAAGCTGTATGACAGGTTTCCAAAGAGGCACACTGGGCAAAGGAGGGGGTAAAAGTGCAGTGGCTCTCTTCACCCCCTAAATCCAGCTGCCTGAAAGACACGATGTGTAAAAGACATGGATGAATAGGGTACCATTGTGCTTTATATATATATCACAGTATATCACAGACATGTCAGGAAACTGGGCAAATGAATGGAAAACAGTGATAATATTTAAGTTTAGAAGATAAAAAAAACATCCATCATCTTGGTTAGAACAATCAGATTTATAAATTGTAAACTGAATTTTTACCCTGTGTATTCCCCCATCACATACACAGATAATTTCTAAAATTCCTGTACTCTAAACCAGGATTGAAACTCATAGAGAACTAAATCTAGTTAATGAAGCTGTGATATCTGATCTAATATATTCAACATGCAGGATTAACGTTTAACTACCAAATACAAATGTGTTTATACAGTAACAAGCTAGCTAGCTTACCAGTAAATCAGATAAGCTAAATGTAAGATAGTTAATACCATATTTATTGACAGTTTAAGGAGCTAACTAGCATGCTAGTGCAGTACCGTGATACAGTTTCTTCTGCTTTCTACGAGTCAGTTTTCTGTTAACATACAACACAATTTATGGATTAAGTTAGCCTTTTTTGAGGTTTTCACATATAATTATCTAGCCTATATCTATTCATCTGTCCACAGCTGCACATTTTTTAACCTAGTCCAGAAAATGCAGCTGTTTAGCTAACTTTATATCAGCGCATGGCTCTGTATTATTTAAGTCTACACATATAATAATCATTTTTCTAGTCTCTCACTAGTCTCTTCTAGTCTCTTACTCTATAAAACCCCCAACTAGAATACCTACAAATCCCCAGCTACACTTCTCACTGAAAGATTCTGTAACATTTCCTGAAATTTATTGGAAATCCTCTGCCCCATTTAGACCAAGTAATAAATTTTTTTTCTTTTTATTTCTGTCAAAATTCCTATTTGGAACTAAAACCTTCCAGAATTAAATGACCAAAGACTCACATAATGTTGTAATTGTTAGCTCACCGGCACTGACTACTGATCTCAGTTTTGCAGACTTCCTTTGAAGTGAAATATGAGCTGAAACAGACAACTTGTGCAGAGGAGTATATATAAATATAATAATATATATATATATATATATATATATATATTTATTTGTATATTTATAACTCAGGTGATGATAATTGGGATCCTCAGAGCAAATTTGCAATCAGCAGACCCAGAGACTTGAGAGACAATACATCACCCACTGTCGTCCCTCAAACTGTGATAATTGCAAGACAATAGTCTTCGGTTATCGTCTCCGCTCTGGAACCCCCTTTCATGAGCAGGAAGCTACACTAACGAGCAATAACTGTTAACAAATTGGCCTCCCAGACAACAGCGGGGCTCAGAGTGCAGGGTACCGCTAAGAGTAGATGAGTGCTCATCAGCTGTCTACTGGGCATCCCACCCCCAGGGACACGATAATCCGATTTTCTGGGCTTTAATTCTGCTCCACTGCCTGGAGGCAACCCCAAACAGAAAGCAACATCGCAATTATGATTACTACTACCCAGCATCCTCCGCCGGTCTCTCTTCCATCCAAACTGTCCTCCATACCAACCACTCCTCAGCCAGAAAACGCCACGAGGAGTGGGTTTTCTGCAGTTGCCAGGCAATATAAAATCCACAAGGAGCTGTTCACTAAAGTGTCAATTTGACATCAAAGAGTCCTTGTTGGGAAACTGGGGAGCTGGGGCATAATGCCGCATTTGATGAACAGAGGGGCTGTCGGCTTGCGGTACAATTGACTGTGGAGAAAATGTCGGAAACTGAAATTGCATATCAAGGACTGAAGCTGTGAAGTGGAAGTGCTCCTGAGCAAGAAGCTCTGCGCCTCCAGCCGTTGACCATATATGGTCAATAGAGATAAAAAGCATAAAACCACCAAGAGTCGGGTTTTTCTCCTTCCCACACGGAGATCCAAATGTTGCACTGAGCATCTGTTGGTCCAGGACTGAGTGACCAACACTCCAAAGTGACCCCCAAAGGTTAAAGATGCTCATCGGTCACACAGATGGCCCTTCTCATCACTCGTGAAGCAAAACTGACACAGCGTCCTCCGGCTGCAGCCAAGCAGCACTTCTAAATGGGACATGCAGATTGAAGGATCCTCTTTTAGGAGAGCATAAAGAGTCATGAAAGCTTTTCTGAGGTGTTTTATGACCACGGATTCCAGAGTGTGACAATGTGAATTTACCTGAAACTGCATTACCACGGCATTCTGGAAAAAGATTTACACAATGGAGTTATATTCAATAAAAGCATTTACTTTCAAACAAGCTGAAGCTCCACCCGGTTCGGTTATTTATATTTCCATGTATCCCTGAACACTTTGATTGATGCCAGCCATAAACACATAAAAACAAAAAGAAAAAAAAATGTCAATGCAGTGTTTAGCATTTATATAGAAAATGACAGGAGCTATTGTGTATTAGGTATGTATTTCATATTGATAAACAGTGATTCTGTCTCCTTCTCCCGTCCTCACGACTTCCCAACCGTTATTCTGTCCTCGTGTCCGGTCGTCATTTATCATCTGCTCTGCCCTCTGCCAGCTCAGGTGGAAACAGACACTTAGTGGAGTTCATTCTCTCAGTTTAAGGACCTCACATCACAGGGAACGGAGAAGAGATTTAACCTCTATTTGATGGGTGTATTTTGATGTTTCTTTAACTCCGTCCTTTACGAGCTGATGTTTGAGCTCACCTTGAAACTGAGGGCATAACTCTCGGCAAAGTTTGTAGCTTGAATCGTAAACCTGTGTGCCCTCAGATATGTCGATCTAACGCCCAGCGTTTCCAACCCTTGTCTAGTACAAGTGCATACATAGATTAACCTGAGCTCAAAACACACAACTGATCTGGACGCTGGAGGTGTAGAATATAAATTCACAATCAGTCCCCACAAACAGCATCGTTATTGATTTCTTGGGTTTAATATCGCAAACCATTACAGAGAGGCACAGAAGTTGGACCAGTTCAATATTCTTATGCATGTGGTTTGACAGGATGACTTGCATTACATCTGAATGACTTTTGAATAAGGCAAGATCTTTAAGGGAATCTGTGGATGCCCACTTCTTCTGTTTTGAGGAACTGCTACCAGCAGCTCTTTGGGTGAGGAAAGGGAACTCATCATGATATCAAGAGTAGTTACAGCACTTGGATCTGGCAATGCATTTTTGGTGTTTCTGCACTTATATGTGCTCATTGGAACCCTGAAAAACAAACATAAAGGCATTTAGCATCCCCAAATCAGAAAAAAAGTTGGGAAAATATTGAAAATAACTAGGGCTGTCAAAGTTAACGCATTAATAATGTGTTAATAATGCATTAATAATGCATCAACAACGCGTTAATAACACGTTAACGCAAATTCTGTTTAACGCCACTATTTTTTTAACACGAGATTAAGGCACACACGTTTCTGTAAATATGACCCTCGGCCAATAAGTGTATTTACAGTCAACGTGTGGGACAGACATGGTGACAGAAAAGGGTCTTATGAACGGCAAGTTTGGCTTTAAGCTGCTGCCAGATGAATCTGTTGAGAAGAAAAAGATTATTTGTATTTATTGTCGCTGTGAATTGAGTTACCACCGCATGTGGTTAAGTTAGTTTCACATCCGACATTTGCTTGTTTTTTTTCTCTTTAAACTTTAATAGCGTCATGAAAACTGCACCGATTTCATCCAGGTTGGTATCATTTTGTATATATAAGTATGCCAGACATTTCACAAGTGTCATCAACCCTCCAAGCTCAGTGAGTGTGGCTAAAACTCTAAGGAACAGCGCTGAATGTCCTTCTGAGCACCTCGCTGCTGCCGTGGAGCTTAGAGACCGTCAGCAAATTACTGCGGTCAAGCAGCAGCCCAACAAAATACACTAAGAAGCTGATGAATTAAGCCCCCAAAAAGTACAGCAGCATTGGTGGACTTCTGGTTTTCAAACTAAAGGCTTTAAAAAAAAACAAAAAAACAGACCCCATGACCCTGTATAGGACAAAATTGATATAGATGATGGACTGATAAACAGAACAGTTAAAAAAAAAAATGCAATTAATGTGTGATCAATCGCGAGTTAACTATGAAAATCTTGCGATTAATCGCGATTGAAAAATTTTATCAACTGACAGCCCTAAAAATAACTGACGGGCTAAGTCTTTCTCAGTCTCTCTATAGTGGATAGTTTAAAGTATTCATGGAGTTGAATGTTCATGATCTCCAGTCCCTCAGATGACACTGCATCAAGAACTGTCATCCATCAGCAGTGGACATACGTATAACCACAGCACTATAGTTCAGCTACATTCACAGAACTAACTTAAAACTTTATAAAAGAAGTCACCGATGTCACTGGCCTCTGAAACATGTGGGATGGACCATCACACAGTGGATTCATCCACGGATCAAACGGACCAGCGTTCCAGAGGCCTTTTTGAAAAACTTGGCAACGTGCTACAGAACAAAGACAAAAAGGAGCATCTACACCGTTGTTAGCAGCGAGCTCAAACGCCAGGCTCTGTGACAGTATCTGGTTGTGTCAGTGTCCTTCGCGCTGAACGTTCCACTTCTGTGAACATTCAGATTTTACCGAAAACAATGTCACCATCAAGTCAACATCTTTTCCAAGGACACCCACACAATTTATTTTTAACAGAGCAATGCAAAACATACACACCAAGGCATGCCTGAGGAAGAAGAGTGTACAGGTACTGGACTGACCTTCTTGCAAATGAAGCGTCCACAATAGAGAACGTTTAAATGAAATATGTGATGACAGCTTCCTAAGGCGGCACTACTGAATGTGTTTGCAGGGAGAATGGGACAAAATAACAACTGAAATATGTCATCTCTGGCTATCCTCAGCGCCAGAAGCATCTTCAAGGAATGGCAACATCACATAGTGCAAAAGGCTTCAGCATCCCAACTTTTTTTTTTTAAGGAAATATGATGAAAGCCTGAAATGCAGAAACAAGATAAGTATTTACAAATTGCAAAAAGAAGATGAGAAAAAAAAAGGAAATTTTTAATAGAATTTTCTATTCAGCCCCATAACTTCTGATTTGGGGTCGTGATAGAGTTGGAAATTTAATAAGGGGAAGTTATTGCTGTGATTCCTTGTCTGCGGCGATGTCTGTCAGGAATACAAAGTGTCTCCACAGCGTTTAATATATAAACAGGTTTATTAGGCCGGCCCTGACACACCGGGTGGGTGGAAATCTCTTTGCGGTGAGAACCGAAGATTGAAATCCCGTTGACGTGAAGGGAGAGCAGCGGGGATCTGAGAGCGGTTTGTGATTTCGCGCGCAGCTCAGATCTGATGGCGGACTGCCACGATAAAGCAGCTGCTTCTCCTGGGTATGTATGTGACCTGATTCGAGAGTAATTAAATGAGGGCTTTTTATGAATGAATCGCCACGGCAGCCGGCTTCCCCCTCATGACAGCTTTGACAGGAATTGGTCCAGCGTGCACACACAAATGCACAGGTGGGTTCTTCAAAGCCGGCGCAGCCAGACCGTGGGAAGCCGACCAAAACATCTTTCTGCTGGGCAATAAATTATTAAAGAGGTGTAAATCTTTAATTCATGTGTGAACATGACCATGGCTAAAAATAGCACCTTTTGATAACACATGCATTGTTACTCCTTAAACAATCAACACTATGTCGTTCTAACTCACAGCCTAAAAGCTATTTATAGTCAACCTACACACAGCTTTATGATCTAACCTTGCCATTTTCTTACTGATGAATGATGAAACACTGCTTTATCTGAGCTCATGGTCTGTATATTTATTAAATATTTTGACTGTGTTTCTTATGATGATGAAACATGATGATATTGAGCGGAATTCAACTTTTTTTTTTCATTTTTGCCATTTTTCATCATATTATGGTGCTATGTATTCTTACATGATGAGAGTTCGTCAATAGACAAGTCAAATATTTTCCTTGATCATTTGATTTTACTTAGATGTTACACCTCCTCCGTGAAAATTTTCCTTTCACATATCCTCAATGCAGCACTTTCCAGCGCTACAGCCCCCACGTCTCATCCGAGTTTGAAACACACGGGCATACGCGAGCAAAGTTGGAGGGAAAAAAGAAAAAAAGACAATAGAAACTAATGGGAAAAGACAATGATTGGGATGAAATGGCAGCATGACTACTGGAGATGTATGCAGACATAATTCCTGCCTATACCTACAATATCTAGCATTAAAGATGTGATCTCTGTCTCAGTGAAATATAGATGATCGGTATCAGGGCTCTGAGATTAGGATTCTAGAGCAGCGTTATGGCACGGTGATGACAGATCTGCTGCTCCAGTACACATGAGGATATCATTGCTGTCCTTTGAGTCACCAAGTGCAAAAGCCCTGAGACTTTTACTGAAAACGGCTGCTCAGGAGGACTGTTCTGCTTTCAGGTTCTTGATATCCTGAGAAGAAATGAATCTGTCGTCGTCGAGTGTTTGTGTCTGAAGGTCGATAAGTCAGCTAAAGATTGTTTTAAGTGAGGACAGTTAGTTTTGCTATTACTGAACATTTTGAGTCTGTGTGGGACTTATTTTTGGACTTAAATTTTTTTTTTTCCTTTAAGCTAGCCTTTTCCTGTACATAGGGCATAGTGAGGTTTACATATATTTTAGGTTATAGCACACTGTCATGTTTGGCTGTGTTAAGGGAGGACCCAGGAGCAGGAGTACAAACAAAAAAGGGTTTATTAACAAAAACACCAAAATCAAGAATCACAAAAAGCCAAAATTCAAAAACACTAAAATGCAAAAATACAAACTTAACTTAACCTGCTGGGAGGACAACAAGAAAACTCAAGAAAACTTAACTAACTCAGTCACTTTATATGGAATTATAAGAAGTCCGAGATTAAGCTCATATTTGTTTTACTGTGTTAGATCGATGTGCATTGTAGCAGCCAGGGGATATATTGCTTTTAACACACATTTTATTAAAACTCATCTGAAGTTTAAATATGCAAAATGCCCATCAATGAAGATAAATGTGTTACATTTAAAAAAATGCATGTTTTAAAGGCGTCTGCATATTGTGAAAATTACTTTAATCTTAATCACTTTATTTAGTGTAGAGGGCCATTGTACATTAATGAACATTTAAAATGTAAATATACCCAATTATAGCCAGAAGGCTTATTTGCATTGGCAGTGCCCCTGTAGGACTCAATAAAAAGTTACATGCAACATTACACGACACACAGTATCAAAAATACAAAACATAGAGATAGTCAAAGATCGCACATTTGTAACAACAGAAGAAAGTCAGAATGGAAAGAATGAAAAAACAAGTCAGCCCCGATGATTACAGACCAGAGGAGGGACCAGATGTTCATAAGAAGGTAAAGTGCAAGTGCAAAAGTGCTTTTAGCAATATGATGTAAAATGCTCAAATTATCGCACAGGTTTTTAAAGCGCATAGTGCGTTGTACCGAGTTTAACAGTGCATTAGCAGGTTTGCATACATGGTTAAACCCATGTAAGCGAGATTGTGTATAGAGTACATAAATATATATGTACGCATACACAGGTCACAGGCCGGGTCTGTTTTCAGCAGGTGAACAACAGAATAAAATACAATCAACAATTAATGATCACAGATTTGAGATGTTTTAAGCCAACCCTTGAGGTTTCCCTTAAAGGAAGAGTAGGAGGGACAATCCCTTATTGTATAAGGAAGTGTTCCAGGTTTTCCCACCCACAACAGATACCACATTTATCCCAAAGGAGGTTCACCTATGTGCTATCTCATATTCACCTCTATCACACCCCCCAGTGTTTATACCACTCACAGATCTCCTTCTGAAGAACTCTTTCAGCGGCAGTGGTGGAGCAAGACCATGGAGGGTTTTGTACAACAAAGCAGGCATATCTAAAGGTTTTGAAATTTTGGAAGCTTAAAAACGTACATTTTTTTAGAATGCTACAAGTATGGACTGAATGCAGCTTTTTGTCTAGGATTTTTAGTTCTTTTTTTTTTTATAACCAGACCACATAAGGCATTAATGTAGTAAAGCAATATTTATGTGCATATGCACAAGCTCTAAAGGCGTAGTCAGGGGCAGGAGCAGATTCATTTGTTCATAAAGTTCAGAACTACTTACGTTTTCATAAATATCGAAACGCATAAATGTCCCACTAAATACCATTCACATGCAAATTTGTTTTCCTCATGTTTTGTGGATGAGGCCAAGTGTGTACAGCAAACAATTATGGGGGGGAAAAAAAAAACGCTTAGTGTGCCTTTAAGCACTTTAACACCATTGCCCTTTCTCTGAGGAGGTTAAACTAGAGCGCATAGACTTGAAGTACAGGCGACACCAACACTGATGAACTACAAAGTTAATTCCCATTGTTAAACCTATGGGTGTTTAAATTAAATTAATTAACCGTAAACCGACTCTGAACTGGGATTACATTTTCATTATTGTTACGCTGTGCACTCTCCTACGTCTGAGACATTTGAAGTAATCTAATTTCTTCAACATATTAGAAATACTTCACGCGTGAACCAGATGTGACCTGCAGTGCGAGCGATGAATGTTACATCAGTTTAACACTTGTAAGAGCACTGACCTTTACAGAGAGGAAACATTCAAGTTGATGCATTAAGCTGCAGGAGCTGAGGGGAATGAGGGCAGCGGTGAGTGAAAGACAAGATGCTTTCACTTCCTTCTCTGCTGATTCTCCCGTTTTCATATTCATTCAACCCCAGGTGGCAGTGTGAGTGGCCCACGCCAACCGCTGGTACGAAAATACTCCAAACTGCATCACACTGTGACCCCGAAAATCACCCGTGTAGCAGCACACCCTCAAGATATCCTGCTCTGCTGTTGCTCCTGCCTCCCTGCAGCTCCGGGGGAATTAAGGAGAAAATGTTTGTTCCCTTAAGTTCAGCCTCAAAGGCTGTAAAAGTTCCCCATGGTCTCTGACAAACAGCAATACTTGCAGATGCATCTAGAAGCACTCAAGGTTAAGTAGAGCTCACTGTTCAGCAAGGCGTGAATTTGCTCATCTAACAGAGAGGAGGACCGCAGCTCTGCCTCACGCTGCCTGAGATCCATAATGACATTTGTGCTTAGACGTGATCCCTGTGTGCGATGAGGTCGCACTCTTTATGCTACATTATCACACATTTAATAACAATACTTAAAAGGTCCTTAGCTGTGACGTCCCAACCTCCACGGGGAAGGTATAACAAAGGAAACAAAAGTTTCTAATTTTGGATTCCTTTCTTGAAGGCGAACTGGAGTGTACAGACAACGTTTCTGATGTATTTAATCTAAAAAACAATTTTAGTGGCGTAAAAAGGCCTTTTATTACCTCGACTGTATGTATACATTGGCACTAAAAAGTGTGAATCACCCGTTATCAAATAATTGGTGCTCTGTAATTTCCTTCTAAGTCATATTAACATCCAAATAATGAAATGAGTTTGGAGACGTGATTTAGAGACGCTTTGATAAAAGACACCAAAGTGTTCTGCTCATAACTAAATACTGACGAGAAGCATGTCTGGTGAAACGGTAGATCTCTGAAGACATATAACCAAGAGTAGTTGGGCTGTAAAAGGACAGAAAGTTGATGTCCAGTAGTTGAGGCATCCATCAGTTCATAATTAAGGTTTAGTTCAATAAAAAAAAATAAATGTCTAACTCCTGTATATGTCCAGTTCCCCAAAATAGAGCCCCCCCTTTTGCGCTTCTCAACAATGACAAAAATTCGTCAATTTTTCAGCAGCTTTCCTGGGCGGGGTTTACTTTGCTTTCGAAAGCCAGGAGCACACCTGAGTCTGCCTCTCTGCAGGGACCCCCCCCAACCTGTCCCACCGTCCCCCAAACAGAACCTGCCGAATGACGGGAAACTGTCCTACCCCGCCGGCTTTTTCAAAAAAAAAATCCTCAGGTTGGGGTCACCAATTATGTTCTGGAGAGAAATAAGGCATCTTGGATGGGTCTTTGCTGCTCACAAGGAGGATTTATTTGAGACAGTTCAGACGCACACAGCCATGCTCAAGTTGTTTCCGTTTTATGTGTTAGTTCCTTCCTGTTTTATGTTCCTTGTGCTTGTGTAGAGGGCTCAGATTTTAATTGCCTCCATTCAAGTTTTTTTTATTAAAACAGACACCCCCCCATTTTTCTTTAAGATTATTACAACTATTCCACAACAGTTATTGACACATTTTGATGTAGTTTCCCATGTTACTAGATCCCCAAGTCAGTAGATGGCGCTCCTGCGCTCCTGTGAGTGAATGACCAACGAGGAAGATACGATGGTCTCTGCCCACGCATGCGCAGTCAACAATAAATCGCTGCTGGCAGAGAGCAAAGCACATCGTATTAACGTGTTCATTCCTCATTTTTCACAGGTACTGTTATAATTTTTCCTAAAACATTCCTAAAGGTGTTTAAAATTAATATGAACTGTCAGTGACATGTGTAGTGACGTTTTGAGAGTATGAAATGTGAGTTTTGAGGAGTAGTTTTATTGTTTTGTCAAGTTTAATTGTGGTTGCCACTAGTAGTTTTTCACTGTGCTAGTACAGAGAGCACACGAGGTGCATGTGTGTGTGCGTACATGCGCGTCCGTGCGCGTGAACATGAACGTGGCATCCACTTTATTTTCATTGTCCATCATAGCTAATGGCTAAGAGTGTTAATTAACATTAAATTTAGATGTATTGCTGTCTTTATTGTTAGAAAATGAATATTTTGGCGAGTATTAACTTTATGTTTGGGATGAATTTCACACACACAATACTTTATTTTATCTTGGTTTACTGAACTGTATTTTTGTATTATTTGGGTTTCTACCAGCATTTATTTTGAAGTATTGTGAACCTAGAGGTTTGTTGTATTTTGAGCCATCTTGAAGTGACTGTTGCACTGTATTTCGATATGGAAGAGTATTTTGATGTTATGGTGACATTATTGTGATTTTTGAGATAAGAATAGTATGATGTTATTGAAGTTAAATGAAATGGTTTTGAGTTTTGATACTGTTACTGAGTCAAAAATAAATCGCTGCTGGCAGAGACCAAAGCACATCGTATTAACGTGTTCATTCCTCATTATTCACAGATCCATAGTGCACACTGCCTGTGTATCGTTTGTGCCGACCCAGATTCCCCCTAGGTCTGAGGCCGGTAACACTTGCACAGCGATGCACATCTTTATGATAGAGTGCTTGTGTGCTCATTATATGTTGGTGGGGGGAATTGATTCCCAAGATTACCAAAATATATTACAAATAATGTTTGGGTGGCTCCAGGGCTTTACTTTAGTTTTTCGGCAAGCACTGTGAAAGTTTGAAGTGGTGTGTTCGAAAGACGAAAATGTTATACAGTGGTACTTCTACTTAAGAACGTCTCTAGATATGGAATTTTCAGGTTACGACATGTCTCAATGGGAAAATGTTGCCTCTTGTTACGAAAGAAATTTCAGGATACGAAAGGCAGAAATACAGTATGCGCTGCTACTCGCAGCTCCCAGAGTTTACCGAACGTAAACATACTTGTAGCTGCTCTGCCGCTGGCTATCGGCTAGCATCTTCCTGGCATCCCTTTGACATTTTAGGAAAATTCCATGAAGTTTAATTGAAAAGAATCAGTCAGAAAAAGTGTTCACTAGTCGGGCTATCGTTCACTATGATGATGTTTGCTTTGTACGTTTTCAAAGGATTGTTAAAAGCTGACAAAACGTCCTTGGATTGGTTATTTACAAAACATCAGACCAAAAACCACTGCTGAGAGAGAACATAAACCAAAGAAGGCAAAAGGTGACGACGATAGCAGTTAAAAGGTAAAAGAACATAATTTTTATTCTTTGTTATTATGTACAACTCCCATTTTATGTTTATTGTGCAGTGATCTAATGGTAACAAGTATTTTTTACATGTTTTGATGCATTTTTATGATTTTCAAAAAAAATTATGTCCCGAATTTTGGGGGAACTTGTAACGGATTAGAGCATTTACATGGAAAAACGCATCTCTACTTACAGAATTTTCAGGTTACGAAACTATTTCTAGAACCAATTAATTTCGTAAATAGAGGTGCAACTGTAGTATAGATGATATTCATAAACTGGAAGAGGCAGAAAATTGTTTATTTTCAAATCTGCATACTTATATCTTTAGAAAATACTGGGATTATTTGCTACAGAAGTAAAGGTGACACTTTTCAATGACAACAGGTACAGGACACGAACAACAGGCGCGTTATTGATTCTGGTCCCTGACCACTGCTGGCTGAGTACTCGTCAATATGCATTCCATACACCTTTGATTGTGAATGAGTTTTGTGCTTCTGAAGAGAAAGCGGCGATCTATAGAGGCAATCAACTCAGAGGGCAAACAGGTTGGACCCCAAACCATCCTGTTCGGCTCCATCCATTCAAGTCTAACACTGATACCTGCATTAGGAGAGAGCCTGCAGCATGTCCCAAGGTGTCTTTGAAAGACAATGTCACCAAGAGATTATCTAATTTTGGAAGCACAATGGCAGCTTCCTGACATTTGCTCCCAATGTCACATTAAAACAAAGTCTCTTAATGCACACGTAGCAGCTTTTTGATCAAATAGCTCTGTTGAGACAGGGGCCAAAATATTGTACAAAGAATGACATGAACATTGGAAGTTTGCTTCATCTGCAATATTAAAATAGGAACTAAACCTAGAATTGTTCTTGATTTAGAAATAGATTTAAAGCGGCACAATTTTTTTTTCTTTGTTAAATAATCGGTTTCATTTTTTAGTTAAATGCTTAGTTTTAAGAAGCGTCTTCCAGCTTTTGCAGTTTTCAGTCCCTGCTATCAGAAAAAAAAAAAAAAAAAAAAAATGTGCACTGTAAATTTACACACCCGCCCGGTGGTTTCTTGTGTCAACTGTGTATTGTTTAAAAGCACTAAATCACACATTAAGAGCTTTGAATCCAGCTCACAGAGTTCGACAAGGAGATTCAACTAAAAGAGAAAATGAGAGAGTGACTGGACACGAGTAAATCTGGGACAGTGTCGTAAAGGTGGCTTAACCCGTACGCCTGTAGGGGGATCCACTGAGTTGAAAAACTGCAAAAGTTTCCACGTGCTGCTTTAATAACTTGTTTAATGTGGAAGGAAATGGAAAACCCTGAATAGGCAGCTCTTCTGAGATTTTAGCTATTTTTACTTTGCTGTGTTGCTTTTTCTTGGCTCTTTATTAAACCAATTCTTTGCTTCCTGCCAGTCAACCAACAGCAGAGCACATAAGATGCCACCAGCTAACTAGTAAAGTGTGACCTGTACCAACTAAGGGCCAGATCTGGTCTGCTAAACGGACTTGATCCCGGTAAATACAAAAAAATGCGGCTCCTCGATTGACGACTGGCGCTGGCTGAATCATCACTGATCCCTGTGTTAAAATGTACAGCAGGAATAAACATGTAACATTTTGGTACCAAAGAAAAAAGAAAACCAAGAGAAAAAAAAAACAGGAGTAAATTTCTATGAACTAAATCAAGTAAAATTATATAGAGCGAAACATTTATGGATGGGTAGTGACAGCTATGTTTATGATGTTAATGGATAGCTGTTATTACTTTATATACTTGACATATATAATATGTCTATGTATAATAGGACTTATTGTGCTATTAAATGTACAAATCGTCTGCGTAACCCTTGAAGGAAACAGAGACGAAGGCCACCGAGTGCAGAGATCTGAGGTAGAAGCTAACTTAGCTTTCTGTTGGGTGTCGGCTGGCTAGCTGCAGTGTGACTCTCAAAGTCCTTGTTTCAGATGTCGTGACCAAAACAACATACAAAGAAGCAGATTTAATCATTAAGGTAACTGTAACATTAGCTAGCATCACAGGTTGACATGAGCTAAGACAAACTAAAAAAGGTATCTCAGGGTTACTGAGTTAAGTTGGGATTGTTCCATCTCACTGCCAGGCTTGTTTTTCTGCCTATTTGCTAATTTATGGACCCCCATATGCCTTAAAAATAAAAACCTGTCTTCCAAATTACTCTCCAGAAACTCATCGGTGACATCACAGAAGGTTTGTCCAGTTCTTTTCATACAATTTCTGGTTCCAGCTGGCTGGGAAAGGTAGTAAAACAAAAGTTAAAGTACTAAAAGCAGTGTAGCGTTACCAAAAGACCAGTAAGAGTTGAGTAAACATGATTCAGTGATACAGATCAAAATGGAAAGAGAGGTTCTGCCCTTGCTGCATGTGAACAATATGTGAGATGTTTTCAAAACTCTACTCCATCAATCTTGCTTTAATATTTGGTTTATCCTTTCATCCAGCCAGTGTGTATGATGTCTGATCACAGCTGCTGACAACAAAAGCTACAAAAAAAAATTGGTGTTGTCTTTTTTTTCCTTTTAAGAAAATAATATTGAAAAAATACATTCTGATAAAAAAAAGAAAAAAAAACAGGAAAGTAAATTTATACGGACTGCTTTCCCTATCATTTTCATTTCCAATCTGCGGTTTTGAAGCAATGTTCCAGTTCACAGTTGGCAGTAGAATCGTGTTAAGATTCACCAAAATCAACTCACGCATTTATCCCCAACTGCTTTTAGGTAGTGACTCAAAACATAATAAGATCTGAGAAATCTGAGAAACAATTTTCATGTATTCAGACTTTGACAGCGCCACAATAATGTGTTTGATCTCCATTAATACAGCAGCCGGCACCCCCCCATGTGCCCTTCATGTACTCTATAATTTGTGTTGTGATGCGCTTGTTCATTGCGCTACTCAAGCAGACCTGGTGGGTGCACAACTATTCAGTCATTTCTTATATGTTGCTGTTTTGTTGAGCCTTCTACTTGTTGCAGTGCCAGGTGGGATAATGTCATCAGCGTGTCTGAGGCTCAGCTTAAGACCTTCACCTCCAGGAACAGAATGGAGACAGATCCAGTAATAATAGACCTGCAGATGGATAACATGCTTATTTTTCAGCGGACAGATTAGTCTGGAATGATGATGATACCCAGGGGGCAGGAATCTTATTTTCTGTACTGCTGATAAGAAAACAAGAGCTGACTGCAACCAAATGGGAAGAGAGGGAGATGTGTGTGATTTAACATGCTGTGCTGCATGCTGGAGTGTTGGCACGTCAGGTTAGGGGACGGCATCAGATAGCGTCTGATGGGTAATGTTTTGGTGATGGTCGGGACAAATGACACCTCCTGTAGATTCAAGTTACAAATCTTCAGAAAGCATTTTAAATTAGTGTTGGGGGTTTGGCTGGGAGGGAGAAAGAAGGCATGCTTGCCATTTTGAAAATGCATATCAGAGGCAAAAAAAAAAAATGAACAGTTTCATCTAATCTGTTAAACAGAAATTAACCGTTTACATGTAATGGATTAGCATTGTCAGAGTATCCTACCCCTACAGTGGTCCCCTTTTTGACTCATTTATTCTGAACCACTGTGGATCAGTCCATTTTGCTTGAACATATACCATCTTTCTTTATTGAAAAGTTAGCTTTGCATTTCCATGTATATCTGTAATTCTGCTATGTGCAAGTCCCCTAGACTCCAACATCTGGAAATGCATCTACATTTTTCTTTCATTTCCATTTGAATGGATAAAAACTTCACTGCAGCATGGAATTACTTCATGTAAGGACGACAATGTTCACTCTGCCAGTCCAAATTCACATTTCTCTGCATCCTCGATGAACAGAGTGTTTATGGCATGGTCTTCAGTGCGTTTAGTTTCATTTTCCTGCGTTCTTTTCTTTATAACATCTCTATGTATTGTTGATTTACTGTTGTGATTTCACTTTGCTGTTCTTCTGTTGTTTGTAGAGTTTTCCTTTTCTTGTTCTGGTCCTTCTTTGACATCTGTTCAGTGTTTTTATTTGGCCTTGTTTCTCTGTATGCCTCTACCTCTCGTTGCCTTCCCAGATTATTCACAACTGCGTCTCATCAGGTCCTGTGAGCAGCTATTGTCATGTCTTGTTGTTTTCCCCTTTTCCCTGCCAGTATTTCTTTTTTGCTACCCCATTGTGTCACTGTGCTCTGTTTTCCCCTTTCAACTCCCTTTGCTTTTTAAGTTATTGTTGCTTTTGGATATACTGCGGTGCAGAATTTATTACTCCTGCATGTAGGTCCACCTCCTCAAACAGACAGTTCAAAAGTCATTTGCTCGGTCTTTAACTGGTAGATGTTAGTTTGTTCGTAGCTCTTAGTTTAATGACAAATTCAGAAAAGTGGAATACCCCAAAACTCTGATCAATATTCCCTTAACACAGTTAAAACTGAGTCAGAGAAACACTTTCTATCAGTGACGTGCGGCGAGGTTGACAGCTAGTGAGGCAGATTTACAAATACAAATGAATCCCGAAGAGTATCTTATTCATCAATTGACTGACTACAGACAGTGGGTTATGTTTTATACTTCATATCAGCATTCTTTACACAAACATGTGACACATATTTCATTTGACGTCAAAATTAATTTAGCAAACCTCTCAGCTCCAGTGTTGCTCCTCCTTGAGTTATTACCTATTGCTTTGAATGAAAGTCCAGATTTGCAATTTTTCTCAGCTTGGAAAATGTAATTCTTTTTTTTTTTTATCAGGCGGATTGTAAAGGAAATATAAACAAGAATGAAGAAGGTGGTATGTAGCGCCATAACCTGTGGGCTCACCAGCGCCCTCTGTCATGAGGCAGGCGTACTGTTTGCTTCACCTGAGTGGCTTTTTACAGAAATACATTTCATTACATTATCCAGATTATGGAAAGACAGAGTATATAATCAGAGTGTTTAAAAACATTTTATTTATGACATACAGAGGGACAGCGACAACACGTATTTACCAATCACATACCAATACAGTTTGTGAGGGATTACATCGGCCCTGCAAAGTGCTGCCTCATGGAGCATCGCCTCCCTGTATTTGAACAAGATATTCAGAAATTGCTTACAACTCGTCTTCCACTCTCCCTCAAAGGGCTCATGAACACTTCACAATTTCTGCAGTCTTTATAAGATTAAAACATCTCGCACTGTGCGATTTGCATTTGCTTAAACGATGAGTACAATGTCAAGAATAGTAGACCGTACGTCCATGACCCCTATTGAATCGTTGAATCATATTGTAGCATTTACATGTGCCAAAAAAAGAAGCTACCAAAGGTAAGAACATGTTCCCAGTCATGGTTTGGGAGAAGAGGCCAACTACTGGTTAGTAAGTAGTTGTAGGATTTCTGACACTGTCAGAAATTTACATCAGGTAGTCTTTGGTCGTAAGACCAGTATGACAGCTGTCATAAAATCACTCACATTGTAGGAGGTAGGACACCTGATTTTGACCAGCGACGAAAAAATATCCACAATTCTTCAAACACGGTGATCTTCCATCTGCGCCAGAGCAAAATCATGTTGTGTACAGGACCCCTAAAGGGCAAGGGCACAAACCTAAGCTTGACACTTGTGATCTGATCTGTCAAAACGCACTGCCTCAAGAACCGTCATTCATCAGTAGCTGAAAATCCAGTAGTGAAAATCCTTTGGAATTGTGCTGACTACAGGATGACATCTTCACCAGGAGGAGCCACATGGCTGTGTAGCCTGTCTGCAGTCCCAACCGTTCCTCAGTAGTATGTTTGGAGAATTTTAAATAAAAATGAAACCACCACAAAAGCCGTTCTGTTGCAAAATAACACCTTAAAGGCCTTAAAGCAGGTAGTACAATATGAAGATTTTTGCAGTCATATTTGTATCCAGAACCATTAAAAAAAACTATGAAATATTTGCCACAGGTCATGAATTCCATCAATGAATCAACTTTTATTTTTATAGCACCTTACAATAACCACCTGGCACCCAAAGTGCTCTACATCAAATGGCAAATAAAAGCATAAGAGAACGACAAAGACTCACAAATAGAATCAGGTTTGAACATAAAACATGGATAAAAACAACATCAAAATATAAAACCTTAACTTAAGAACATAAAATAAGACAAAATAAAATGAATAAAATGTCACAACGCTAACTGATATTAAAAGCCAATTTTAAAGCCTTGATTTAACAGTTCAGTAACATCACACCTGTCAGGAGGTAGGGTGTTTCATGACTCTGGAACAATGACAACAAAAGAACAATCACCCCAGCGCTGGTAGCGTGATTTCAGTGCCTCTAAAACCAGATGGTTTGAAGAGCGTAAAACCCTTGTGTGGTTGCGGAGGGTTATCAGCTCAGAGAGGCTGGAGGAAGGCCTTGCAGAGCCCTAGGGACAAACTTTAAAACCAATTTTTAAACTTGATTGGTAGCCCGTGGAGGGACTGAAGTATTGGGGTAGTGTGTTCACGTATATGAGAATTAGTTTAGAAGTGGGCTGCAGTGGTTAAAGGCGTGCAAGTAAAGACTGGTTAACGTCCACATACAGGGCGTTATAATACTCCAGTCTGGACCTGATAAAAGTATGGATATTGTCTTTGGAAAGTGGTGGGTGCACACCTCCACAGAGGTTAAAAACCTGAGTCATACTCCACTGTTTGTCGGACTAGTGCGGACTAGTCAGACTGATGCGTTGAGAACTGATGAAGCCGCTTGGATAAGAGGCGAAACGTCTTCTAGACAAATCTAAGTCCAGTTGCCTATGATTCAATTGTTGCGAGAATGGAATTTACCTGGATAAATGAGAATATCCATAAAAGTATGGATAGTTTTCTCCAGGTCAAGCTTGGCTCAGAAAACGCTTCACCTTTTCAAGAAGAAGCAGCTGGTAAAAACTAGTTTTTACCACAAATTCAATCTTCTTCCCAAACCTAAAATCACTGTCAAATAAAACCCCCAAGTCATTCATAACAGTTTAAAATGAGACGGCAAACCCCCACAACCTAAAGGGAACGTGCCAGATTTGCCTGAGGTCCCAAATGAAATAGCTTGTTTTGTCCTCATTAAAGATGCAGAAAGGTTAAGGTCAACCACTGCAGTTCAGCAAAGACATTACAACAGCCTTATCATTTGACTTAACTGGCAAAAACATTTGTAGGTCATCTACATAGCAGTGAAAAATACAGATTATGTTTGGCAAAAATTAACCCAAGAGGCAATATACACAATAAAAATATAACTGGCCCGAGAATAGAACTCTGTGGCACCCCACAGAGGAGAGACACACTGGAAGAGGACGAGGTCACAGATCATTACAGAGAAGCTTCTATTTGCCACATAGGAACTGAACCACTACAGTACCATGTCATGAATGCTGACGTATTGATCCAGATAAGAAATAAGAACACCGCGGTCCATGGTGTCAAAAGCACCTGAGCGATGCAGTAGGAATAATACAGTGATTGGAACAAACCAGATTGAAACTTCCCAAAAACAGTTAGATTCTAAAAGAGACTGAAGCTGGATAAAAACTGAATCTAAGATTTAAATGGGAAGTGTGATGTTTGTCTGAAGTTCGATAAAACAAATGGGTCGAGATGTGGTAATTTTGATGATGGGCCTGTCTACAGCATGTTTAAAAGCACTGAGGCATGAGTTAATAAGAACAAGAATACTTGGTCCGACAACATTAAAGCAGGGACAGTGTCCAGGGGACAGTTTGTGGGTTTCAGGAGTTTTATCACATCAGAGAGATGAAAAGGTTAATGCCTCCGAATGGTCAACCATGGCACGGGAGATCTGAAGGTCAGGTGAACCCCAGGTGGCATTACGTGTGAGAAATGCATATTCTGTCTCACAGATGCCACTTTAATTGTGAAGTATTGGAAAACCTTTCACAGGTCGACGTTGAGGCATCTCGCAGGCATCTGCATTATGTGGGTTAGGTTTAATAGTGTTAAATAAAACCCTGAGATGATTACAGCTTGAAATAAAAATTTGTGATAAATATTGATATTTTTCCCGTTTAACATCCCTCTGGTAATC
This sequence comes from Hirundichthys speculiger, assembly GCA_018398805.1. NCBI lineage: Eukaryota > Metazoa > Chordata > Actinopteri > Beloniformes > Exocoetidae > Hirundichthys > Hirundichthys speculiger. The sequence continues at coordinate 1,233,625 of JAGFBZ010000163.1, forward strand.
AGCTAAGCAGTCTCTCAGAATATGAAAAGACACATGAAGCTTATTCTTCTTTCACCTCCTTCTGCGACACTGCCTGAGGGCTCGAGTGGTTGCATTAATCCATGGGCCTGCTTCAGGTTTAGTGGATTTGCAGCGAAGAGGGGCGACAGAGTCCAAAATTGTCGAACAGAGGAATTAAAGTAGGAAAGAAAATTGTCTGGGGATGAGGGAGAAACCTGCCATTATCAGCATAGCAGTCACAGCTGATAAAGGCAGTGGCAAAATCCTCAACAGTGAAAGAAGTGAATACACAACAGTGACATGCCAGGACAGCTGGTCCTGCAGGCGGTTATTTAGGATGAAATGTCAAAACATAATTGGAAACGTAATTGGAAAATGGTCCAAGATTGCAGTGTTAATTATTCCAATCAAACTAACAGACAGTCTATGAGAGATTATCAGATCTAATGTGTGACCAAGGTGATGAGAGAGTCCAAAAGAATTTTAACGTGAATTTTAAAATCTCCACAACTTAAAAATTTCTCATATTTAGATTTAGATTTAGTCCACTAAAAGCTAAAAGAAAATTGTTGATAAAAATCCTTATTTTGTTTAGGCGAGCTAGACACAACACCACAACACACAGACAGTAAACTAACCATAAAGAGCTGAACTTCAAACCTTCACCACAGTAGAAAATCCAGATCATGAGGTGAGAAGAAGTCATTTAGGTTAAAAATTTTTAATCTGGTGTCGATAAGCCCAAAACGAGCTGCTTTGCTTTTCTAGAGAGAGCGGGAGAGCGGACGGAGGTTCTTGCAGATGCAGCCGTGTGTGTGGATCCTCACGGGGCCGCGACAAGGAACTGGCAGTTGATCGAAGTCACCTGTACCTGCTTTCCATGGATCGGCACAGATCACGGCCAGGAAAGTTTACACAGAATCCGCTTAAGGAACGTGAAGAATCACAGGTTGAAGATGACGCCGGGTAAGCTTTGAGTCGAACAAGCAACCCTCTTCCCGCGTCTTCTGATTTATGGACGTTGAGAATCATACACCAGTACCGGTGACACATTCTGCGTGACAAGCAGCAGGAACATAGTAAACCATCACACCATCCGCAGGGGAAGATGGCAGGAAACCCACATCGGCGCCATCTTTCCCAAAGCAGGTCCCAAAGAGAATCTGATTAATATATTAAAGTCATCAGGGCAGTTTCACATTTCTCTGTGAGACTTTGTTGGTCCAGGAACCCAAAGCTCTTTAAACTGGAAATAATGTTGTGGGGAGAATGAGAGAAAATTATGTAAACGAATGCATTTTTGGAGTTTAAATTAGTTACCTTTTTATTAAACCAATAGAATCATCTAAGAAAATTTAATTGGTGCTTTTCTCCAGTAATGTAACTATAATTTGACATGAACGAAAAAGGAGGAAGCATGTTACGAAGGCTCTAAATCCATCACAGCAAAAGAAACCATTCACATCATCAGTTGATGATGTACATTATGAGAATCATCTTGTAACAATATTTTTTAACGAACAGGAAATCTGAGGATTTGTTATTCTTGCTCATTATATCTTTTAACTTTCTACATGGACAGAACAAGAACTTTAAGACATCAGTACTGGCTCTAGAACTTTATTTTTTTTCTAAATCAAAACACCGATCATAACTCTGAGGTAAACAGCCGTGAATCCCAGAGTGTTTTGTGTGCTAAAGTTAATTTGGTTCATCTTTGTTTGAGGAGAAGAAAAGCTATTTCACAAACCACTGACATTCCTTTTTTCCTCCCCTTTTTTTTTATCTGACAGAACAAAGAGTAATATCTTTAAATGTAAGGATTTGATCTTGAATAAAAGACAAATAAAGCAAATATCTCACATGAGATTCAATATCAGAATATGAAACTGAGATCTGATACAGTGTTACTGGGAAACTGAAACACTGCTTTGAGTCGGATAAAACTTTTGGCTCAGATTGCCTTCACATGCCTCTGATTACGGAGATTATACATTTAAATATTAACATCCTTGTTGGTTTGCACACTTGTGCATGAAGAACGGATTCAACCAATTAAACGGACCTGAGCCTCGCTGTCACCATCCGTTCTTCCAGCACTCTACATACTGAAGGTGAGTCATTGATTTTCTAGTTACAATCAACATCAAATTATTGAATGTCAGTTGATAAAGTGTTGGGGTCTGCAGGCACTTCTCCGGGATGGGGTTTTTTTCTCGGCCACTTCATGTCACCATGGCAACCGGGGCTTTTTGACAGAGCTCATGACAAAAAACACCGGTGCAGAAATTTGTCTTAAAAATGGGAACCTTTCTGATGGAGACCGTGCAGTACGCAACGCAGTCTCCTTCAGCGGGATTTGCAGAGTTTGACCACGCTTTAAAAGACAAAGCTGGAGTTTGGGACAATGCGCCTCACAAATAAAGTTTCGAAATTGGATATCTCGTGGAGAGATTTATTCCTAAATGTGGTGCGACTGCTTCGTCATCAGGATATTTCACAGGCGAGAAAGGACTGATTGGGACAGACAAACCATCATCAACGAGCAATGAAATCCCAGCTCTGAATCTATACTGCAGACAAAAACTCCTGAATAATCATATAAAGCCATATTTCTTTGTAGCAGCCGCGTAATGAGATTATACATCATGGGTGTAGTGTTTCATTGATTTGTTTGTTATGGTTGACACACTTCGAATAGCTGCGGGGCATCCTCCCCACTTATGTGAGACAACAAATTTGCCATATTATAGCACGTGGCCACGTCATACAAATATGCAGCTGTCTCATGGCAGATCCTTTAGAAATGAGCAGTCGTTTAGCAGAAACTGAATTATATTATATTGAACCAACAAGGGTGACCCCTCTGTGTAGACATGAAGCAACACAAAAGGCAATAAGTGACTCCCAGAATAAATGTCCGTAGGGAAGGAGAGGCTGTGCCGGGGTAAGTCATAAAAATCCCAAAGGTGCCCCCCCCCCCCCCCCCCAGTCACGTGCTCGTCATTGAATGGAGTCCATCTCAAGGTTTTGGGTCAACACAGGTCAACATTTCCCCTGTTTACTTTGGTGAAGAGAAGGTCGGAGTGTGCTCTCCTGCCAAGACACCATTAATGCACTGGAGATAAATTAGCAACCCCCTCCAGCAGCCCTCTGGGAATAGTTTCCGCCTCACAGCACACAGCAGATTAAACCAAAGGTGAACAATATTCACAAATCAGCCAATGGTTATGAGGAAAGTGGCAACACTATCTATCAGATCCCCAACCTACAGTCGGCTTGGAGCATACTCCCTGGTCCTCAGAAGCCATCTAGCTGGCTGGACGAGCCGTGAAAATGTATTTTTGCTTCTTCCCACATAAAAATTGAGGCAAGGAAAAATGCTAACAAGTAAAACTAATGATTGATGCAGTTTAGAAATACATCATATTTTCTTAAAAAGACAGCAGAAGTGAAATTCCTGTTATGATGATCTCTTCCAGGGGTAAACCATACACCCCTTTCAGACAATAAAACAGATGAAATGCTACAAGACAGGGGTTTCTACAGAAGTAGATTGCAAGTAATTAACACATTGAAATCATTTCCTATATTTATATAGTTATATAAAACAACAGCTGGAAGGTTCCATAGCTGCTGCAGGAAGAGCTGCTGGCATGCGGCTGTTCCACCAGTTAGTCAGAGGAAAGCATGGGTTCAGATTCAGCTTCAGGCCGGAAAGCAGTGGCCAAGAAAGCTGGACATACTTTCCTATTCACAGTTCTGCAGGGAGCAACAACCGATCAGCAGGTCTTGCAGCTCTTGAGATCACTTTCGGATGAAGACTCAGGAATGAAGAGACAGATCACAGGAGCAGCCACATGGCTTCAGAGGGTAGAAGATGCTGAACGTGTGTTTAGTATCCTGTTTAGTACAAAAAAGTGTGGATGTTGGATATCAATTTTTTTTTTTTTTTTAATAGTACTTAAAGGTTAGTCTAGTAACAGGAGCCCTCTCTCACTGACTTGCAAACTGTTAAACAAGTTTTATGTTTGAAAGCAATAATAAGCAAACAGAATTCAAACCCCACTCAGAGCGATGAATATTATCTATGAAATAATGATAATTATAGACGTCATTATATGCACGACAAACACATTTGTCTGCAACACAAAGGCAACTGAATGTTGTAGGCTAAAAGCTGTAGATGGCTGTTGTTTATTTGCTTTAGCTTGAACAACATTTCATTTTCAGTCACTGAAAGTTAAATCATCTGTCATGCACTACTTTCCATGCAACAGTTCAGTTAGCTTTAAATATTCAGCGATAGCGGTGGGTATTCTAAGCTAATTAGCTCAGAATATCCACCGCTATCACTGAATATTCTAAGATAGTTGTGCTATTAGCTTCGAATATTAAAAAAGCTGAAACCAAATTACAGTGACTATCAGGAACACAATTTTTTTTCTTTGTAATTGTGATAGAAATGTCACAAAACCATCCTTTCAGTCTCTGTAGCTTTGTGCAAGTTTCTTCGGCGTTGTCGTTTGTTGTTTCTTTATGCTCTTCGCTCTCTCGCTGACCTTTCATCCCGACCACTCGATGCAGACAGCCACCCTCTTTCAGGAGTTTTACAGAGGAGTTCTTCCTCATTATTTCCAAAAGCACTTGCTTTTTCATTTGTTTGTCTTAGTTTTATCCATGTCGTTGTAAAAAAATAGAACTTTAAAGACTTGAAGCACTGAACGACTTTAACTCTAAATGTTAAAGATTTAGTTGGAAAAAAAAGAGAACATTTAGAACATAAATTTGTTGTGAAATATAAAGCCATGCAAACCCTTATATAATCTCAGAAGGCCTTTTACTGAGCCGTCGCGGCCTTTTCTGTGCCGACACATTTATAATGAACTTCACTGTTTGGAACATTTAAATTGCATGGACTCCAATCTGAAAAAGCACAGTACTGGATCACACAACACAGTGATCCTGCAGAGGAGCATCCTCGCCCCTCTTCCTCACCTGCTCTGTTCCTCACATCATAAAACTGCTGTTCACTTACAACGTGTGTTTAATTCCTCATTGTGAAGCTCACCTCAGGGCGGCCCTGCCAAACCCTTCCAGGATGAGATTTACTGTCAGCCATTTTTGTGGACTAATTGCCCAGCGCTAGAGCAGCAAGGTCAGTTATAGACAAGTCGAGGAGCTTGCTCACACACCTGCTACAACCCACACCAGGCGTGAGGCAACTCCTTCAACACAACAGGACACGCCACACCAAGAGCCACGGCGTCTTTAATAAGGTCTGTCAGATGTCATTGTTTGAACTGTGCTCCACTGGTTGAAGATAAACAAGAGCCCTGCAAATTCTATTTTATTTTTTTCAACTGACTGCATCCTTCCTGAAAATAAATAGTCAGATAAGTGATATCTCATGGTGGAGTGAAATTGGCTGACAAGAATCTAATCGTTTCAGTCTTGGTGTCATTTTTAACCGATCTTCTTTCTCTTCCACCCACATCATCAGTTTCTTGTCTTCCAACATTTCCTCTAACCAATCTCTTTTTGATTTGATGGATCAGACTGACGCGCTGACCATGAAACCAGTCTGGTGTTGCAGGGTTTCATTCGTTGCTGCCACTTAATCCTCAGATCACATTAACATTTCCAGAAGACCACACAGATATGATTAGATCCCATTGCCCACCTCATTGATTCCTGATATTGGTGCTGAAGAATTAACACATCAGTCCCCTCCTCACCATTAACTACACACACTGGAGTGGTTTTGCAAATTAAATGACATCTAAGAACAGTTTTGCCTTTGTCTTATCAGTTTTAATAGTTCTTAATCACCAACTATTAAAGCCTACTTACAGAGTCCGTGCAATTCGGAGCACTGTCCATTTGATAATATCAGTCGGCACCTTCATCATTCAGAGATTCCACTGACTTTAATCGCTGCTGGTCACCCCTCTACCTATCTAATTAACCACAATTTGCTAATCACACAGGCCACTTTCCCAGAGCTGTGCATCCTACATCACTAAGCAGCAACAAAGGCCAATTAAGAAGACCTCATCACCATTAACACAAAGAGGTAGAACACAATGATTCGTTGTGGTCATTTGGAATCAAGATCCCTTTCACTGCAGAGGTGGAGACAATGAGCAGCAGCCAGATACTCAGGAAGGACATTCAGCGCTGTTCCTTGGAGTTTTAGACACTCACTGAAGCTTGGAGGGTTGATGACACTTGTGAAATGTCTGGCATACTTATATCTACAAAATGATACCAACCTGGATGCAGTTTTCATGACCGTATTAAAGTTTAAAGAGAAAAAAAAAACAAGTGAATGTCGAATGTGAAACTAACTTTACCACGTCCTGCAGTGGTAACTCAATTCACAGCGACAATAAATACAAATAACCTTTTTCTTCTCAACAGATCCATCTGGCAGCACCTTAAAGCTAAACTTACCGTTCATAAGACCCTTTTCTGTTGCCATGTCTGTCCCACACGTTGACTGTAAATACACTTATTGGCCGAGGGTCACATTTACAGAAACGTGTGTGCGTTAATCTTGCGTTAAAAAATTAATGGCGTCAAACAGAATTTGCATTAGGCGTGTCATTAACACATTGTTAACGTGTTATTAACGTGTTAACTTTGACAGCTCTAATATATATAAGAAATATATAAAACAGGAATGACCTGTTTCATTGTTATGATTGTGGCTCAGGATTTTGTTGGTAGATTTTTTTTATTTTTCATAAAAACAGGCAGTGGCAATAAGCTTTATTTTATTTTATTGACATTTTTAAGGATGAGATTTACACTAAATATGTGTTCCTGACAAGTGCTGATGTTAAAAGTGTTTAAACAAAAAATGTTATGTCACTTTAGTTCATACGGCAGCAGAACATTTCAATAAAAGTGACCTTTCCACTACTTTTGAATCCATTATTTGATTTTCTGTATACAATGCGATTAATCGCGATTAAAAATTTTAATCGTTGCCCAGCCCTAATATAAAGTTAAGGAGCAGTCTAAAGGCACACACTGACAGCAGAAAGAGTGGCTCAAGACATAAGATCCAACCAAAAATATTTTGGAGATCCTCAGCCACTTTGCAGGTGTTTGTTCCATTCTCGCTGCAACATTTTCTTATTTTCTTTAAGGTCTACAATATCCATAGACATGTCTGAAGCTGTTCACAGGTGGCATAAAAAAGGCACTTCTTCAAACAGGTTTCAGCTTGTCGAATGAAAAATTGTCACTCTTTGACGTATCTGTGTTCGCAAATTGAATGTCTTCTGGTTTTGATTGTACACTCTCTGTGCATGTGATTTTTTTTTTTTTTCTTTTTCCCTCAATCCATCACATGGCCAATATTCTTGTATGGTTTTACTCATCACAGTTCGGGATCGATGCTCTTAGATTACGTGTTTGGCCAAAACGGCAATACAGGAGTCCCAAAGCTGTATTTAATTCATTTTGATGTCAATAACGTTTGGAAAAAATGACGTATACCAACATAGAAATGACTCCTGGTACAGTAAACAAAGGATAAATTAACAAATAAAAATCAATTAGGATTTGGTGTCATGCTGTTATGAGTTTGCTGGAACGGTTTTATGTTTATTACAGTTCAGTTCATTTTCCATGAGCTCCTACTCTGCCTTGTATACATGTCTCCTTATGGCATCTTTACCTTGACTTGTACGTATACTTGTTCAGTCTCAATATTTAAGGTATTGCTGTATTTATTACTGAAAATCAAGAGTGGAAAAAAAAACTGATCTTAACTTCATGAAGTGAGTGGGTGCGCGGCCAGAGGGACCTTAACTGTTGGTGCAGACTCCCAGTCACCCAGGTCACGGCAATCTTAAAAAACTTGGGCAGAAGGCAAATGGCTTTTTTCTCTCAGTTCTTGAAAGTGTTTCACCTCTAGCCTTAGAGGCATCTTCATTTCTTACTGCCTGTTTTTAGGCTGAAACTGGAGAAAAGTATTCAAGAACCAAGAAAAGGAGTCGTCCATTTGATTTAAACTTTTCAGGATGTGTAAAGCTGAAACAGATTCAGATCAATTTTTTCAAAACTACCCATTAGTAGTCTCCTACTCTGTCAAGGTGCCTTTCTAGTTTTTAATTTTAATTTGTTATATATTTCTGGGAGAACTAATATCATTACTCTCCAGTACAGGTCAGGCTCTGCACCGACTTTCATCTTTCCATCAAACACATCAGACATGTATAGGAAAATTCCCTTTCCCCAAACTGAATCCCAATCATTTAGTCAGAGACACATGTGTGTTTCCAGAGTTCAGCGAGTCTGTTATACTGCAGCTCACATTATGACTGAAATCGTAACCCAGAGCATCTGCTCATGTCAGTAATGGGCATCAATAACTGGCGCCAGGCCTGTGGTTTGTAATTGTGTTGGCGGGGTCAGTGTGGGGTCAGCAGGGCATTCCCCGGCCTGCCTAATGAAGGGAACACAACTCTCCCTCACCAATACTCTGCACAGCCATCTCCAATCCCAGGCCCCATTGCCCATGTCAATCACTGCTTCAGTGACGGATCTGCTGCTCAGCCTAGCATTGCCAAGAGCCCATCATGGTATACAGAAATACAGTTAAATCTTACGTCCACTAATGTACTGTTATATGTTTGTTTTCTTTACATCATTCTGATAGCAGTATTACCTTTCAGCCTGATGATACCTAGTCTAAAATATAAACTACAGCCTATAATTTCCACTAATGGCATCTAGTCTAAATTTACTCTATCATGACTTTGGCTGGAATAGATCAGTGTCACAGTTGATCAGCACAGGCCTTTAAGTTGACAAGGATAGGGGGAAAAAAGTCCAAAATAACTATAATAATAATAATATGTACTCTTATTGATGCACATTAAGCATTTGAAATGCACATAATTTTGGTCAGCTGCATTTACACATGGTTGGATCTGCTGGCAGGAAGTCACACTGACAAAGAGGGATGGTCAGAAGGGCTCAGAGTTTTCAAAATAAAATCATAAGGACTTGACCTGAATAGTTAGATATCCAAGTATTTGTCTGTTGTTCAATTTAGGCACATTTGTTCAGCATCATGCATTATTCAGGCGTGTCATAAAACCCCACCCCCATCCATCCCAGGAGAAGGCAAAGTTTGTCGATTGTTGTAATCTTCTAAAGAAGCCGAGAAGATGGTATTCAGACTAGCCCTATAAATGGCAACCAGCAGGCTTCCACTCATACATCAACGTTACCTTATCCTGTGGAGGCTGTGGGTGAACAATTCAAAGGGTCTCAGAGGAGATTTGAACGGCTTGGAAAGGTTCATTTTAGAAGAATAAAGTACCAGCGCCGGGTCCGACTGGCCCTTCTGAGCGCCTGGTGGATCCCAGGGGGAACACGAAATGACACAAACCACTGGATACTATGACAAAGTATGAAAGTTGTTGTTTACAATAAATGCAGAAAGTGAAATAAAGCGTCCAATAACCTCTACATTAACAAATAACTGCCACGATCAGACATTCATGCTCGAGGTTGAATAAACACATTTGTGTTCCTTGGTAGTTTACAACAGCAGCTAGTCACAGTTCAATATAATCTACTGTTGCTTTTATTAGTACTTACAGCAACCAGGTGATTTTTCATGGCTGCTGCATCACCGTGGTTGCCCAAATTGGCGCCGCATTATTAGAAGACTGACTTTATCTCGTCATTGCTCAGCTGAGGTCTTTGGCATGTCGTCTTCATTTTAAAAGCCAAAACCAACCTGAAGCACTGCTGCAGCTGACATTCACCGCCACCAGTGAGTGAGAGCCCTGTGTGCTTGTGGCCGGACAGAGAAGCCATTATATAATTATTTACACATTTTAATGGTGCAATAAAAACTCTAACGTGCTGACAAATGTGTTTCGCAGTTTGGCTGTTTGCAAACGCAAATAAAACGAGGAAATTGCGAACCGAATGTCCACCTAATGATGCATCCGGATATTAGAACATTTGGGTCCAGCCCTGTTTCGTTATTTTTGCCTTGCCAGTTGGCAAACTCAAAATCTCTGCAAGGTTCTGCTTTTCTGTTTTCATTTTATGTAAGGCACGGGTAGAGCCGTGTGTCAGATGTACAGCAAGGACAAGCCAGGTTCATCTTTGAACCCTCAGGTGGAGGTAACGGCACACACGGCCGTGATTGAATTAGGCTTCAAATCCTTCCCAGAGACTAAATTGAAAAGCTTGTTTTATTGAGCATATGTCTGACTCTGCCTTATCTGACTTGGAAGATAATGATATGCTAAGAAACAATAGAGCTATCTTCCAAAGACAGTAATGAGTTTGTTTTAATGATAAATGGGCTCCAAGACAAATAAGCAAGAAAGCTAAAAGAAGTTGCTTCGCGTTTATGTCCGGATCCAATTTATGCCTGCGCGCAGCTGAAGCGTCAATAGATTAGAGTGGTAGTCTAGCTGGAATTGAATTAGCACAAAATGAATGGCTTCGGTAACATGAAGAAAAAGCTGCATCCAATCAGTGTGTCCCTTCAAAGTAAGATGCTCCGGAGCATCAGTCAGTTACGGTTTGAGTAGCGGGAGGCTGAAAAATGCAGCAGAGCAAACAATTGATGAGGGTGAGCTGCAGGGAAGATGGAAAGAGCAAAAGCAGATGAAAGAGAGAGAAAGAGAGGATGGATGGGGTGGCGAGATGGCAAGGAGTCAAGGTGGAGATGATGTGTAGAGATGGTCAAATAGAGTTAGGGAATATTTGTAAGAAATATGACCACACATGTCAGCGAGCAGCCCAAGATGCCAGCATTGTGTAAAAATAACGTGTCCAATTATGAAGAGAGACTGTGCACCTTTTCATCTGTGATACTTCACACTAACACCCCATCCAGTCCCTCCTCTCTGTGCTCATATATACACATCCTGTATATATTTAGATGCACTCATATATTGCCTCTGATAGTGTGATTTCAGAAAATAGATTGAAATTGTTCACTGTCTTTTATAAAGATGGATTGCTCTGTCAATAACCTATGGCTGGCTAGCATTAGCTCGCCATGCAGCACGCGGCTTTCCATACCCCAGCAAAAGCGGTTTTTAATGCTTTCCTGAGAATGTATGGCTGCTGCTGTTTTCATTATCCGTTTAACAGCCTCTAACAGGAGGATTTATTTCTGTAAATAAGCCCCTGTATAACATGATTGTATCATGGATCATAAACTTTAGGTCAATACAGCATTGGGACGCCTCGGTTTGAGGGAGAAAATACCTCGCTGACCCTCACTTTTCCTGTGTGCTCAGTAGATATCAGTGCCATTTGCGGGATGGTGGCAGCTGTTCCTGGCAGAACTTTATCTTATTCTTGCTCCATCTAAAAGGTTTTCCAATGTCCCACAGTAGCCATTTGCTCATCAGCCTATTACTTTCCAATAGGCGTCTAAGTAATTGGCTGTTTTACACATGTAGGGGTTGAGTTGGCAGAGGGTAAAGGCCAGGCAACCAGGCTGTCAGCGTCCTGCACCATAGTCATCCATCAATTATTATCAGGCACGAGAAAAACCACTGCAGCCCTGAGCTGGCACATTGTTAAACCTGAACCAAGGCGGCCTGGTTATTTCATTAAAAAGTAAGACGGTACATTTGTTTTAGTATGCAGTGTATCTGCTCGAATGAATGTGCGCGTGTACACATGTGAATGTGCTTGAGAGATTTGATATTTTTGTAATGCCTTCTTTGAACCAGCATCTATTGAGAAAGCAAAGCAACACTAAAATACCAGATTTTCATTTCCACCAAAACCTCTTAATACTATATTGTAATGTAGATTGTAGTTTGTAATTGAATCTTCTTTCTTTTCTACAACTGCAGTATATAACCATATACATGTGTACGTGGCTTAAATTTTTTTCTTTTTGTCTTGGATAGAAGCAACTAAACACATTGCTATGCACATCTGTGTCACAACACTGATGTTACAGCAATGGGCATAAAGGAAACCGATGTATCCGTATGGGGCTCAAAACACATAACAGGAGCGTCATATGGAAATAAAGAGAAACAGAGGGAGGGTTGCTTCAGAGGAACCTTCATTCAGACGAGTGAGCAGGAAATTAGCTGAAGTCAGGGATTATGAATTATGGATGGTCGATGTTGACTCTGTGCCTCGCCTGCCTGTGCTGTTTGCACATTCTTAAGTTAAATTGATGCACTTTTATTTTATTATCTTCGTCAAATTCATCACGATGTCTCCTATACACCGTTCAGAGAGATTGCTAAACCTTGTGACATCGCACTAAAGTGTGTGTCCAAAACACTGAAGGCAGGTACAGCTCATGACTCGGGAGCATTGCAAGGTCAGGTTAGGCAATTAATGGAAAACTAATCAAAGCTTTGCCCTTATCAAGCACTGTAATTGCTTGAAATATTCAGAAAATTACAATTGTTTATCTGTGTATGTTTCCCTTCACTTTTTAAAAATTGTATAATGCAATATTAACTGAGCACAAAACGTAAGAAAAAAAGTGTTTGGTGGATTACTTCTTTGTTGTATCAATGCTTTATACATTTATACGAAACATGCATTTTTGGAATGAGGATTGGATGTCAAATCTTGTCATCTTTTTTCTTTTTCTCTTGATTTCTTGATTGGCGGATTGGATGATTGAAGTCTGAAGAATCAAGTCATATTGACAATTTAATGATTTGAATTTCAATTCCAAAACCAGCGGGCAGTCCGGCACCCTTACAGTCTGGGACCAAACTCTATCCTCCAAGATGACCACGCCCACCCAGGGTGGGTTTATCAGAGTCTACCTCCAGAGTCTGGGAGTGGAGAAGATGGATTGTCCTCCCAGCAGTCTTGACCTCAACCCCACCGAGACTCGTGGGATCAACTTGGGCGTCCTTTCATACCAGAATGACCAACGCACCAACGCTGGCTGACCTGCAGCAAATGCTGGTTGAAGAACGGGATGCCATCCTGTACTAGCGTGTGACCAGGCTAGTGCCCAGCATGAAGAGGAGGTGCCAGGCTGTCATAGCTGTGTGTGGTTCTTCCACATGCTACTGAGGATCCTGTTTGTCAAATGAATAAACCTGAATTGTTCAATTCCCAACATGTTTCTTCAGAGTTCAATCGTCTGGTCCATCAAAAGATACCAAACATGAACGAACACTGTCTGGCACTGGCAGAGAAGATTTGGTAAATATTTCATGGGTGCAATCCTCATCCCACAAATGCATGTTCCTTACAAATGTGGCACAAAGGGAAATGATCAGGCTTCCCACCGGTTTATTGCCTAAGAAGCACCGTTACAATAAAGAAATAATTTACCAATTACAAATCTACTTTTGGATATTCTAGGAACGACGAGTAATCCTGCACTCAGAGTGCAGGATTACTCGTCGTTCCTAGAATATCTAAAAGTAGATCTGGAGGATGGGCCTTCTGCTACCAGGCACTTTTATTATGGAACCAGCTACCAATTTGGGTTCAGGAGGCTGACTCCACCTCCATGTTTAAAATTAAACTGAAAACATTTCTGTTTAGTAAAGCCTACAATTAGTCTGAACTATAGTGTGTAGTGGTTAATAGTCATAGCCATAGTTGTAGGAGCTAAGACTAAAGTAAGCTCGTCTTAATCACAGCTTCATCATAGTTATGCTGCTATAGGCCTACGCTGCAGGGGGACGTCAACATGATCTGTTGAGCGTGTCTCCACTGCTCTTCTCCCTTCCTTCCCTTTCCTCCTCCTCCAGCTCATTCCAAAATTAATTAGGAGCACCTTGTTACTGTAACTGTGCTCCATTTTCTTTACTGTAGTTTGTTGTGCTGTTTTGCCCCCTTTTTTCTTTCTGTGTGTTTGCATCCCAGAGTTTCCTGAGTTGCATGCTGACTTGCAGTTCCATCCTCTGGCCATCCCAGCATTTACCTTCACCTGTGTGTGTAGATGTGTTCGGGGTGCCAGCTTGTGTGGTGACCAGTGACCAAGTCCTCTGACCATCTCACCTCAGTGCTGCTACCTGCATCTGTTTATATAGTCATTTCATTCAGTCATTTGTGTGCTCTCCTCTCTCTGTCCTAAATCCTTCAGCAGGAAGGTCCCCCCATATGATCCAGGTCCTGCTCAAGGTTTCTTCCTCTTAAAGGGGAGTTTTTCCTTGGCACTGTTTGGATTAAAGGTTTTTTTTTCCCACTGTGGGAGTTTTTTTACTTGCCATAATCCTTGATTAGGATTCAATATTATATTTTTAGTTCATGATATTTGCTCGGGGGTCATGCTCTGGGTTTCTGTAAAGCACCTAGAGACAATTGACATTGTAACAGTTGCTATACAAATAAAATTGAATTGAACTAAATTGAATGTACTTTTTGTGCTTGGTTTATAATCTCTCATTGGAAAAATACCCCAGTTTCAATAGTAAAGCACATTTGCAGCAAAAACTGAAAAATAAAAAGGCAAAACTAAAATAATTGCTCCTTAATTGCTATCGAGGTAACATTCAATCAATTCGTGATGCTGATTTGAGGTCATATCAGCCAGCCTTAGTCCTTAGTGTGATTAACAGTCATTTTTAAAAGTTTGTTGTGTATGAAACAAAGCAGAGTGTTTAATGTGCTGTGACCGGATGGCGAGGTAATGGAAATGTTCACAGTCGCTGTGCACCGCGTCACTGACACAAATGAGCACCACGATCCATCAGAGCACTCATTCAGGAGCGTGACACATTTGGAAAAAGAGATGCCAATAAACTGTGATGACAGTGAATTCAGGGAACCGCTGGCTCGTTGTGCTCAGGACAAAGTCTCTCAGCAGATTAGTGACGCTGTAAAAGGATACGGCCATCTAAGGTGAAGCTGAAATGCTCTGGTAAAGAGGGATCTACAGAGGACAGTTGCAAGTAGTTGATAAATTAAAGTCACTTTGGGAAAAAAAAAAAAAAAAATCAGTGATGTCATAGCATCAATGATCGTGATCGCCAAAGCAGCAGAGGGCAAAAAAATTCCAGATGGGGCAACAGCCACCCGGCCAGTCCCACAGCTCTTGTGAGCAGTTTCTATATGGAATCAGAAATGGAAGGAAACTTGTAATAGAAGCAGCAAGAAACACGTAATAGAAGCAGCAGCCAGCTGACAGTGAAGAAGAGGCTGGAGGTTCTGGAGTTATCCGTTTAGTGCAAATGAGCCTGAATGTTGGCGAGGGTTATTTTGATGGTATTTAAGTCTCTGTCGGAACGGTCACATTTTCTCAGTTCCACTGTGCTGCAAACTGGCAAATGAACACAGTATTTTTCTCATGAAACTGTCCTCTGCCATTTATTTATTGTGCCCACTAAACACAAACCCTCACTCGCCCGGTGTCTGTTTTTCCACAGATGGGCATGCAAGCTTTGGCAGAAGCGTACTGGAGCTGCCAGGCAGGAGAAAAAAAAGGAAAGACCAAAGATTTCTGGATGTGTTGAAGGAGGAGGATGGAAGCAGGTATGGCAACCCTGCAGGTCCGAGTGAGAGAGGGAAGTTAGATTAGTATTACCTGACTGTTCTGGCTGATATGAATTAATTTATACCTCTGATTAACTTTATACCTCTGATTAGAAAGCAGAACAGACCAGGTGAAAAGGACGAGAGGACGATAGATATAATGCCAAGGCAGCTCAGGTTTTAGTTCAATTATTTCTGACAAATGAATTTATGGAGACCACCAGTTCATTAGATTCTCTTCATTGGGTAATAGTGACAAGATGCCACGACATGCTACAAACCAAAAACGAAATATCCGTCCTCAATGAAGGACTCTGCAGCCTCGTAAACAGGATGCAATTTTAGCCACATGTCAGTTGTGGTGAAACTGCACTATTGCGGCACCATTACCTCTAAACTGTTTATTCAGTTTAACTCCAAATAATCATCACACTGCAAAGGAAAATGATGTGCATCAAATTATATCAACAGGAGGGACATCGTGATCACGTAATCACACTCATTGCTTTCACCATCAGCACCTCTGCAGACACTAAAGATAAAAGACAAAGAATTATAGCAAGGCAAATGATACACCAGATGGCTTCCGATGGCCGCCTCAGTCTGCAGAGTCAGGAGAGAAGATGCTGTAGGCAGGCGCTTTCATGGTGTTAAAACACAGCATGTTCCTGAACATTAGTGAAACACCTCATCTGGATAACAAAGGGTTTTTTTTTTTGTTGCTGTTGTTTTGTATTTTTTAATCTTCCTCTTTAACATTCACTGTGATGTTGATTTACATTGCAACAGCTTCAGAGAGGACACAGACTGCTGGATCCTCTGCCTGTGAAATGTTGTTTCTTTGAATTACCTGCTTTACTTCATAAATAAACTGGATGACCCACTGATAACACACTAGAGACAGAGAGCATATTTTTGACTTGCTGTTGGAGCATTCATGTTGCAAGCGTACGCAATCTAGCTCCCATCTATACATTCTTATACGGGAATAAGTCACCCTCTTGGCTCCTGCCATCTCTCTCTGCAGTAAAGACTGGGGGTGAAGATAAGGGAGGACAGGCAGCTGGTTGGCTGGCTACTTGGGTTGACAGTGTCCCTACTGACAGGTTGTGATAGGTGTCATCTATCACCTGTGAAAAGGCCTGAGGGTTCACCGTACCGGTTGTTGTGGTGCCAGATGTTAGAGCTGCAGGTATGCACTCCAGGCACATGTATCATAGATACAAATGAGTCACACACACATAAACTGATCAAAAGATGCAATATGTTCCTGCTTTCCATGATACATCCGTAATAAAAGACAAAAAAAAAAAATAGAATGAAAATGTCAAGAAAAATATGTGAACCTTGTGGAATTAAAGGCAGGGTAAGCAATTCTTAGTAACGTATAACCTAGAACAGGTTTTTCCCCCTTCACCCCTCAAAACTTGTAACAAACGTTGCTACAGCCAATCACCAGCAGGGGAAGGGTTGGTGGTCCTGCGCAGGAAGTCGGGAATGTGCTTGTTTTTTTTTTTTATTTCAAATATCAACAGATGTGATGTTATCCACCTTACCTTTTACTGGTTTTCTGTTTTAATTTTCCATAAGCGTCATCTGATCTTCATCTAAATCACAATAACAGACAATCACGATGTACTTAAGTCACACAAACAATTGTGATTTCTCATGCCTTTATTGAAAAAACATTTACAGTCCTGGAGGTAAAAGTAAGTAACAAAAGCTAGTTTTAATCAGCGATTAATAGGCCTGCCATCCAGTTAGTTTGGAGGTGTGGTTTAGAGCTATTTTGACTGATAAAAGACTTTCAAACATTTTAAGTCTGTTGTACAGTTGGTGCCTCACAAAAAAGGAGACAGCTGAAGTCATACAATCATGAGTATGATGTGGAGGCACCCATCAGTCTACAAACAGATAAAATTATTATAAACTGAGACAGTTCAGTACTATGGCTCCCAAAATATCTCACCAAAAATATCTTACAGGATAATGCCTGAGTGGCTGTCCAGCAGCTGAAGCTTAGTTGAAATTGGGTGATGCAGCAGAACAATGACCCTAAGCACCAAGGTAAATCCACCACAAAATGGCTTCAGGAAAAAAAAAGAAAATCCGCCTTTTGGAGGAGTCGCCCAATCAGAACCCAGACCTTAACTTCATAGAGATGCTGTCGAATGACCTCAGGAAAGCTTTTCACGCCAGACATCTTACAGACGAGTCTGATCCGAAACAGTTCTGTAAAGAGCAGAACATTGAGCGTTTCTAATCCCAAAAAGTGCTTGTTTTAAGTCATTCCAATCAAAGGAGATTCAACAAGCCATTAAGGTTTTTTTTTTCCCTTCAGAGCTGTCAACCTTTAATAGATATGTTCAATTAGACTAGCCTGTTATAAGATTAAGCTTGTTGTGATTGTTTACCGTTGTGACATAGATGAAGGTCATAATCACATTCTACGGCCAAATTAAGACGGAAAGCCATTTCATTGCACAGGTTCACATACTTGTCTTGCCTCTTATTTCATTTTCCTTCACAGAGCTGTTTCTGAGTGCACTAAAATGCAGATAGGGCAGCGGGAAACAGGGGACAATGACCTCACCATCAAGTTACTGTATCAGCACAGACAAAGAAGGCAGCCCCCACCCCGCTGTGTCTGATGGACCTGTGCAGACAAAAGGGAAGGCCAGCTCACCGCATGAGCAATTACGGCAACAACTTCACATGTCTTTGTACCCCCTGAGGGGCCAGACATTATGAGCCCACCTGTCAAGTACCCACATGCCTTACGACAGACTCACCAAATACACACAGGAGCCTCAACTCTCAATTACTCAGAGGAAAAACAGCCTTTTTAGCCAACACCTTCACTGGACCCTTAAAAGCTGCTCTAATTAAGGGTGGGGCTATTATAAGGTCATCAGGGTGTGAAAATACGTGGAAGGGTTGAATTTTACACGGGCACGCTCATCCATACTAAGCATGCTGACCACGCCGCCCAATGAGCGATGGAAAGTACCTGTACGGCTCAAATTCCTCACACTCTGCATGTGATCCCGTCACTTTTTAATCTGCGGCGCGGTTCAAACCGTCGCGGGAGCCCGACGAAGAAAGGTTTTAGCGAGGCCGCACATACTTCAGGATTTTCCGTGTTATTTCTTTTGCTGCCGTGTTTCGAGAGCTGCGTGGAGGGGCGGCGGAGGAGGGGGAGGGCCGGCGCAGGGGTAATGAACCTGTTCATGCAGAGCGATCCGAGCGAGGCTGCGAGGAATGAGGGGCGATGGCGCGCTTGCCTCCGTATCACTGCCTGGGATTCAGGGAGAATAAGGCTGCAGGAGCCGTATGTTGAGATGGACTTTTAATATTTCAATTAAGACCAAACATGTTTTGAATAAATAAATGTTATATTTGCAGTGCAAGTTACAGTAGAGGGAAATCCAATGAATCTCTCTGTAAAATATCTGACTTAATAGTTCCTCTGCAGTTTGCTAAAACCCTGTTCACTATCATTGTTGTAGAAGGATGGGATACATCCCCAGGCACAGGAAGGACTGATCTCAGTAAATTATGTTGACCTGCCATTGTGGTGGAAAAACTAAATTTCAATTATGGCCATGTGAAATTGCATTTCCATGGAGCATTAGGGGACTGAGAATCACTGAAAGGGTTCATGCTTCTCCTCAGGTCTTTTTCTTCTACAATTCAGCCTTTTCACACTCGCGAGGCCTGCAGTCTGTTGCTGCCGAGCTTCAGTGCCAGCTTTACTGGCTGCGTTATGAAATCAATAAGTCACTTTTGGACAGATGTGTTGTCTCTGGCAACAGCTCACACAGCATTAATACAGATGATTACAGGCTGCAGCCATTATGGGTCGTTTTCCTCCACCTGGTGACTTTCCACAACGAATGGGTCCTTCTTGACAGCCGGTTGTGTGAGATTCCCGTGACACGTCCTGACCAATAACATCCAGAGCTGTGTATTATCACTTCAATTAAATCCGTCTATTCCAGAAAGATGGTGGTAGATATACTGTCATTCTAATAATTTCTAATGAGATCGCTTCAATCATGGATGCAAAATTGAATCAATGTGTGTTGCTACAAATCATCATAAGCCCTTCCTGATATGAGGCGTCTTGTATTAAGATCTCAGCATCATCTGTTGACTTGCTACACCGCCCAGCCAAAAACAAAAAAATCACATCTTGGATAAAACTAAGCAAATAGGCTTCAGATTGGAGAAGTATCACAGTGATTAGTTTCATTTACCATGAGCCAAGTTCTTAAAAACTAACCCTCGGTGGATGAGTTTGAAGCATCAACAGCGTTGCTGTCCAGTATGAGGATATGTCAAGCGTCACAGAACTGAAATATTATACCGTCTGATGGCAGCCAATGAAATCATACATGGGGACGGGGCTGTGTCGAAGCACTTGGCTTTCTTCTACATCCAGCGCAAAAAAATTTTGATTGGGTTTTCCACTGCCAATGAACACCCAAAGAGTCAGAAACACTCAGCATCAAGCGTTGCCACAGCACCGCTGTGCGAGTGTACCGTTCTCGTTCCTTTAACGGCCATGCTTGACGCCAGGATGTGTCAGTGAAAGTGATCTATTCCTAGTCATAAAGACATCATGTGTCAGGGGATCAGACCCAACTGCAAACAAAGACGAGTAAACAGAATGCTTTTTTTTCTAACAAAAAGTGCAGCATCACAGTTTATCAAAAACCAGGAGCAAAAAGTAACTGTTTCAAGGTCAAAACAGCTGCATGGCAAAGCAGAACACAAGAGGACAGCAAAACAGTTAGACAAATCAAGACTCATGTAGGCTGATGAGACACAGGTGAGAGCAATCAAGGGAGATGCACTTAACACACAAAAATTAGACTTCCAAACTAAAAACAGGAAATAAAGCAAACCAGCTAACAGAACAGGAAAACAGCAGCCAAAGGAATACAAAAAAAACCCAAAACAAGACTGAAGAATAGAACTTTAAAACCATGACAGTCATGATACAACTGACACCCTCTGGCAACATACGGGATAAAGGCCAGGATGTCATAGACCTGAGGAAAAAAAGATTAAAACAACATATTTTGACTGGGTTGGACCCAAATTATGGGTGAATTCCAATTCCTCCCTTAACCCTCAATCTCAAAAATGTGCACTCCTGCGAAGTGCATGTGCTGTCCCGATTCTCAGAACGTCGAGTTGACGGACATGTTTGAGGTCTGTATCGCCCTCAATATTGAGATTCTCCGGTACTTACGGCCTACCCAAAAGGCATTTCGTATTTTTGCCAAGACATCTTCGAAAAGCTAGCTACAAATGTAAGTATTCTCGCAGTTAATAAAGATATACATAAAAAAATAAATAAATATAAATGCCTCTTATTCTTCTTCTACGTCTTTGTCGTTGTTGTCTTCTTGACAGACTGAACGTAGCTTTGGTATAAGGCCGCCCCCCACAATCTGAAGATGTAACTGCACTCAAGGGGCGTCCCATTTCTTTTTTTTTTTTTTTTAAGATTTTTTTTGGCTCTAGTGGCCTTTATTGAAAGTGGAGAGACAGGAAGGGGGGCAGAGAGAATGGGGAAGACACGCGGGAAAGAGTCGCCGAGCTGGGAATCGAACTCACGACCAGCCGCATGAGGACTGTAGCCTCTGTATATGGCCGCCTGCCCTAACCACTGCACCACCGGCGCGGCCAGGGGTGTCCCATTTCTAAGTCACAAGATAGCCCTTACACTTACTTTCAAGGGCCAAGATTGAGGGCCAAAAATTGAGGGTTAAGGGCGAGGGTTGAGGGAGGAATTGGAATTGGTCCTTAGTCTCTGTGCAGCAGCAACGCCGTCCGTGTGGACTCCATCCACTTGGGGGAACGCTGTGGTTCTACAGGATACCTGACAGACACAAAGGCAGATGACCAAACTGCTGATGCGCAAGTGCACCTGCACTTGTACCATTTCTAATAGCACTTAGTGGACCAAAAAAAGAAGAATACTTTTTTTATTTCAAAAAGCCTAAAAGGCATTAAGAAACTCTGTCACTTTTAGCTTCGAAGATTCTCCTATGGGCATGTGAAGGTTGGGCTGCATTAACAACTCTGTTCAGTATTTACTTTGGTTTGGTTTGTTTGCTCTTCTGCCACTACTTTCTCAGGTTTCTTGAGTTGCCTTAGAGATTACGTTCAGTCTAACTCTGCCAGCTAGTTTCATTGTTGCTGACGTGTGACATGAAGTGAAACACAGTCGTTTTAAGAGACAACTGGGGGAGAAGTCCAAAGTTCCTTTAATTGGTTTTTGCTGAGACGGAGAGAACACGAGGGCTAAATGACAATCCCTAAAAGTTATAAAATATTCCTTCAAATGAAACTGAAAACAGACATTTCAACACACACACAAAAAAATCTCCTTCTATGCTGCTTTATCTAACCTTACAATGCAAGCTATTTGGCTTTTTCAATGCACGACTATTTAGCCTCAATTTTCAGTTCTACCTCTGGAAAAATAAAATAGATCCAGACTTGAGTGATTACCATGGCTGGCAACATGCATGACCTGCAAACATTACCTTCTATCTTTTTATAGACTAAACATCCATCCATCCATCCATCCATCATTTAGACCCACTTCGTTCTATTCAAGGTCACAGGATTGACTACACAATTTAACAAAATGTATAATTACAATTAAAATCATTAGTTGCAGCCCAGCTCTTAAGCCACTCGAGAAAACACATCTACATGGACGAGTGTAAATCTGGAATCAATCACTGAAGGCAGAAGGTCTATAAAACCTCCACCAGTCTTGTCTTTAGGGTGGTCACTGGAGTGTTAATAGCTGATAATTGATACACTGAAGGAAAGAGAAACTTTGGGGCAGTCCATCTGGACCATTTCACCTGAGGGTTAACTTCAACTACACATGACCTTCTAATCTAGCGATGCGTGACCCTGGCCCCCAGGTCCTTGGACTACCGAGCACTGCAAGCATCTCAGACGCCACATTTTGTGCTCTCTGAAAGCTTTCTCCTTTTTCTGTCGACCTTTCTCCCGCTTTCTTGTCTGAAGAGGCAATTTTAGGACATTTCAGGTGACATTTCCCTCCAAAGAGCCTTATTCTTCATTCTGCTACACAATTTCACTACTGAATGGTTTTGCTGAAAGAACCTAATGCAGCTTTAGTAAGGCTTCAGTAAGAATCTCGTTTTCATAATGGCCAATAACAATACATTTACTCTTTTAGACCCGTTAAAAAGACTTGAAGACAGCTCTTTAGTGAAACACTCCACAGCGTTGCTGAAATATAATATCAGTGTACTTTCAAGACAAGTAAGTCACTCGAAACACTAGGACTTGAGGAGCTTTTGCAACATTAGGCACACATTTTTTACTACAAAGGGTAAAGTATAAAAGCGCACGTTATTCTGCATTATATTATTTGCTTTAAGCATGCACTCTTGGAGGAGACAGACCATTTAGTTGAAATACTTTCATGCAAAAGTCACTGCAAGTTCATAAGTATGATGATGATGATGATGATGAGAAGGTCTCTGGATATGAAATCATCAACCAAGTTAACACCAGTCTTCAAGATTCAAAGGTCAAGATGCCCTGATCATGTTAGAGGAGCAGCAAATGCCGGTAACAAGAGTCTGACCACAGATAACGGTGTGATGACTTATTTCATACTGTTCTTTAGCTACACTGTTCTGTGTTTAACTATTAAAACTTGAGGAACATCTTGTAACCAAATTGGTTTATTTGTAAGCTAATGAGTCAGTGATGTGACTGGGTAAAAAAAGGTTTTCGTCTGAGCAAAATTGTGGAGAGATTTTGAATGTCACATCTTCTACAGTCAATAATATCATCCAGAGAATTACAATCTGGAATCTGAGCTCGTGGGTCAAAGCAGAAATCAATGTTAGATGTC
The DNA here is from genome assembly GCA_018398805.1 of Hirundichthys speculiger. Lineage (NCBI taxonomy): Eukaryota > Metazoa > Chordata > Actinopteri > Beloniformes > Exocoetidae > Hirundichthys > Hirundichthys speculiger. The sequence continues at coordinate 1,257,023 of JAGFBZ010000163.1, forward strand.
CTGCGTGTATGAAAAAGACACGTTGACGCTGAATTGTGCACAGGTCTACAGCTTTTAAAACAACATGTCCTCCAATCTCATCGTTTATTGTTTGAAAGTCATTATTTTCTGTTTTTTTTTTTTTTTGTTCTATATTTTTTATGTTGCGGCTCTTCTGGATTAGGGTTGTGAAACAAACCAGAAAAATCCCAGTTACATGGCATTCTTTCCTCGTGATGCCATCTGTTTTATGAATTTCACCACTCCCTCCTGCAGCAAAACACCCCACAGCATGATGCTGCCACCCCCGTACTTTACAGTTCTGATGCTGTTTTCAGGTTGCAAGCTTCTCCCTGTTTCCTCCAAATGTAATGATGGTCATTGTGGCCAAATGGTTCAATTTTAGTTTCATTAGACCACAGGACATGTCTCCAAAATTTAAGGTCATTGTTCCTGTGTGCATTATTATGGCTATCTTTATATAATACTGAATCTATATTTTCATTATTCCCCTGACAACACAAAGAAGCAGTGTGTTTGAGATGTGCCTTGTGCTCTATCAGAAGCTCCCAAAGCCATGACATCGCCACCAGGGCTTCCCACATTACTTAAAGGGCGAGTAATCTTAGTGCGTGTGTAAACTTCTAAACTTAAAGAAGTAATAAAAAAATATCTCTCTCATTATTCTGGCATTTAGCAAAATAATTTTGGTAATCTTAATTGAACCAAAACAAGAGAAAGTTTGTCTGATTTAATGTCAGACAGAGGAAAAATAGAGGGGATTCTTCTACATGGTCTAGAGCTTGGAAACAACTGTACAGCATTTAATTTAACATTTAAAAAAAGAAAAGAAAAAAAGACCCAAGTTTGAGGAAATATGAGAAAGAGCTAAAACTGCTACTGATATACTTTTTAAGTTATATGCAACTTGTAGTTTCATTGCTGCTCCCTACGAGAAAAAAAAATGCTGTTATTCATACTTGTCTCTCTTTGTTTACATATTTCCATAATATCTGGGAGAGGTCTGACCACAGTCCTCCACTGTGGAGCCATTTCCAATGAAGACTCAACTGTCGGGTCGGCTCCTGAAAAAAATACAAAATAAAAGCATATAGACATATCTCAAGAACTTAAAGGAGCCGTTTGTAAGATTATGGCCAAAACTGGTACTGCAGTCACTTTCAAATTACTGTTGAGCGGCGTGTACCCTCCCCCTCCTCCCCGACCAGAGGTTGCCAGGTAGGCTGCAGAATGCAGCAGGAACGTAGGCTGCCATGGCAAGCGACGAGTCCTACACAGTAAGTTTATTTTCTGTTAATTATATTTAATGCTTTATGAAAGATCTTTTCTTTCTTTGATCTTTCGTAACTAGAGGAAATATTTTCCCGTTGAGGCGTTTCGTAACCTGAAAGTTTCGTATGTAGAGGCGTTCGTAAGTAGAGGTACCACTGTTACCTTGTCCAAGTAAATTAGCGTTAGCCAAACATTTAGCTATGAATCTTACCTGTCCAGGAGAAAATCTGCAACGTTGGCGTCTGTCTTCAAATTCTTCAGCCGTCTCCATCTATCAAAAGCATCTCCTATACAAATCCTTGTTTTATTTCGGACCTTGTCACGGCGTAACTCGGATTCATAACGAGGTCTTTTAGGTTTTGGAAAGCTAGACATTTTTTCATCCAACACGTTCGTAGCGGCTGCTGCGATAATTAGAGCCGAGCTGGCAACCTGGATGCCGAAACACTACTGACTTCGTGATTGGGAGATAGGTGGAGGGTGGCGCTTCAGGCCAAAACAAAAAATGACAACATCAACATCAGTTGAGGGCTGCAACTCCTCTTTTTAAACGGGAATATCCTGGCTTGAGTGCTGTTGTCAGTGACATAAGTATTTGAAATGAACATGATTTTTAAATGTCTGTTGACATATCGGGGTCATTTTATGATTCGTTTTATTAGATCTCTTACATACGGCTCCTTTAAATCTATACATTTTTTAAACGAATCAAAGACATTTCAGAGGGTGCTGCTGGCACAAAGTGGACTTGGTCATGGTCCAATAAAATGTCTGTATGTCAATACGAAGGAAATTGTCATTTTGAAGTTATTATGTTGAGCCTATGTCTACCTGCTTTTATTTTGTATTTCCCGTGATGGAGGAAGCACCCTGAGAGTTGAGCCTGCAGCAGGAAGATTGAGCCAGTGCAGATCTGCAGCCAGACACTCGGCTACATTCTCCTTCATCTCCACCTCATCTCACTGATTTCTCGCAAAAACCTTTACACACCGTCTGCTGAATTCAAGGCAGTTACAACAGTGAAGTTATACTCTGAACCAGCGGTGTGCACCAAAGTCAACCAAGTTTACAGTACATAGTGCTCCATTAATATTACAAAATACAACTGATATCACAGAATAAAGAAGAAAATATTACAGTCACAATATTGTTCCCTAAATCACACCCATTTAATTCAAACGTTAACTTGCTTCACGCCTGTTTGTGTTCCTAATAGTCACAATGAATAAATACAATTCAGGCTCCATATGTTGTGCATCATTACAGTTTCATTTATGCCAGACAAGTTCATGCTCGTAATCCACTTTTTCTAAACACAAAAATGAGAAAAAGCAATGACGGGCATTATTTCTACATTTATCCGTACCAGTGGCACGCTGCTACATCTCATTTGTAACCATCTTCCACCCGTGTGTTCACGCTGGAAGATTTGCTGGGTATCACTGGATGCGAGATACGTCAGCCTGGTTATGAATTCCTGTCAGTTTCTAGACCTCATTTCCATTTTGCGCTCAGGCGGCTTTGATTTAAATATCAGTCATCCCAGTTCGCCACTCCACCCTTTAGAGGCAGGATTGGAGGTTGAGAGCTCTCAGTAGGGGGTACTCAAAATGTTAACATGGAAGCTAAGAGTCTAGGTGATTTTTTCACACATGGGAATTCCTGATATTCTAGCTGATGATGTGAATGCTCTCTTTAACAATAACTCTAAAAACAAAATTTCTATATATTCTTTTTATATTAAAAAAAATAAGGTTTTCAGTTTCAGCTTGTGTACAGTTTGTATGTATTTGGATGCACATGAACGCATGAGAGCCATTGGTACAATAGTCAAGTGCATATTAAGTGTGAGAGAAGCTCATCAAAGCGAAACAGGATCTAAAGTATGTAGCTTATGCAGGAAAAAAAAAAAGCAGTGACAGACAGGGCCCACTGACAGGAGGCATGCTGGGATTCTTCATGGCACACACTTTATTAAATAAGCAATATTCCTCAGAATCTTCTTCCAGGTCAACTTTACACCACATGTGGCTTTGAATGGACTCTATACATACAGGCAGGGGCACCGCTAGGGATTTTGGGCCCCATGAAAAGAATCTTTACAGGGCCCCCCAACACAGCGGCAAAATTTGTTGATGCTGTTTTTGATCATCATTAGGGGCCTCTCTGGGCCCCCCTCAATCATGGGCGCCTATAATCCGTATCCTTTACCCCCCCCTTTTCGGCGCCCCAGCATACAGGCCAGTGCATGAAAGCACATATTTTCCATTTTCTGTAGAGGAATGGGTCCCAAACTTTCATTTTTCATTAATTGTGGTTCCCCTTTTGTCCTGAATTTTTTTTTTGCACCCCTAACCCCAACCTTACCCTCCCCCTTTTTTTTGTTATCCTGATTGTTCGCACCTGCCTCTCGTTTGTTACCCTGTGTATTTAAGTCCTGTTTTAAGTCCTTTCTTTTGCTGTTGCTCAGCGCTGCCAGGTGTACGATAATTATCGTATTTGTACGATAATTTGGCCCTATTTGATTTGTACAATCAATAATGCAAAAAAGGCCAAATGTACGATAATTTGACTATTTCAAATTATTGCTACAACTGTCTGCCGGAGAGTTTTTTTTGTGAACCCTGAAGGCATCTGTTCCCATGTGACATCTTTCCAGCTAATCATGCTTTGCTGAGCGGGAGATACGAGTGTTTGTCTCAGAACAACGAGCATCAGAGGCTGAATGGGCTGAATGGTTAGCTTCGCCCGCTATTTAACCCTAGAGTGATTTAATTTGACTATAGTGCATCATTGGGCTTATGTGGGCTCATTTTGGTTATGACAGATGTGCGATAATTTCCCTCAAAATACGATAATTTTGAGTCTCTGGTACAATAATCCTACATTTCCCATCTGGCAACACTGCTGTCGCTGGTCCATTTGTTGATGCTCCTGCTCCCATTCTGGTTCCCTTTTGGATGCAAGTTTAGTTTGGACTTTTAGTTTTGTTTTATAAATCCTAGCTTGAACTCCTGCATTTTGGGTCCTGCCTTTGATATCTGCTGCAAAGCATGACATCAGTGTCCCACAAAAAGACAACAAATCCACCCTGAAGCTTTCAAAACCATGACTTATATTGACTTATATTGCCATGTCTTGTTCTTTCTAGAAGTATAAATTTAAAATCCCAAATGCTGTCAAATTAAATGCATTTTTCTACTTAGACTGACCCTTTCTTCATATGTGGTTCAAATTTCTTCTAAAACCTGTTTACACACAGTCTAAACGGGTTAACAAAATGTCAATCTACGAGTCGGAGCCTCCTGCTGCTGCTTTATTTTGAAATTTCGCCGGATTCTCTCTGCCATTTTCGTGCCCGACTTCCTGCCAACTCCATGTTCTTTGTGTAAAGTGACGACGGTCCACCAGCAGCCAAGCTCAAAATAGACTCGTGTACATCATACCTGAGTGGCGGCGATTTAAAGCAACTGGGACCGCACTTCCTTGCTACTTCCGATCTGCGTCCTGTGGGAGTTGAGTTTAAAGATCTGACAACTTCAGTTTGTGGCAAACTCATCCATGCAAGCAGTGTTGTAGGGCTTTGTTGCTCCTACAGTGTTTATCTCATCACTCTAGTTTGTTTTTCTTATGTTTTTTTCTTCATCGTTATTGGTAGGTGGTGCAAACGGCCAGTGTGGTGCTCTACCACCACCAGGTGTTATGGAGCGGTAGTTTACTACGTCAGTACATCCAGCCGGTTTCCATCACTATAAATGAAAACAGAGTCACAGAATAGTCTTCAACGGCCAAGTCAGCTGTCTGGATGTCAATCCATCAGCTACTGATGACAAGACTGGGGGCAGAAAGACAAAACAAACAAGTCCATCCAAGTATATTAAAAAGGATGGTTAAAGCTAGAAGCAACATGACGAATAAAAACTCAGACCATTGTCTGGATGGTCCAGTCAGTCTTTAGGTGCCCATTTTTCCAAAACAAATACATAAATAAAAAATACTGATTTTTCTGACCACAATACGTGTCTTCACTGTGTGATCATCCATTCTAGCTGCCTCCAAACTTAGCCTTATCAAATGATTTCCTGTATATAAGGTAAAGTTTTCATTAGCATTTGTGAATGAAGCTCCATTGAAGTGCTCGACAAAGATTTTCCACAGTAAACCCTTAAATCAGCTGTTGGCGAAGGACAGTTCCTGACGCAGTGCCATCTAAGGAATCGAAGATCTCGAGTGCTCAACTTAAGCTGGACGCCCCGTGCCCTTTACACACTGATCAATAATTGTTTAATGATTGCATGCAGTGTCATTGGAGAAAAATGCAATTGTCTTCCAGTTTTCTCTAAAGGTAAAGAAATGCTACCTTTAAACATTCCAATGCTTGTCTTATACATTTGTCATTTGGAGATCCTCTGCCCATCTTTGCTCCTCAAAACTCAACCTTTCATGAATCATCCTCAAGCGTGAAATCACCATTAGAGTTCACCTGGTGACATCACCTTTTTGCAATAACATGTTATTTCCCTTCCTTACTGGCGCTCAATGCCTCCCACAGCACTGTCTTACAGACCTGAAAACTGAAAATGGATAAATATTATGAAATCAGGTTGACAATGAAATATGTTGAATGTGTTGATGTTTTTTGCATTTTCCATCTGGTCCCGAATATCTCCATTTTGGCTCTGTACTTTCAGATTGAACACGGATAGATGAGAGCACAGGCAGGATTGTTCCTGCACTGCTCATGGCTGCGAGGCTTTTCAAATAATGAAGATTGGTGCTGCGTTGCGTTACCCTTTTCCTCTGTAAAGATGCTGTAGTATTTTTATCTCTCCTACCTTGCAACTGTTCTCGCGCCCTGGATAAAGCGCAGATATATCCTGTAAGACAGCCCCGTGAGTGGCGAGCCCCGAGGGCCTGTTTGAATCCTGAATCTCACCACAACACATCTTGATGAACTTCAGGGCGAATGTGTGCTTTTAGGGAAAGTTACATTGTTTGGAAGTCACGGATTCTGTGTCTGGTTTATGTTGTGGACCAAACACAGAATCACAAAGAATGTTTTATCCGTGGTCGAATATGAGAGATGGCAGTGCAATGTTGGGGGGACGGACTGCAGAAAAATACAGAAACAGAACAAAGGTGAGTTTTCATCTGTGAGAAAAAGCTGCCGACAAAAATCCTGAAGATTCTTTGAGATGAAGCACAAGCGTGACTGGCTTATTTCGGCCAGAAAATGACCTCAAGTGTACAGACACATTTCTAAATAGCAGAGAGGAAACGGCATTGAAATCCTGAAATGTTTATAATTGCAAACCTTCCACTGCACCACAGCAGTTTGTGAAGAAGAGATGGGGTAGAGCTCTGCTACAGAGGTACCTGAGACAACGTTTTATCTGCCACTGGTGTTTGCTGCACTTGTTCCTGCTAATTGGGTCACAAATAAGCATTGACTGCAACTCAGTCATGACTTTGACTAACATAAAACTAACCAAAAAGGGTTGAATACGGTTTCCTTGCAACCTATCAAGGAGCTGCATCTCCAGATATATCAATGGAAGCACATTAAATACTGTGCAGTAGCCGTTAACCAGTCTCTCAACTTTATCTTTCTGCTTTAATTGCTTTTGAGTCAGTTTGAACATTTGAAAGCGACCTTGTTTCTGCACAATGTAGTTAACTGGCTTTGCAGCGTGTTTGTCAAATATTTCTATCACTCCGTCTCCACGGTGTCTAGCTGTCCATGTTTAATGCATCCCCTCAGCCCTCACAGTTGACTCTGATAACACCCTCTGGTGGCTTCTTCTATCAAAAGGTTGGGATTGTGTCAGCGTCAGCCCGCAATGATCGTCTGCCTCTATTACCGTTCACACTTTCCCATTAGAGAAGAGGTGAAAAGAAAAGGAAGGATTGCTTTATGTGGCACTAACCCATTCAGCCTTTAATGTCACCTGCTTGAAAGTCGTGCCTGGTTTTCAATTAAGACAGCACGATATTTGAAAAACATGCAAAATACAGTATCATAGCTGAAGATTGCTTTGACAACATAAAAACCAACACTTCAGTGCATGCTGGTGATGTCTGCTTTGTAGCTAAAACCAAGTGACAGTAAATGACCTCTTAGAGACACTTAAAAAAAAAAGAAAAAGGGAAATGTAATATTTCTATTCCAACAGCATGGTTCTATTCAAAAAAATAACATTCAAAATGTGAATGCATTTCTTGTTCGCTTGTTTGTTGCCATATTGTCATTGCCCGTTAATATTGTGATGTCAATAACTTCTCAATATATTGAGAACCCTTATTAATAACATAAAATTTAAGTGTACAAGGGGTAAAAAGTTTCTCAGTCTTGCTCGTATCTGCCAATTATGCACTTTGCAAACTGGCCGTCCACATTGGCCCAGCAGCCATGAACAGTACAGCTGGATGCTGTAAACAGAACCGGCAGCATCGTATGTTCAATAACGCCAGCTTACTTTATAAGTAGTTATGAGGGAATAAAGCTTGGTTGCAGCCTCTATGTAAACAGGAACACTGTCACATGACGTACACTTGACACTTGTTTGTTTCAGAATGATCATGCACAGGCCAACAGCTACCACAAATGTGCTTTTGCAGCACTATGCAGCCCGAGCACGACGGGACAAAAGTTACTTACTAAGTAAAAATGTATAATATTGTGACAAGCTCCCCTTCAACCAATACTCCAGATATTCACAGTAATCCTCTACCAAAGTCCCAGAGCCAATAACATGATATTCCAGCCAGCCCTACTAAAACAGCAGCATACTGGAAAGCTAAAAAGAAAGAAAAAAAATAAAAGTCTTGACAAATGCAAGTGCTATGAAATGTTCCAGTTCACTACAACTCAATATAAGTTCATTTTTTGCGGGAATATAGAAACTTGATGGAGTATATTGCCATATGACTGTACAGCTATTGCATGTCCTCTTTAATGTGGATACATTATGATAGTATTACAAATCATACTGAGGCAGTCGGAGCGCTGCTGGAAGGAAAGTGCCTGAATATGCTGCAGTGACAGTGTCCTTTATAAAACAAATGACTGAGCCCATGTTAGACCTGGTAAAAGGAGCAGTTTTTCTTCAGTGAGATTCTTCACTTGTAGCCCAAGTGGACACTGGGAAATAAAAGAGCTGGAAGGTCTCGGGTATAAATGAACATCTCTGTGGCTCCGTTTGGTAGACTGGATGTCTAGATATCACAGCGGTTACATGGGAGCAAACTTATTATTGTGCTGTGAGCTAGGGCTGTAGCGATACACTAATCTCGCGATACGATATAATACGATACATGATATTCGGCTCACGATACAATATATATCTTTATGCATCTTACAATAGATTTACATCACCACATCATCATCTGACAGGCAGCTTGCAAACGCTGGACAAAATAAATAAAAGATTTGTTGAGAAAAATAGTTTCAATTCATTTAAACAGTGCAAATTGTTGCTTGCGAGCTTTTAAAGGTGGGACACGGGGGCTTTGAAAGAAGCTTAGAATATCGATACCCGCGGCTGAAAAATCGATACGCGATACTCGATAAAATATCGATAAAATCGTTCAGCTCTAGTTGGAGCAAACTGTCCCTCTACGGTTACAGGATGTAGAAGAGCAACAGAGAGCCGGCCTTCTCCGAAGAGGTTGTCTCTTATATCATTCACAGACTTTTATTCAGTGTCTAAAAGTTTCTCAAGTCATTCGGGAAATATAAATTCAGACACTGGCGAAGTCTTCGAGGAAAAGGCAAGGGTTCGAACGTCCCCGCAGACCTCGCGCAGCAGCGACAGCAGTACGATAAGAGCTCACCAGGAATTTGTTTTCCTTTTTACTTTTCACCTCCGAATCGCAGCACTTTCCCTGAATAATGATCAGAATCTGAATTCCCAGAGAAGCAGAAGCAAATGCCAGCAAACTCATCCAAACGCAAATGTACTTGTTATCATTTCTTAAGACGCGTTTCAACACAATTAACATTCTTTGGAATGTATTACAGAAAAACAAAGACAAACAGGAACCCCCCAACCTCAACCATCAACAATCAAAATAAAGGCCACAAAAAATTAAAAAAAACATTGGCATGCACACAAGCATCTTTTCCTGTCTCGTTTGAGTTAATCTTTGCTAAAGTGTTTTCCACCAATCGAGCGTGAAATGATGACCTCTGGCAGGCGCCTTGAGTAAACAGTCCTCATCTTGTAACCTGCATCCTGGCATTCACATTAATCCTGTTTTGGCACCTAAAAACCTTTTTGCAGACCAATTACCGCCTCAACATGGTGACATCTTTCCCCGACAACAGCTGCCTCCCCCAGCAGGTCAGCGGTGGACCCCTCAAAAGAAGAAAACTTTATTTTTCTTTGATCAGAATTCAGGAAGGACTGGCTCATTATTAGGAGGGTAGTTTTAATGTTATGCAAACCTTCCTTGATAAGACATGAACTAGCTTGAAAACATGTTTTATGATTTTTTTTTTCTTTTCTTTATATCTATGTGTGTGTGTGTGTTGGGGGGGGGGGGGGATTGCCTTGTGAACACACTCTGAACCTCAGATATTTCTGATTTACAATTTAATAAGAGTAGTAAAGCAAACAGCTCGATCTGAGGGGTGAAAGTAATGAATTACATGATCAAAATAGAACTAATAAAAAATGCATGTGAACTGAAAAATGGAAGTTAAAAAATAAGCAATGTGATAAAAAAAAAAAAAAAACAAAGCCAGGTTTTATAACTAACAACAAAAAGTTGGCATTTATCATTTCAGGAAAGTTGCTTAAGGGTGAAAGTAAAAAAAAAAAAGATTGAAAAATAGCAGCGATTAGATGTTTGCCAAGTGCAAGTAATGAAACAAATGTGAACTGAAAATGTGAGTGACAGATTGTCCGTTTATTGGATGAACTCCATACATTTGAAACTGCGCTGGTCTGATACTCACTGCTCATTTTATTTGATCGTTACATCATTCACTGCGCATTTCATTTAATTCCAGCATAAGATGTAATTTTTGTTACTTCTGATGCAAAAACATAAAATACAAAAAAGAAAAAAAAACAAAAACAAAGCAGACAGCCTCTAGACTTCTAAAATACCATATAAAAAGCCACTCTTGTTTAAGTGCCACTGTTCCACTTTGGAAATTCAGACAGAACAAACAGTGTCTTCCCGTTAAACAGAGGTGCATCTCTGCCGACACACGTGCTGCTGTCGTCTCCGTCAGCGCAACTTCCCGCTGCTTCACATCTATTATGAGCAACAGAGGCGCATCGAAAACCAACATTCACTTCTTGTCTAAAGCGTGCAGCCATTTCCCTCATGTTTGTGCTCGCCTGCAAAGTGAACATTGCTCTCTCTATTTTTTTTTTTTAACCAGAAGATTTAAAAAAAAAAAGAAGAAGAAAAAAAATCACACTTGAGAAAGTGAATTATGAATTGAATGTCATTTTTTCCCCCCTTAATGTCATACTTCAGGTCACCTGTTATCAGTTATCAGAGTAATTTTAAAGTTGGATTCATGTCAGAAATGAGGCTGTTATGAGGTGAAAATCACTGCACCGCCAAGATGTATCGGTGTGTTATCTAATAAACACACATGTCCTTCATCTGCATTACTTGGGCATCCATTCTAGTTTCTCAAAGGCTCGACATGTCGCTGCAGTGTCTGGTTGAGTAAAAGCGTTAACACAAATCAAAGCTAGGACACTGAGTGACGCGCTTCGTCTGCTCTTCCTCAAGCCCCAGCCCCAGAACGCATAGATAAAGGCCATGGGCAGCATATATTTAGTGCTAAATGGGCAGCTGTCATGTAGAAGGTGAAGGATCACGTCATGTTGCAGGAATGAGCAGATGCCTGTGAAGGTCTAATGGCGGTGACCGTGTCACGTCAGTGTGAGTGCATGTATATATGCTCATGTGTGGTGCATGCACAAACAACACACACACAAATACAGCTTTAAAGACCATCTGACCAGGAACAAATGTCCACAGTGCCCCTTTTACAATATACGCAAGTCATCTTGTTCATTGCTGTCAAACTAGCTATTGTTATGCAAAAACAACAGGGAACAAAGGAGGAAACAGAGAAGCAAGTGTGTCATTTACGAGATATGTAAAGCACAGGTGATGTTAGCCAGATGTGATGATGGATGTCATGCTACCGTCAAAGGAATTTTAATCAAAGTAATCGAGGTAAAGACACGAAAGACACAAACACAAAGCAGTATTAGCGCAGTCAACATGCTGTAGAGTAAGTGTGCATATGGAAGGTGTGCAGTGGGGCTGTGCATTGGTTTTATCTAATTTGTGTAATGCACTGTGTCAACAGAACAGAGGGACTAACAGTGTTAATACAACATCAATCACTGAGATAACTGCTGATTGGTTCAGACCTTGGGCAGATCAAACCTCCACCCTGGTGGGGACCAGATGTGGTCCATCAAAGCAGTCTGTGCATTATTTGGTTATAAGTCAGATTAAACGCAAAAGAAAAAAAAAAGCATTGTCAGAGATTCTGAGTAAACAACAAAAATGACATTTTAGATCCCAGCAGAATGGCTCAAGTCATGGCAATGTCAGTCAGTCGGTCCACCACTGTGGTCTGAAATTCTAAATCTTAAATCTATTCCTTAATTAACTTCTACTTTGAGAGTTTGGGTCGCAGGGGCGGGAGACTGAGAAGAGAGGCCCACGCCTGCTCCTCCCCAACTACCCCCTCCTGCTCTTTTAGCTCTTCCATGCAAGCCAAGAGATGTAGGCCCCGATCATACACCTCCCGCTAGGCGCTATCCGCAACCCGCTACCGGCAAATTGCGGGTAGCAGGTAGATTGCTAATCCAATCTTCCGCGTCCCTAAAGCCGCTACCCGCTATGCCGACTGCCTTACTCACATTGCAGGCGTGGCAATGGGTGTCGTTTGCGCTTTCCGCAAACTCGGTATCTTGCGATCTTGGGTTGCGGGTGGTCAGTGCAACCCGTATGTCGGCGCGTAAAGAGCGCGTCCAAATGGCATAAATGTGCGTCCACCTGGTCACATGTGGACGTGCACAAACGGCTCTACCTCTCGATTACGCATCACCGTATTCCTTGCGGACATTTTTATTCCCTTTAGGTCAGAGGATGTCTGGTCAGCAGTTGTGGTGGATGTGGGAATAGCCACAGCCAGACACATCAGTCTGTACAGCTGTGGCATGATCTCATTCAGATGTCTGCTGTGGAGGAAACCAAGGACATCTTTGGGACATTTCCAATCAAAATCCATCATGGCCTACATCACAGTCCCTTCTGTTATTTCCGATATGTCTGAAACTGTTGGTGGTCGAGGAGGGACAGGAACATTAATTGTTCGTGATCGTTAAATGTGCATCCAATGATTCGTTGTGCAGTATTTTAAAAAGCACATCAGCTGCGCCAAGACGCACAGCTGTCCCAGACTCCCAGCACCCCCTGCTGAGAATATGTTCCCGCGGCTCTGCCTGGCCGTGTTTACTGGGAGCGCACCAACTATCTGGGACTTTCAGGTTGCAGATAGGAATTGTCTGTGTAAAAATATTTTTATGTATATATCAGTGCAGAGGAGGAGGAAGGAAGAGGAGGAAGCTCTACAGCAGAGTCCCAGACGAGCTGCGCATGAGAGCTGCTCTGATCTGGATGAAAAGAGGCTCCATAGCAGTTTGCGGGTTGCGGGTAGCGGGTAGCGCAACCTGCTCTTAAAGGCAATGGCTAGTGACGCACTGATTGGTTAAACAGGTGAACGCCCTAACCACTCCCATGCATAATATAGCAGTTAGCGCAGGTAAGATTGTGGGTTTAAGGAGGTGGACGATTGCGTTTTTTGCGGGGGAATGCCCCTCCCACTACCTGCTATCCCTTAATAGCAGCTTTAGGAGGTTTGGCGGAAGATCGGGCCCTTAATCTCTCCAGTGTGTCAAGAGTTTACCCTGGAGCCTCATAGTTGGACATGCCAAAATACATTGCCTCGGAGGCATCTTGAATCAGATGCCCAAACCACCTCAACTGGGTCTTCTCAATGTGGAGGAGGAGTAACTCTGCTCTGGGTCTCCTCCAAATGATGGACCGAATGATGGAGTCCAGCAACCCTGTGGAAGCAACACCTTTCGGTCACTTGTGTCTACACTATATGCTCAACTTTTAAATCAACACCCAAAGTTCCTGGTCATCAGTGATGGTAGAACCATATTTTGACTGGTAAACGGAGAACCTTGCTCATCTATGAATCTCCATATCTATTCTTTTGTCCCTCTACAACAAAGATCATCAGCATCCCATCCATTCTGCTTCACGCTCAGCCACAAAATCCTCCAGTGAGAGCTGAGGATCTATGATGCAAACAAGAACTAGGACCCTTTCAGTTGTTGAGCTTGAACTGAAGCAGTCGCTGGCCCAGCTGGCTGACTTCCTGCTAATCTCTTCCAGGTCTCCCATATATTTTTGGACCAAATCTGATTATAACAAATGCGATTCTACCAAAGATCTTCAACAATTTCGGTCTTGAAAGGTTGAATGACAAATGCAATCTAAAGAGTCGAAACAGATCACCGTGAGTTGGGTTAAGAATGAATATAATATATTATTTATAGTCTTAGTTACATAGTCTTCTGTGCTGTGGCTTTCACTTAAAAATCTAGTCACAGCCAGTGTTGCTTGAGTTTGAGTTGAGTATCAGCCTCAAAAGTACAACTGTACTATTCTGTAATGTTAAAGAAATTAGCAGCCAAAGATGCTTCATGATGCTTCCAAGCGATGCATTTTTTTTTAAATCAGAAAATATCTTAAAATAAATCAGTAAGCAAAGCAGGCTACATTTCATAAATCATGGCTCAGGGCTTTAGCATAATAGGAGATCATATGATACAACTTTGTACATAAACAGTGCAGCAGCTTCAGCAAAACAAACTGTTTAACCTTGCTTGGAATAGATTTGCATCCATTACATCAGACACAGTATTGTGTGAGGAGGACAAAGAAAAGGGCTGCTCTCCGTGTTTCTCCCAAGCGAAGGCAAGTCACTTTAGTACGGTGGAGGATAAGCAAATTCATTAACAGCTTCTTGCAGCATGGGAGACAGGATTAAAATTCCCTTTATGCTGAAATGTAATTGAAAATATGGCCAGTCTCATTTTTCACATAAATGTGATTGGATATGCTTCCATTGTGTTATGGTTAGCTGCAGTTAAGCCATAATTCGATTTCGAAACATCCACAGATGTCGAATATTAAAGTCACCCAGTTAAGATAATGTCAAGGAGCATTATTGGAATAAACTGGTGAATCATTCCACTGCAGGAAAAGCTATTCATTTGATTTTTCTTACGGAATAACGGGTGGTTTGTTTTTCAATATGTTAGCCTGAATGGACAACCTGATTGTAAAAATGCTGCAGTCAACATTCACATATGTCATGTGAGATCCTCTGAACCCAAAGTGAAAACGCCACAAAGAGTCCACTTATGATAAACCGAAGGTAAATGACATGTTAGAGATATGTATTTAGCCATGACACACACATTTACATCAGGAACTAACTAGCTCAAGGTCGGAGAAAATGGCATTGATGACATTTTTCTCTCAGCCAGTAATGAATTGATCAGGCACAGACGGTATTTTAGTTTAACATGCTTCCATCCTTTCACTATGAAAGGCCACTGGCACTAATCATGATGGACCGCGGTCCATGCCAGTGACAGCATCTTAGCTCAGCAGGTAAGTCATTGAGCAAAACATGTCACAGTAAGCCACAGCATTAAGCTCTAATCAATGTGAAATTTAGATACAGCTTCTTTTAGGTACTGTATTGGCAGTCAAAGGTCACTCTAAGGACATGTGAATTGAAATGTATGGCATGCCAGGTATATTTTATTATTTCATGAGAAATGTCCCAGAAATCAATAGTGCATCTTGCACCGTGGTGCTATTAAACCACCTCAAACTCCGCCTGGCATTTCAGACATAGATTGTAAGATCAAGAAAATGAAGATGAAACATGGACTTGGGTGTAAAATTAAACATTTTCCATCCTTCTGCTTGCTTATAACACAGGTCTGGCTGTAAATTCGTGAGACTGTTCCAAATCAAGATTTGTATTTCCAAAAAGTGTGAGGAAACGCTTGCTTATGTCAGAGTGATGGATGCTTAAGCGAGTGAAGCGATATTGGTTTGTGTGATAATGGCAAATTTTAGTTGGAGAAGTGCAGAAACCGAATGGCATCATACAAGCATGATTGAAAGGGATCAATCCTCAGTAATTTTGTTGTGTTTCTGCCTGGAAAAAGTACAATCCCAAAATGCATTAAAACTAACAAAACTGCAGAAAGGAAAGAAGCATAATAAAGGTGAACAAGAAGAGGAGCAGCATGAGGTGCAACATGGTACTACAAAGAAGCAGGTCAAAGGCACTGGCAACCAAAATGTGGACTTCCATTAGCAAGTGTCTGGGTTAAAACCTCGGAGGCTCGAGTGGTAACGGGATAACCTCCTACTCAGCCTTTCAGCCACTGTGTCTGCATTTATAGTGACAGACACGGTAGGATCCATTGACTAAAACTGGACTCACACATGCATGCGTTGTCTGCGTCTGTCACCATACAATATGAATGGGGCGACATCATCCGTTGCCGAACTGAATTCAGAGCTGTGTGCGTCGCGTCACCACCGTTGACTCTGTCAAGTCTGCGAACTCAGCATACCCAGTCAGCACCAACAACACCACCCTCCACCCAGCATTTTTTGGGGGCTTTGCCGAAGTGCCTATCCCACAGGTGGGATGTTGTCCTTGGCTCCATAGAGGTTCATGAAAATTTCAGCACACAGGAAGTTAATTCATATATTCATGGCAGTCGGGCTGCTCAATCACATCAAACATTAGTTGACTTGGTCATTCAGAACCTATGACCAACATAATCTTGCCCATGTAAATTATTTGAACGGAAAACAATTGGGAGTTAGCAAGAGAGACCAAACAAGAGTAAATCTTGTGTTTGTAAAAAGGACTTAACCTCCTCATGTATAGGGAGACCTGCTCATTTAAAGTTTGTTTGTGCCTCTTTAAGTTGTACGCAAGATGAGACTTGACTTTGACTCACCACCATAAAACGTTAGACTTGTTAACAATAGATGTTGAAACCTCTTGAATGAGAGATATTGGAGGCAGCCCCCAGCGATTGTTAAATGTTAGCACATTTAATTTAAGAAAGTACTGGTGTAGCGAACTCGACAAAGAACCGATGGAGGATGGACGTAAAGAGTTCTATCCACAGTAGGAGCTAAAAACATACTTTAAAAAGTATTTCAACAAACCATTTTCACTGACACACCTATAAATAAACATGTTACTATTACAAAAATTGATAAGACTTTTATATTAAAGAAGAAGGCGGTGCAGTGGTTAGGACAGAGGCTCTAGTCCTTGACACAGCGGTTGCAGGTTTGACTCCCGGCCTCTGCAACACCTTTTGGTACATGACCTCACTGTTCTTTTCTGCCCCCTTTTCTTTCTCCTTTCACTGTCAAATAAAGGCCACTAGTGCCAAAAAAAAAGAAAAAGAAGAAGGTCTGCAGGTTAAAGCCTTTTGACAGATGACACTGATGTAAGTTCGCTCACAAATGGTCATCTACAACACTGGGAAGGAAGCTTTCAACATTCTTATGATCAATATTTAATCCATTGAATAAGGGGAGCCTTCAGGATGCAGGAGGCTGGTTATTCTCTTATCTCAGAAACACATGGACGAGGACCTTCTTTCTGAGGGCGGCCTGAGAGTCTGTTGATTGGCAGGCACTGATGAAGCACACCGTGATAAGACCCCAGCGTCGGTGGCTGAAGCAAAGCCTCCTACTGACCTTCCATTTTCTCCGTCATCGAGCCTGGCACAGTCCCGATCGGCCGATAAGACAGAACTTAACTGATGTTTTTCTCACTAACCGAACACAAAGAAAAAAATAAATAATACAGAGGCCTCCAAATAGAGTGGGAGGAGCAGCTGAGGTAAAACCGCTTGTGTGCGTATTTATTGGTCCATGAATCAATATGGCTTTTCTTGTACAGAAAGGCCTGGCTGTCATAGAGAGGGAATATCTATCACTTCCACCTGGAGCCGGGCTGCGATGGCAAGGTCGTAGCTGATAGCCTCGCATTGGTTTGCGACGGGGGACTGAATGAAGGGGATGACAGCTAAGCAATATGGGGATATAACTCATATTACTCATCTTATACACGACCAAAGGCAACGGCCCTGATTATAAGAGGTGATTTACAGGATGCCCAGCTCAGGGCTCATGAACATCCAGGCACAGGACACTGCATATGGTCCCCGTTTTATGTTGATTTTTTGCACCATTAGGTCTATTTGCTGACATGCAGCTCTAACCCTCCGTAATAAAACATGATGTCCATGGTTTATTAAGCATACAATGCAGTTTTTAGCCTCATACACTGGATAAACCGTATGTGGACATTAGTACAAGAATCTTGATTCAATTATATGTTCAAGAGCAACAACAAGTTCAAGCCAGGATTTATTTTTTTATTTTCATTTTCTTATAAGAAACCAAGTGAATTATTGCCTAGCCAGAGAGAAAAAAATGAAACAAAATTCTGAGAAAAAAAATACTGTAGAATTTGAGAGATGATCTTTTGGGTTCAAAAGAGGTTTCGAGGCAAAAGAAACATGCTCCAAACGTAGAGGTGACAACTCACTCTAGCTGGCCGTCAGTGGCTTTAAAGGGACACGAAATGGCCACAACAAATTTGATAACAGAAGAAGATATAATTTTAAAGGTTTGTGCTTGAACTCACAAATGTGTCTATATTGCATTTCCTATGGAAGCTGATGAGGTTTTGCAAGAAATCTCAGCAATAGAGAGGAAAAAAATAACATCAAAAGTAAAGAAAAGCCAACTGTTTTCAGAAGCTGCAATTAAAGGAAAGCTATGGATATTTTTAACAATAATTTGAAGCCCTAAATAAGTATACAGTGCTCTTTTTTTTATCCTTATCAAATTTTCGCTACCCACTTTGAATTCCTGAGACAGTCTATTAAATTCCCTGGCTTCCCCTTGTAGAACTTAACCTCAGGGAATTCTGTAACATCCAACAATGACCCCTGGGATCCTTGAACAGCAGGGAAGACCTGAGGTAGAGAAGGCATCAGAGGAAGGCAGGAAGGAGAAGAGATTGGATTTCAGGTCAGCGGAGGAACACTTTCAACTACCCTCAGTGTTGGGATTTACAGCTCAAAAAAAACACACAAAATAAAAGAAAAAAAAAAAAAAACAAATGCACACCACAAAGTTGCTTTATGAAGAACCGTATAAGCAACTAAAAAATTAACCAGGATCAGTCAACATGTAGAGATGCTGCACATTTGAGTATGTTATCATTGAACAGTTCTTACAACTACATGTTTGCACACAACCAAAACATTTTTAAGGCTAATATTGTACGATAAAGACCTTCAAAGTAAAAGTGAACTTATTAAGGACCCATTCAGACCTGGCATTAAAAACCGATCACGGGTAGCAAGTGCATTGTATTTGTGTTCATTAAAATGTGCACCCACAAATGCGTCTTGAGTAACTGGATCTGACTTTCCAGCTCTATATGCAAATAAATACACACACACACATGATTTTTGTGTTGGGATATTTAATAGCAAAAGGAACCATCTGAAGAAAAACTAGGCACACACAAAAAAAACACAACACACACAGACCAGAAATAACAAGACAAAGAAGATCTGCCACAAGCTTTTATCCCAAAAAGATATGTTCATTGCAATAATTTACGTGCAAAATCAAATGCGGTATCACCCAAGCCAATGACATCTATTAGGCGGTCCCTGCATCTGTCCCAGAACATTTTTGTCTTTAGACTATGAAGAAAATGTAGACACAAGCTTCCCAGAACACCTTCAAATACATCCTGAGTGATCATATCTAAATCCATGCTGGAATGTGTTAAGACCTTGCATTAGAGCTGGCCTCCAGTGATCAGATTTTATTTCCTGCAATGTCTCTGCAATGTCTGAACAAGGTCTAAGAATCTCGGGTCGGTTCTTTGCACCTTCTAATGCTGCTCATTCAAACAAGAGCAAAAGGCTATAAACCAGCAAGGTCTCAAATTTGTTACTTTTGTCTTTTAGAAACAATCAAGAGCCGAGCAGCCATGGGTAAGTGGGTAGAATAAGCCTTCTTGCAACCCAGTTCTTGGGCAGGACTTTTAAGCTCCACATTGCCCCGATGTTTTCAGCGGTGTGTGAATGTAGGAATTAAATGCTGCATGGACAGTGCGCATTTATGATAGCGTCACACAAGTTCCGGACAATAGGTAGTTGCACATCGTTACATGGTGTGTTATTCTGCTGGGAGTGGTCATCAGAAAATGGGTAAATGTGGTTATGATGGGATACGCATGGTTAGCAGGAATACTCAGGTAGGCTGTAGATTTGAAATGATACCAACCAAGTATCATTTCAACACCCCTAAAGGGCTTAAACTGTGCCAAGAAAATATTCCACACAGCATTAAACTACCAATGCAGCCATCTAAATAATGCTGCAGACACAGGGAAACATTTTTCAAATATTCTATTGTGCTGTTTTGGAGAGCCTGTGCAAACTGTAGCCTCAGTTTCCTGTTCTTGAGTGACAGGAGCAACACCCATCTCTAACCACTTCAACCATTGTCTTCTGACCTCTGGCATCAACAAAGCATTTTCACAGAGCACTGCTGCTCACTGGATATTTTCTGTTTTTCAGACCATCCTCTGTGGACCCCAGACATGGTTGAGCATGAAAATCCAAATAGATCAGTAGTTTCTATTGTCCGTCTGGCAGCCAACAACAATGCCAAGATCTTGAAAGATCCCTTATTGTCGTAGATCTCTTCACAGCTGCCACATGGCTGCTCACACTTTGACCAAACTATAGCTTTTCATAATGTGACTGTAAATTGACCATCATGGCTGCAGTGCTCCAATCAGGATTTTCTTTTTACCTTTTAGCCTAAAGAATCCTGATTAGAGCTTTAGGTGATCATTTTTAGCAACAGGATCTTTTTTACACTGTATAATATGTACCATTATCTTATATATCCAATGACTTTAGACAGTATTTTATTTATTGGAGGGTCAGATTTGTATTTCATGGAAAACAGAATATCAAAAAACTAAAGCACATTTTGTTTGAGAACTGAAAAAATCTTGACAAATCCTTTTCTGTGGAGGTAACGGAAGTGGATTTAATACCGGAGGTCTCCACTTGGGGGCAGAATGCTGACCCAGAGTCTAAAATACAACCGTACACAAGGGAGACAGTGTAACATAATGTTATGTTAGACCAGAGGTTCTTAACCTTGTTGTGAACCCCACCAGTTTAATATGCACATTCACCGAACCCTCTTTTACTGAAAAATAAAATATGCTTCTTTTCAAATTCACAACATAGGTATATGTTTTACTGGTGCACAAAATGAACCATGCATTAACATCACTGTTCAAAGAACAAAACTAATAAAATGCATGAACTGCATGAATGACATACCTTACTTATTATTTATTGTATTTATCATTCATTTTCTGAACCTATTTTATTCTCACTAGGGTCACGAAAAATAAAATGATTTTTTTCAATTTCAAGACTTGAATTTTGCCCATGCTAGACTAGAATTGTTTAGAATTGTTGCAAATCATGCACATAGACTCCCATAGTACGGATTAAAATATTAAAGAAATCACATGATGTACTATCACGACAGTCATAAGTTGACTACTGAGCGGACAGATTGGCCAAGCAATATAACGTGATCAGCTGTAGTTAACGATGGCCAAGCGGAGCGTGTCATCATGAATCACATGAGTCAGGTACGTGTCCCTGAGACTGACTCACAAAAGCCCTGGGGTTTCGATCGAACCCAGGTTAAGAACCACTGGAATGGACCATAAAATCAGGTGTCTTTGGGAAAGTTTGTCTTGTTTTAACCAATGTGGGAAAATGACAAGAAATTGTCAAGAAATGCCGACAGTATTGTTTCGTATGTCCTCCACCTTTCATACACTTGGCGACTTGTGGCGTCAGGCTGCCGCCGTAGTCCAACACAACCAGCACCTGCACACAGCAAGGGGTTGTCTGTAAGAGGAGTTTTGTGGCAGCTCACCTGCATTCAGCTGTTGCACCGAACTACACTAGTGCCTCGAGTGTTCAAGTTGATATTGCATATCACGCACACGTCGCGTATTTTTCCAAAGATGTGCTCGACAGATGTGCATGGCAGCATTGACGCGTTCATGTACACATTAAAAATGGCAAAAATAGTCCAGGCCTAAAATTGCAGAGGCTTGTCTGATCTCTGATCAGCATTGCTTGATTTATTGTTGACATTTACCAGACGCCGACTCATTTTGCTAATATCAGGTAGGAATGTGGTTTTTTTTTAAACACGCCTTACTTCTAAGTATGTGAACTGACCTGGACGCAAGCACTGGCAGCACAATGTTAGCACAAGAATGGTTCCCGGAGATAAGATCGAGCCTTCTCCAGCTCTCTCTTCTCTTGCAAAGAAAAAAGGATCAGCTCCTCTGTTTGGCTTCTAAAGAAATCACAGATCAAACAGTTGAAGAAGTGGCAGCAGCTCATACCAATCCCATGCAAATGAACTGCAGAACTCATACTCCTCCTTCAGCTGAAAATCAGCAACCTGAAACAAATGCAGGTTTAATTTATCCAGCGTCCAGCTGCCGATGCTACGATGTGGCCAGTGAAAAAAATCTGCAGAGATGTGCTGATACATTGAAGCTGACTGCATGAGCTCATAGTCTAATATTCTCCTTGTAAAACTTCAGTCGAATTTATCAATAAAGGAGGCAACAAACAACCAGACTACAACAGCATTTTTTTTTTTCATTTTGGAGGTGCATTATAAATTCAGGTCGATGCCAGTGAAGCACAGCCACCTCGCAGACACTTCCCTACTTCAGACTATAATTAACTGTCAAGGCCCATCTACTGAACAGATCCCATGTCACAGTGTTGGGATGGTTCATTAAAAAGCTTAAAAGGTGCTCGAAGAGAACAAAGACCAATCCACAGGGGTAACAACCACAACACGCAGAAACACTGCCTTTGATTAATGTCAATTAACTCAACTCTTTCAAACAACCCTTTGTTTTTTTTATGTTAATATCATTCCTTCTTGGTCTCCAGCTTTCTTCCAGGGACATGATTGAAGCCTCAGCTTTTGATAGGTGTGGTAATATCATCGTTCACTTATCTGTCACTGATATGACTTAATTAGCCGTGGACAAAAGATGCTATCACCTGGATTTTGTCGTCCCTGCATGTCAGTTTAATCTCAATCATCACAGGAGGTAGGACATGATTCAAAGACAGGCAAGTATTTCAATATTTCAGATTTTCAGATATTCCTATTCTACCACTGTATTTTTTTTTCATTGAAGCACTTGTTTATTTCACCTTTTTTCTTTTTTTTCCCGCCCGAACTTATTCCCACTTTTCTCTGTGTGTTCAGGCTCCAGAGTAATGAAAGAAAGAACATCTGTGTGTGTGTCTACATGAGTCAGTGTGTGTTTGTCAGTCCTAAGGAGAGTAAATGTCTACCAAGGCACCGCTTCAAGCTGACGCCTGATTGCAGGCTGCTATTACCCGGTGCGACGGGACGGCTCAGTGCCGGCCCCCCTGACCCTATCCCAGGCACCACCTTCAGACAATCCACCCTCTCATCAACCGGTGGGAGAGACAATCAGAGCAAGCAGCACTGCAGGTAAACATAAAGAGGCTGGGGGAAGAAGGTAAGAGGGGAAAAAAAAGCAAGAAATTAATAGAGCTGGAGGGGGAGGGGGTGAAAAAACAATGAGAGCCTGGAAGAGAGTCTCATTTAGTCAATACATGATTGTTCAAATCTGCATCTAACTTTGAGGTTAAATCAAGCAGGAAAATCCAAACAACCAATCAAATGCTGGTGGATGACTTTGCACTCATGATTAAAAAAAAGAATGAATCCAATTCAATCTTCATTTGCAGATCTTCATCATCCTCCCCGTTATACGGGGGCCAAGGAAAACCAGCTGGATATTGCTTTATTAGTCTCTTCTGCCATGGCAACCCAAAAGTAATCAACTTCGTATCCTCCAACCTTTGCACTCATTCAGCCACTCCTCCCACCTGGCACCATCACAGACTGCCTCCCCTGGCTGGTAACTTCACAGAAATGGTCTTCTCCATGGCAACCTGTGGCAATCTAATGATGCCCAGTTTGCCCACCCACCAAACCAGCTGTCTCAGGAAAATGAGATTCAAATTAAATGAATTAATAAGCAGGTGGAGTGTGGGTATAGATTTAGCAATTTCACATGAAAAAAAAAAAGTCTGCGTATTATCAATTGCCATGAGAATTACTTAATAAACATCCAAGAATGATTCATCCTCCCAAAAGGGTCAATAATCAGGTATCATACCTTATACAAGTATCAAAACAGCTTTAAATATAGCTCATGGATGACTACCTTTAAACCCTCTTAGTCTTAATACTGTAAAACAGACTCCGTCAGTGCAGCTTTAAGCTTCTGCAGTACTTGTTGGTTCCACCGTTCTTCTGGTCAAAGCATGTTTGTGACTGCAGTTGAAAAAGAAGCAAAATAGTGTTCTACACAGTGTCTTACTGTAGCTGTACTCAACTTTGACCAGTATATACAAAGGATACTCTCAATGCCTTTTAAGGCATTGTTAAAATCGAAAGAAAAAACTTTTAAAGAAGATTTTTTTCAAAATTAGAAGCAAAAAACAAAAAAAGGTGCCTTTTCTGTTTTACCACCCAAAGGACAACACATTTTTATTTACAGTCCCTCATGTATACACACACTGCAGTATCCCTGTGCAGTATCCGTGTTATAGACCCTCACAAATGGCCTCCCATCCATAAACATAAAGGGCAGGCCAATGACATTTCCACTGTAGACCACAATTATCTCTCCAAGGACTTAAAAATAACACCATCCTGTCTTAAATTAAATGTAATGTTTCTCAGTCTTGCTTCTGTCAGTGCCCAAGGGTACCTACACTGTAAAAAATAAACCTCTTGAATCCACTCAAGATTTGTTTCATCTTGTTGAAATCCAGGAGGAGAAAACAAAGTCCTTTATTTTGACTGAAATGCCACATCAGGACCACCAAAGAACCAAAAAAAAAAAAAAAGAAAAAAACAAGTCCTAAAATACTCAGGCAAGTGAAACAGCCTTGTGAACAGCACAGGGAATACAGGAAGCAGAAGAAACACAGTACATGACCATAATAGTGTAGAATGACTACCAACTAGTAGAAAAGGTAAGACTGACAAGATATGCTGGTGGTATTATCAGAAAAGGCCGTAAATGAGACACAGGTGGGGACAACAAGGAAGGAAAAGCCTTATGTGGGAAATGGATTTTTAGAAGTAAAAAAGGAAATAAGGCAAAATCAAATGCCACAAATCAAATCAATTTGTCAAAACAAACAGATGCCATAAGGGACACACAAGAAATACACCAGACTAATCTACCAAAACACAGAAGATAAAGGAAATATAACCTCTGAAACCAGCATATAGATAACAAAACTCAGAACAGACGTTCAAAAAAAATTGGTGGAAATAAAAAAGGAGGGTAACAGAATCTCCATAACATAACAGTGCAAGGATCATGATAAAAGAAGGAAATAATTAAGTCTACTCCTTGTTTCTTGTCTCTTTATATGACAAATTACAAAAGTGGAGCAATATCTTTACAGTCCCTGATTATATTTATCACGAAATGTAAATGTTGTACTAAGTTCCTCACAGCTCCTAAAGGGCGCTATACTGAAGACGCTGATCTGTGCTTACTTTGGGTTACACAAACCTTGGAAACCACTGCACTCATAGTAATCATATTTTAACTAAATGTAACAAGAAAGTAAGGAAAAAGCAGCATGAGCAACTCAACTCTAAACAAAAATGGTCTTTTTTTAAACTTGTGATCATAGATAATGTCAATCAGCTAAGGGCCCTGCAACGTAACCACTATTAATATAAATCACTCAGAATCTAATAAATGTCCATCCATTCATTTTCTCAACCAGCTTCATCCTGTTCAGAGTCAAAGAGGGACTTTTGGAATCTGTCCCAGCTGGTTGAGGTGGGACACACCATGGACACGTCCCTATGACTAATGAAATATAACCTAATCACAGAAAGTCAATGTGAAAATCTGTTAGACACAGGTGGTGATATTACTATTATCACATTATTTTACTTTCCAGATTACTGTGCTATGGTTAAAATATAATGCTTTCTACGGGTTTACATACGTAATATCAACCATACGCTTTTTTACAGTGCATCTTGAAATGCAACAAAGCTCGGTGAGATGATAGCCGAGCGTCGTCTGTTCGCTATCTCGGGTTAAGCCCCAGACACCTGATAATGGAGCTAATTGAATAGCAGTTTTCAGGAAAAAGAAAGAAGCTCTGACAGCTCAGAAAAGAAGTGACAGGGTATGTGCATATGTAATAAGGACAATGTGGAACATTTTCAAGGAAAATTGGATCATTTTAAACAGAGTAGGGTGAAAATGAAATGTCCTTTTCAGCCATGCCTTGAGATGAAGCAGGGTTGACAGAATCATTTTTTACATTGATTTCAGAGGACATGGGAAAGGGACGGCTTCCATCAGTAGTACTGAAGGCGAACAAAGACTTTTCAGCTTTGTCGTCTACGCCTAGAGATAAATGTTTGACTGAAGGCTATTCTCCCAGCTGTGGGATCCTAATGATCTGCAGCCGTCACACTCCCATATCTCTTGTGGTACATGAGGCCCTGTGACATAGTGCTCTGGTCTATTGGTCACTGCAATGAGTTGTAAGGCCACCATTTTTCTCCAGGTCACAAAAGTAGAACAAAGACAAATAAGTAAAACCCAGTTCGTGTGTGTGTGTGTTTTTTTTTTAATATTCATTTTTAGTTGTCTAAATAGGATGTATGAAAAAATGATACATTTTGCTTCTGTGACATCACAGACCCTGGTAACAGTAGTATTGTTTAGCTTCTTTGTGTTCATTTGTACATAACTTCACATCAGGCTTTGTTTGCCACTCTGGAAGTACTGCAGGTAGTGTAAAAGCTCATTTATACTTCTGAGTCAAAGCGATCCCGTAGCTACACGATAGGTATGAACCGCGGATTGCAAGAAATCTGTTCGGTCCACTTGATAGATTTGTTCTTCTTTGTTTTCGTATTTCCCACTGCTACTTCTTCTTCGCTGTCTTCAAATCAGGTAGAATGATAGTTTGCTGCTCGACTGATGCTCAACATTTATCAGCGCTAGCTCACATAAAATATATTTAATTTCCTCCTTTGCTATGTCTGAGCTACATGTAAGAAGCAAACAAAAAGAAACTCTGCGCTGCCATCTAGTGGTTGGTGGTGTAATTACAGAGTGATGTTCACAGCACAATTCAGGGCTTGACAATAAGCATTTTAGAGCACTGGCCCACAGGGCCAGTAAAAAGAAATGACTGGCCCTGATTCATAAATTGCCCAACTATTCGCAGGCGCGCGGAACAGCGGCCGCCGAAGGAATTTGAAAAAATGAAATTTGGTGCATTTGACACTGAAATGAAGAAATAAAAAGTCTCACATATTTTAGCAATAATGTTATGACACAACATTTTGTTGAATAACTTTTTTTCTGTTTGCAGGTAGCATGACATATAATCTTGAAGAATAACCCCGTAGATTTCCTGCCTGCATTGTAGATGCAATAGTATTACTGTCGTAAAACACCTTCTGTGTTGTTAATGCGGTGTGATGCTTTGTGCTTTTAGTATAAACTTCTAAAATACCTTCTTTGTACATGGAGCTTTTGGTCCATAACCTGTTAGATTTATCAAAATTAATCATCATGCTTTGGTGATGGTTTAATATTTATGCACTCCTCCAATCTTATAATATACTTTTATATAATCTTTAATAATGAAATGATTACACACCTAACATACAACACACAAGCCCAGTCCCAAGTCTGGATAAAAGTGTGAGGGAGGCAGCAGGTGAGTATTGGTAAGTTGTTTTGGCACTAAAATATCAACTGCTTTTACATATCAAAGTAGAATTTTATTCACTTTTTTTTTACAATTGATATTAGATGATTCTGAAAAGCACAGAAACTTACTCATGTCTTGATACTTACTATGCAATAACCATCATGTATGAAAACGTACACATATTAAGTGTTTGACAGTATCTGACATACAAGTCCTTCCTTTGAAGTAATTATTTTGATTTTATGCTATATTTGGCATTGACTAAATAAATTCTCATCACAGATCTTTATGAGACTTTTTCAAATGGGTATTTATCACATGGATCTTCCTGAGTATATATTTGACTAGGTAATTTTGGTTCAGTATTTATTTCATGTTTAACTGTTTATAGTTTTGTAATTTGTGTTTCCTGTGCCAACTTCATAGCCATCAGTTCCTTCTCCACCCTCACAGCCATCAGTTCGTCCTCCACCCTGTCACAGCTAAAGAAACCATTATCTCCTCAGACCCTAGGAGGTGCTAAAGCAGTCTGTAGTCAGTTCTTCTCCAACTGCAGCAACTCTTCTTCCAACTCTGCATCTGTATACACCTTTTCGACTTGAAAATTGTGGGACATGCGCCCCCTAGTGGCCCAGCCATAACTGGAGTTCGGTTTCCACCAACTAACCCAAACACAGCAGCGTGAGCATTATTTACGGATAACGCAGACATGTCTTGGATTGATGATGTTAGGCAGTGGCCTTCAGTTACAGATGAAGGTATTTTTATCGCTGTTTTTAAGATTGGTTATGGAAAAGCATGATTATTCATAATCAAACACTAAAAACTGTGGAACGCTGCAACGCTGGCTATAACTAACGTCAACAAACCATAAAGATTATGCTACTTAACGTAACGCTAGCGGTATAAATAGCTATGTGTAACGTTATATTAATTTATTTATCATTCTTAATCATTCATTCATCATTCATTCATGATTTATAGGCTTGTGCTAGTGCCGAGGGCTCAGTAGCCTCATACTGTGTTCTTTCGGCCAGAATCGTCCGGGACTCTCAGCGAGATATGAATAGTACGAGCATTAAATGTTAACGAAAATCACCCGGGCTGTATTCATTTGGAACAAATGATATTTTTCACCCACGTCTTCATAACTTCTTGTTCTAACAAGGCCGTCTCGTGTAAAGGCTTGTGTAATTTTTCTTCATTTTGAATTTTCAGCAGTTTTGCGGATTGACCAACTCGACATTATAAAATATCTATTGTGAAAAACACTGGTTAATCTGAGCCGGTGAAAGTGTCGCTCTGTAGCAACCCCGCAATGGCGGACGGGGTACTTCTGGGGGGCTGGCCCGAAAAGGTCTCTGCAATACCGTTGTGTACTTTCGTTGTTTCGATTCTTTCCGTCTTGTATCTTTTCGCGCGCATTTAAAGATGCTGCTGCCGAACATTCCCGAAAGCGGAAATGCACGAAAGACGCGACAAACTCCTGCAGCGAAATTACGTTCTTCATATGGCCATCTAGTTCCCGATAAAATACAAGTCATTTCTTGCGATTATGACGAATATATACATAAGAAAAATCTGAAATTGCTCAAAATGTGGTGGCCCGGCGGGCCAGTTTAATAAGTTACTGGCCCGACTGGCCGAGACAGGCGAAAAAAACGCTCGGGCCATCGGGCAAATGCTATTGTCGAGCCCTGCAATTATAGCTGCAAGAGACGGCATTTAGATTCAGATTTACCTAATGTTCAAAAAAATCTGCAAATATATATAACATTGAACAAATAAAACCTCATACTTCAATAAATAAATAAAAAAAAAAAGGATAACTATAAAGGTGGTTCTGTTCCATACATTTGTTATATTTTGACTAAAGGCATTTAATTAATACTTCAGGAATTTGTGTCAACGAAGAATAAAATAAAACAGAAAGGTAAAATTTATCTTATGACAAAATAAATAACATCTGACAAAAAGCCCTTAGATTATAAAATTATGTCAAATGGTTTGGGTCTCTCAATGGGTGGGATACCACCACAATTAACACCCCAACTTATCGAAGCAAAGAGGATTAATTATTTTTATCTTTTAATCCTCAAATGGAACTGTGTGCATGCCATTAAATAAGCTGAAGAAATACTCCTGGGCCTCCAGCTCTGTCGGTAACAAGAAGGGCCAGACCTCTGTCAGCCAGTATATAGTCGCAATTGCATCTAATGTCATGGCTTCCCAACTATGAACACCCTTGCCCTCCCCTCGCTCTGTAAATGAGCAGCGGGCCACTGCTGCCAAGCTAAGTAGCGGGAGAGTGAACTACCATTAGGTTCGCAATTACTGCCACCCCCATTAAAAGGAAGAAAAAAATGCTCTGTGACTCAGCCACGGAAATCAAATGAAATACAAATATAAGCTTAGCTGTAACCTTTGGCCACAGTATACTTATTAGCACTGCATGCTCCCCCTCTCTCTCTCTCTCCCAGCCTGTTATCTCTTGAGCCAACGAGCAAACGATGCCACTCATTAAAAATATATCCATCTCTATTTGACAGAGCAGTGAGACTATCCCGCATGAGGAGTTTTGCATGGCTACATCTCTGTTCAGACTCCTGACACAACGTGGCTCAGTGAGGTGAAGATCCACAGACCTAACTGCACAAATGGCAGACAGAGAGACACTTACAGCTTCGTTTAGAATTTAAATGTGACCCATATTACTTTCCACTTAATTAAGTGTATACCACTAAGCGTGCACAATAGCATTCATACAGCCCCATTAATTCATAGGATAAACTCTGCACAGTGTAAGAAAAAAACGGTCGAGGTTTCACAGACAAATTCAGATGTAAAACTCTGCAGTAACTACCTGACACATCAGTGTCTTATTTGGCTCCCCAGTCCCAATGGTTTTTTGAATAGGTGCTGTACCCACAATTGACTACAAGAGAGCCCTGATAATGACGGCTCCTCAGATGTCTTTATGTCAGCGGCAGGATCATCCATCAGCCCGCAGTGTTGTGTAAAAGTGGCTGACGTGCCACCTCTGTGTCTGATGGATGGAGCCTGTCACTGTGCTGCCAACCTCTTTTATCTGCTGAGGCGGGCCAATCCCTCTGGATCCACCCATAATCAGTTAGACCCCATGTGATCCTCAACAAGAGCTCCAACCCCACATCTATTCATGCGTAATGTCAGATAAGAAATTGTTTGCGCAATTTATAGCCTGTATATGTGAACCGCTTTTGACAAATTGCAGGTCTCCACTCAGGTTCAGCATATTCTTTTCGTTCCATTTTTTTTCTCTGATAGATAGCTTTTTGATTGATTTGATTGCTTATTCTAGCCTTGATAGAGACAGTGCATCAATATTGATCTTAAAATAACTTAAGGACTTGCTACTGTTGACAATCTGACATATAAATATGTGTTTAAATCTCCTTGAGGGGGCAACATGACCCCAAAACACTTTTCATGCAGGTCTAAGCATTGTTTATCAAAAAAGGCCATTTTGCTGTCCGGAGTCCACCGCTTACGACATTTCATTTACGCACACGGCGCCAACTCCCCCGCTGGGTTTGTTATTACTTTTGCCTGATCTTCTTGTGATAACACAGTGAGATCATGCATCTAGGAATGCAGAGCAAAGCATGCATCTTCCTGTGACACCTCATCTAATTTTATCTCCAGAAGCTATTTGCTATTGGTTGTTCTAATTCTCCACCACCTGGATTTGTCAGGAGTGATGCGGTGTTGCAGAAGGCCAGGGAGGCAGGAATAGCACAATCAAGTTCCTCATTTAACAAAAAGTGCTTCCATACGCCATGACAGCATTGGGTCCCACAGAACGTGGAAAGCGCCCCGGTCCGGTTTTAAAGCCGCTTCGTCCTTGGCGTGACCTCAAGTCCCGCAGGCAGCGATTCAGAGCGGAGCGCCGCCCACGTGGCCGGATTCGTAAGAGATAACAAACTCACCCAAAGGTTTCGAGATCACATGACCAATGAGCGGGATTCTGCTCGTTGAATGACTTCATCTATTGTTCTTTCTAGAATTGGATATTTAAAAAGGCTGAGTGCTGTGAAATAAAATGTGTTTTTCAACTTATAGATTGACCCTTTCCTCACACATGATTCAAATAGCTTCTAAAACCCTCTGAATTGTTTACCCAGAGCCTCTGCGGGTTAACGTAATGTTGATGTGTGACTCAGAGCCTGCTGGCGGCGCTTTATTTGGCCTTTAAGCATTTTAAAACCGACTCAACGCGTATCTCTGGCAGGGCAGCGTGGACAAGGGCTTCTGGGGCCCTTCTGGGCTGCAGCAGTTCATTTCTGGCGTGACTACTCTCACTGAAGTCACCAGTCAATCCTTTATATATCTACTAACCACAGATCTACTCATCAACTATCCAACACAGTGGATTCATGTTTTAGGGCAGTTTTAAAATAGAGCACAATCCTTTCCTGAACCTAACCAAATTACTCTAGTGCCCAATCAAAGAACTGTGTTGCTTAACCTAAAAGAGTGGGTAGGATTGGTAAGAGACCGAACACGAGTAAATCTTGGAACATGTTGTAAAAGTGACTTCAGCTCCGCACCTATAGGAATTCTTTTGTGCTGCTTTACGAAGACAAAGGAGACAGAGATGATAAAGATGCTGCAGAGTCGTTGGAAAGATGAGTTTCCAATAAGAAGGTGGGCTTTGTCTTTCTAGATTTAATAAAGTTTATAGATTTCCATAGTGATGCCAGCTCATCATTGCTAAGCACCACGTACTAGTTCAGTATAGCTACAGACTCTTAATCTCCCTTTGATCACATGTATACCCTAAACAGGGACTGACACCGTATTCAAATAATATGCTTGAACGTCCCAGCAGAAATCAATTTCAGGTTATTTGCGGAAATGGCCCTTCCAGGAAAAACATCTCAGTCCACACACCACACACACACACACACACACAACAGTGCCAGTGCCAACTGAAATGTCAAGCGTAAGGTCTGGCATGACAGCATGTGTGACAGTTCTGGGGAATATGAGCTCTTCTCAGAGAGCGGCCTAATTTATCCCCTGGACAGCTCTTGAACTCTTAATGACTTTTTCTCAGCTCCAGTTCACAGCCCTCCGTGGATGTGTGAGGTTGTGCGTGGCTTTCTGTTCTCTAATAAAACCCTAAGTGAACAAAAACACCTTTCATAAAAGGCACCGGTCCAGTAGCTTTATCATTCTGGCTTCAGCAAATATCAAACCTGAGAGGTTCATTGGCGCTCTATCAAAAACCCTTGTAAAGTCGCTAATAAAATTTTACGTGGCCAATGAAATCATCTGTTTGTTACAAATATAGATAGACTAGTCATATATGTCTTTATTTCTCACATGCATGTACAAACACATATATAGAAATCTAAATATCAAAATATGACCACTATTTTAAGTCATGCCAATTATCATTTTCTAATTTCGCCAGTTGTCTTTCAGACATCTGAATGGCATGACGTTTTTAGAAAAATAACATCCCTACAATCACAAAAAAAGGGAAAAAAAATCAGTGGAAAATGCTTTTTTTTTCTATTCCTGTTTCCTTCTGACCTTTGGAAGATCACCAAAAGGAGTCGTTGATTCCCGTCCCAACAGTTAAGACAGCTGTTAACCTGGGAAATCTCAGCAACCGGTCACGACGACATGAAAAATAAAAAGCCACACCGATGCTGCCAGGACAATAGATCATACGAGGCATCAATAAATAATTACATTTAAATGTCTCTTAATGAGTGGACTTTGCTGACTGGGCCGATGTTTATGGCCTCTGATGAAACTGCACGCACAAGGCATCCATAATACAGAATGTCATAAAAGACGGGCCAGTTAATGGCTCTCAGTACTCTGACTGCCATGATAACAGCATCCTCAATTACACGCTGATGATGTGCTACAACTCGATATGCAAACACTCTGGTATTTCTTTTGAAATGTTTGCTGCCTCAGCACGACGGTGTTGCATTTATTACTTATTGTATTTTTACAGTTTGTGCCGTGAGACTTGAGAGACGGTTTTTATTAAGTGATAAGACGATAAGAGTCCATAAACATTGGAAAGGGGTGGTCTGGCCAAAACTAGCATAAAAATATAGTTCATTTGCTCCATGGTAGTTCTCAATTTTACTGGATTCAGATATTAATGATTTGAGCCACCAGCACAACATGTTTTTTTTTTTTTTTTTTGTCCTCCCACAGCTTTGGTAGAGAGCATTTGAGAAATTGTAAAGGGGCTTGTGCCCCAAAAGGTACAGATGAATCAACTGTTCACACTGGTCCATCTTACTAACTACAACCTCCCAGTGGAAGCTGTCAGACATTTATTTTAAAGCTGTAAAATTTACACTGACATTTATTTGGTATGTACTTATATATTTTTAATTGTATGGTTTCAAAGAAAACTGTTTTGATGTCATGCTAAATACCACCTCGACAAAAATAACTGGACAAACCTCCTGTGATGTCACCCACAGGCTTTTCAAGAGTGCATTTTAAGACTTACATTCATTCTGATCAAGTCTGTCCTAACAACCTTGTTTCAAATGTTCCTACGTAAACACGTTAAAAATGATAGCTGGTGGAGCTGAAACGAAGCTACTAGCAAAGCTCCGCTTAGGGCTCCTCGTTGCTTGGCTCACCACTTGTGGGCCGAGACCAGTGGCAGTTAGGCAAGTCGTTCAGGTGGCAGCCAGAGTGTCCCAGTGGAACTCCACTAGTTTTGGTTTCTGCTCTGGAATCACTCTTTGTGGATTAGTGGCACAGTTAGTCAATTTGGAAGGGTCCTGAAATGTGAAAGTGGCTTGACAGAAATACCCAGCTGTTGCAAAAGGTAGAAGCAGACGAGCTAGAGAGCCCAGCTGGTGTCCTCTGGTTAGCCATGGCTGGCAGACTTTATTTGGGAGCAATATCATCTTTAAAATAACAATGACTATGTTATTCACAGCTCAAGACAGTGGTACGTGCAAAGTAGCTAAAATGATAGCCAGCTATCGTCTATGTCAGACCACACCCCTGATTATACACACATTTGTACACAAAAATTCACTCTCCATGCAGATGTCATCCATCCATCCATCCCTTATCTATACCCGTTTCATCCTCTGAATGGTCACGGGGGCAGATGTCATAGATGTGAAATCTGACCATTTTTTTTAATAAATACATTTATTTCAAAGTTGGACATTTTGACATGGTGGTCAATGGAGATTGGCTCACTATTGGAGCCAGCACCTGCTGGTCATTCAAGAAACTGCAGTTTTTTTTTACTTCCTTGTTGACTTGAACCTGATGTTGCCCCTTGGAAAATACACTGCTTTACAGCGCACTTCACTGTGTCTTTTTCTAGGGGGTGATACATAATATGCTGCCCCTATTTGGACTGGAGTATTATTACTACATAATGTATCTTTAAAGCTAATCTACTATGCTACTTCTGATCATTTGGGAGATGAGATATCTGCTGTGTTGACAAAAGAACCACTGACTATACGGCTTAACACGTCTTGCAATACCACCGTGATCCACTAGAGCTGCGCTGTGTTGCGTCTTGTGATATGATGCATCCATGTGATCAGAAGTAGAAATAGTAGAGCGGCTTTAAGTCAGACACTATGTGTGTGTGATAAAAAAAAAAAAAAGTCTCTTCTAGAACCTTGACAGTAATGACAGACGCAAAGTTTGACATGGAGGTTGGGCTTGAGATGCTCCTCAAGGTACATGAGTTTCTGATTTACATGCTCCACCCCACCCCCACCCCCCCACTCCCCCTTAATTATTCATCAAGGTGTGATTCTGTGTGTCTGTGGGTTTGTTTGTCTGGTGCACTGAGGCCTGCAAGGCTTTGTGAAAAAGACAAGCATGAAACAACAACACATGAAACAGGTGCGGCGGCGGTGGCAGCATCGCACAGCATGTGACCACACACGTACACACACGGGCATTCATAAACACACAAGGGTAATTACACGCACATGTCACTGGCAGCCAGCTGTGCGACATCGAGAGCAACAGTATCAGTTTGATGGTGTCATGTGGGACGTGAGGGAGAGAAGAAGACAATAGGGTGACTGCTGCCGGGGCGCTGGGGCTCACTTTTACCCACTTATTTTGGTGCACACATCGTGCATACACACATTAATGCTAACATAAACACGTCCTTCTTCCTTCCAACATTTCTAATCATAAATAATGAATGTGGTGTTTTTGGACTGCGCGGGTGATTAGAGGGAAACGTAGAGCTGTTTTTGGTGAAAGCTCAGTGAGAGAACAAGAACCCAAAAAGGAAAGAGAAGGAGAAATGACTTTAAATGGCGACAGAACCAATCCATCAGTTCCAGACATCAGAAAACACCAACAGCTATGACCACTTCAGTGGGGAAGAGCACGACTGTGTGCCTCAGGGACTGATCCTGGGACTGTCAATTATTTTCATTATCAAGAACTGAAAGCTGTGACAGATAATCCAGTAATCGGATAACACCCTGGCTAATGCATATTTTGGAACAGTAGGAGATAATTAAATATGAGATTTATGAAAGCCGGCGTGAGATGAATGTTGAAAAGTCTTGATTTTAATGCCTCCTGGTGGTAAAGCCAAACCTGGAACAAGAGCAGGAAGTAAGAATGATTTGCTTTTATGGAGACTAAATCATGTTAAAATGGCTGGTTTCATCAAACAAATATAAACATATCAATTACAATTAGGTATGTTAATGAAAAAAAATCAGCATCATAATAATATGACTCACAAAAAGGTGGCTCCAACTTTAGCCCTTTTTGAACAACGCTACGCAACAACATTCAGCAACAAAAAATCAGCTCTATTTTATATGTTTAAATATAATACAATAAACTATGTTGTTTAGATTAAACTGAAAGCTTTTGGCTTTGGTCCAATTTAACTGACCCAATAAACTGACACAATGAAGTGATGTGGCAGAACTGATTGTGGAAATCAAAATAATAGTAATAATATTAATAATACTATGCCGTATGAAGCAGATAGGTGAACCAGAACAAAAAAAAAAGGCTGGTTTTTTTTTTTTTTTTGGAGGATATAAGGATGTTGCACTTTATTCCAAGTTTAAAACACCAGGCTGAAAATATTCTGACACAGACGCCTCTTTCTTTGAACAAAACAACAGAAGAGAATATTGCAGCGCAGCTCCTGTGACGGCGGTGTTACTCCACAACATTTTATTGTGTTTTTTTTTTCCACTCTTTACCAAATGCTGGCTTTGTAAGGATTTTCTTGATATTGAAAAAAAAGGGAACTTCTATTTATTTTTAGCCCATGTTCCCCTGTCTAAATATGTGTCCTTACCAAATATACCTGCATTTATCGCATATCAAACACCTCAGAATGTTTGATTTTTTTCCTCTTTCAGACGTAGACTTCTAACAGTTGCATCAGTTGGGTTTTGACTGACATTTTATAAATCAAAAAGAACCAAAACACATTTGGAGAAAGCAATAGCTCACAGTAAGCAGGACATCTATAGTTATTTTCCAGTTTCTTTAAATACAGAAACCTGGCTCTCTGAAACCAAAGTAAAATTTAATCCTGATTAAATTACTGCAAACAACTGGATGGGACATTCTCGTTGAAATAAGTTGGATCTGTGCGTGTTTCTGAGGGATCTCATGCTATATACTGACTTCTTCTTGTAGAGTCGTTCCGCCCTGTGTGGTTTTATTTCATGTATATGTTATTATGTGGTCGCTCAATGAGCTTTCCTCTATAGTCACTGTCAATGAGTAAAAAAAAAAGAATCAGTCTATTAACTGGGCAAGCTGGAGCTTTTATTTATTTCTCCTGTCCTCCAGACTCCTGCAGTTTTTCTTTCTTTTTTTCCTTTTTTTCCTGGTCTCCTTGCACTCGAGATTGAAGATGATTAGCTAGTGAGTGTTCATCATCCTGAACACTCACCAACGAGGAGCAAAATTAATGGAAACAAAAGATAACAACTTCCTTTTGAGGCTTAATGTGCAGGACTTGGTTCCATGCTCTACATTTGACTACATCATCTTATTGCATCTATATACTTAACAGTGAATTCAAATCAGAGGACAAGCATTATTCTGCCAAGGCTCATTGACTTGAGCGATGCATTGCGTTTTTGTCCACACAAGAAAATTAAGCTTAATAGTTTCTCTTTTATCTGCTGAGAAAAGCACCATGCCTCCATGTGCAGCAGGTCAACGCTAAGTATATAAATTATTGTAAAACATCAAGAGGAGTGCATTGCTGTGGGTAGCAGGTCTCTCACATGGTCACAGAAACATGTCTTTAGAGGGTGAACAATAAGCTTTTCTGATTAAAGACAAGAAAACCTCTCCCCCCAGCAACTTTAAGCTGTATGTATGTAAAATGTATGAAAAACAGTCTTGGGTGGGCATAGACGGCTGCCGTAAATCAGCACGGTGACGGAGGCGAGTGTGTCACTGTGAATTAAGACGATCAGATTTGGGTTGAGATAACTCCAGACACCTCTAGCTTTGGTTCGGGGCACATCCATCAGCATCTGATCATTAGACATCCTCACCTTACGGAGGCACAAGCTGAAAGTATATCAACCAGCCCGCCTAGGAGGCCCTTAGGACAGCAGCACATCCCTGAGACAAGTACATACAGAGTAAACAGACTCATAAAATCCCCATAGAAGAGCCAATTATGGCCAGAACCTGACATCTCCACGTCGTAAAAGCTACAGGAGGCTGTAACTATCGGACATAGCATGAAATACAACTAGTTGTTATTGCCACCCATTTGTGGCAATTAAAAGCCACCCTGGAGACCTGTGGTGTGGAGTAAGGAAGAGGACATTCAGTATGCCTTGTCCCACCTTATGGCACTGCTCTGGGAGGCTTCCAGAGGGAGTTCCCTGTGCCAAGCAGCAGTCTGTGAATACCTGATTTATCACCAGCCATCCGCAGCTAATGTACCAGGCTCTCTGGCTCTCCATAGTTGGCCCACATTGACAGAAACCTGCTTTATTACTATCTACACTGGCATCGCAGACAGAGCAGCTTGTATTATTCATAAGATCATCCACATTTCCTCATTGAAACATGAGATACATTATGCAGAGTGCAAATGCAGAGCTGATTTATGGCCTTTGGTTATGTGCAAACTTACACATGGATAAGATGGAAAGACCCTTGAAATAATGTGGCATTGCAATCCAGGAAACGACAAACAGCAGTCCAGTCTCACAAAAAACATGGAGACATGGTCCGCATGTCCAAAACATCACCGTGTGTGATCGGAAGCCTTGAATCGGCATCATATCTGTGCAATCGTGGTCAAAAGTTTGGCAGCAATATAAATTTTGCTTTTTGCAAAGTTTGCTGCTTCAGTATGTTTCCATGGTACACGAAGAACATTTCATACCAACCATTTCATACATTTCAAAGGCTTTTCTAGGCAAATATATCAGATGTATTCAAAGAATTTGACAGAGAAAGTTTTACAGTGGTGACCCTTTCTTAGTCAAAACTTCTGTGATGTCAATTTCAGGGTCAAATCCAGACTAATGGAGAATCATCTGTATCAGTGGCAGAGCAAAGATCACAGTTTTCTGCTTGTTCACATGGTGTTTGGGGACTGAGCAGAGGGACTCTATGAGATTAAAGGTGGAAAAAGTAAAGGATCACCACTTGATTGCTCTTGGACTGTTATGAGAAGTTGCTCAGGGGACATTTTCATACCTTGGATACCTTCCCAATGAAAGCGGTGTTTTTCAGGAAGACTTGTAAGAGAACCTACTACTTTAGACGAAAACAAAACTCAAACCCCCAAATGATCTCGGGGTGTTTAACTGTTGCCATGAGACACCTTTTCTTCTACAGACAACAGATTTTCCTGACAACCCAAATAGCATCAAGGGGCATACATAGCACCGCTTTATGCTGTCCAGCTTTTGTATTTCTTGCAGAATTTCAGTCTGTCGTGGAATGTTTTTTTTGAAGAGAGAAGTAGTTTATTTTCCTGACACCAAGTCTCCGTCCCAAAGTCTTTGCTCTGCTTGATGTAAAGACACCATCAGCTGCCATCGTGTTTGTTGCACAACGCCTTTGCGACAAACCTCGTGGGGAAATGATCTTTGCTGGACACTCTTGGCCCTCTGCGTCTACTTTCACTGTGGCTGAATCTCTGTCTCAGAAATTCTTGAACATGCAGCAAATGGTTTAATATCTCCAGCAGCAGTTTTCTTGCATGCAAGACCATTTTAAACACGCTTCTTTGGAGGTTACCGGTGCCTACTTGACAGTGGTATCAGCTGACTTCTGTGTTGATCACAGGACTGCTGATATGATCTTACTAAACTGGGTTTTATGTGATTAAGTACGTGGAGCTTTTTGGAGATACTCAAAGACATCTGACTTTAAACAATTGTCTAGAGCAGTGCTTCTCACTTATTTTACTGCTGCCACCCCCCACCCGACTATAAATAGTACCAATTGTCTTTAAAATTGTTATAAGTACACCTCTGTATAACACTGTATCCTGATTAACATTAAGGGAAACAAAAAAGAAAGAAATATAGACTTATAGCAAAGAATAACTTTATTAAAATTGTTTTTTCAGTCTGTAAAGATTTAAAGTACATCAATTCCCACCGTAGTCACAGTGAAGTCAAGCGTTACATCAGCATCGTCATATTTCCTTGTCTTAACTTTCTGGTGACTTTCCTTTGTCTCATTATCTCGGTCTCTCTCCGCCTTCCTTTTCATCCCTGTTAAATATTTTTTTGTGGTGTCTCTTGAGGGTCTGTTCACTTCATTTCTCCTGCTCTGTGCTGTGGGCGCGCATGTCCTTGCAAAAAAACTCGACATAATATAGCTAATACTCCCTGTTAGCCCCCCCCCCCCGGGACAACGCTCGAACAAAAAACTGAATCCCTATCACAAAGACTGAAGCAACTAAAATTGTTAAAACACAAAATGCATATAACTGCCAACACTTTTGGCCACAACTGTAGGCTGCTGTTGCTTTTTTATTTTTATTTTGTAAGGAAGCCATTTGAGCTCACTCTACTCCACAATCTACGGAGATTAAGACATGTAAGCAGTATCTACGGATATTTTCCTGAGCCTTGCCATGTATTTTTAAATCCCGAACCACTCACAAGTGAGAGCCAAGTAGAAAAGTGTAAAGGACTGTGGAAAACATTTTTATGGCTGTTTTTTTTCCTCTCCCCTGTTCAACTTAATGGCTTTTGTAGAGCACTTTGAGTTGCCTTTCTGTATGAACTGCTATACAAATAAACTCATCTCGCCTCTTTCTTGTAAGTAAGTGTCCAAATCATTGGTGCCAAAAGGAGCTCATCACCTCTCATCAGCGTAGTGACACGTGTGGTGAAATGTCACACAGACGTCACAACACAGCAAGTGTTCTTCACATGCACGTCGCCGGGTGGGAATGCAGCTACATGGCAACAAGTAAGAGGCATCTCTGTAGTTGCAGGAAAGAAAAAAAAAGCCTCAGAAAAAGGGAAAAAGAAATGTAAAAAAAGAGAGAATAAAAGTAATCAAGCTACAAACATGAGTCATGCTGCCCCAAGACTTGAATCAAGATGTGAATACCAAATTAAAGAATCAATCAATGCACCACTGAATGAGGGTGAGGAATAAAGTCTAATTTATCTCCTCTGAAGAGCATTGTTTCCCCCCATTCTTTCATTATAATCATTCCCTCATGCCAATTAAATAGGCCTAAAACTAATGAGCAAAG
This sequence comes from Hirundichthys speculiger, assembly GCA_018398805.1. Taxonomy (NCBI): domain Eukaryota; kingdom Metazoa; phylum Chordata; class Actinopteri; order Beloniformes; family Exocoetidae; genus Hirundichthys; species Hirundichthys speculiger. Next base: position 1,298,159 of record JAGFBZ010000163.1, read on the forward strand.
CTGTTATCTGCACAAATAGTTGACTTTTCACTTTGATTAGCCTCAGACTGTTAGCCGGAATCAATTTTAGCCGTTCCTCTGATGAGATGGGGAAATGTCTGCCATTTGCAAAAACCAAGACTTCTAAAAATTGTATTTTCTTTCATTTCGTTGTTGTTGCTTCCTCGCTCCTGCCATCAGACACCACCCCCCAAGTCTATCTTCATTTCCCTCTGTCGCCGACGCGCAGCCACAACAAGCTCACAGCTAAACACCTCAAATCACTCTCATCAGTAATCTGCCAGTGTAGACTATTGATTTTGCTATGCAGAAGCCGTCAGTGGTCATTTGCAGTGATGTGGGAAGACAGTCGCAGCCAAATCATCCCTGGCATTCACTGGGAGAGTAACGGGAGGAAACCAACTAGGGTCTATTAAAACTTAATCAACAACTGGTGTGGGCTAATGGAAAGAACAACAAGTCTGTCTTGATGCTTCCAGTGGGTGTGCAGCAAGGAGCGGTTAAACAACAACAAAACAAATCAACACGACAAAGGTTCTCCATCAATAATACACGCCGAACTTCAGAGCAACGTTTTTCACAATACTCATTTCTGTTGATTCATACATTCAAAGAAGGCGTTGCTCTAATGTGGGAGCTAAATGAAACCTAATTCTTACAAAAACACAGAATGGGACTAGATTGCATTGTTTAGATGAGTCATATTAGTGGAGGAGACAAAAGATTGGAGGAGAGCATGGCTGCAAACCAACAGTGAACTGCAGACGCTGACATAATACAGCAATCAGAAATGATATTTCAACAGGCAAACAGATCTTCAAGTACGTAGCCTCTTTTCTCTTTTTAGGATTTATCCATATTTCCTTGATTATTTTCCTACTGTTAGAGCCCCAAACTGAAGATCACTTGTCCCCGAGTACTGCAGTTGGAGCAAAGTGACACATGCCCAGCCAAACAGAAAGCTCCCATGATGCAATTTATCGCCATCTATTTAAATTAATTTGAATAACTCCAGCTCAACAGCCCTGCTTGAATCTGTTGTTGAGGGAAGAAGAGATGACATACACAGCGTGTGTGCAGTCTGCCATCTGCTGGACAGATTTTGCTGTTACAGTCCCCACATTTCTTCAGCCTGAGTACCACAATGGTTCAGATTGGGTTAGTAGATACGGCATGGTGAGTCAGAGCACAGGGGAAATGCCACCACAATACTTGTTTTGCTTGGTTTCTACTCAATCTGCCAAACAAGTGGTACTTGATGAGAAACACATGGTGTGCAAAAACATTGTGTTCTCGATGCGGAGACGCTGCAGAAAAGCCAAGTTCAGTCTGGAGTGCTGAGATAGGATCAGATGAAGTGAGAGATTGGCGTGGCTCTCCTGATAGCGCGGCCAGATAGAAGTCTGGTACCAACACCAGTGCTGCAACCCCGGCATGCTGAGTCTACGCCGCCACATGTACAGCGGCCCAACATATCTGGCTCTCTTAAGGTGCTGGCTACACAAACACTCATGCAGATTGCTATCAGCCTTCTGCTCTACATGGTGGATATCAATTAGCAGGAAATGAGGTGGAGACACAATGACGTATGCGCACAGTGAAAAAATACGAGGAGAACTCCTACGCACATTTGAGCCGCTGTTATACTTAAAGGCTACTTTACTAATGACCAAGTGTGTGATGTGCCACAATACTGCAGGGCAAACACTGATACTGATATCCGTTTGAAATAAAGAAAAGTCTGACAGGCAAATGTTGTACATCCTTGTTTCCTAGTGGGTCTTAGTATCAGGCGAATACAACCCCAAACTGCATGATATAATGTCTCATTATAACCCCAACCGCATCTGTTTAACAAAAAGGAAGCCCAAAAAAATATATGGGCAATTCAAAGTACCCCCTTACTGCTTCCATAGGATTATAAAAGGTAAGTTGCAGCCATATGCTGCAAATCATCCGGTCACCAGCAGGCATGCAAACCTCTATAAAAGCAGACATTCTGGCACTTTGCTGGTCTGGAGGATTCGAGTGTGTGTTCATACTTCAGAAATGATATCTTATAGACATATGAAAACAAAATAGTTAAATTGGAACTATTTGGAAAATTGGAAAAATTATTGTCTGACAAAAATGCAACAAAGCATATCAGCATAAATACCGTATACCCACTATCAAGCACGGCAGTGGAAGTATGATGGTTTGGGGTTTGTTTTAGCAGCTTTTTCAGAACTGGGTCATGCAGCAGGGAAATGATCAGAGGGACAGCAGCAAATCTCCATCAGAATCACAGACAAATGAAAGAATCAAGGTTTTAGGATGTTAGGAAGAAATGTCGTAGCAGGACCTCGAGTTACACATGAGGAAATTCCCAGAAACCTCAATGAACTGAAGCAATGTTTGCAAGAGGAATTGGCCAAAATTCATATACAATGTGTTATACTGATGACTTTACATTATCTTTCTATGCGGCAAAAGAAAACATCAGACACAGTGACTTTTCAACTCCTTCCTGAGAAACAAAGTGCATTTCCCTTGTGAAGCATTCTCAGTGATACAAATCTCTTCTCACCTGTTCCAACAAGTCTAAATGTGTAGACAACGAATGCTTTCACTCCTCTCACCCACTGCCAATATGTTTTACACAACTACACTTGTCGAGATAACGCAAGTTGTCATGGCACCATGGCACACAAGAAAACTAACATCGAGCATCATGTGATGTGCTCTCCAACCATCACAGATAGGAAATAATGGCATACAAATACTGTGCTTTGTTACTACAGTTATGTTGCAAATTCTTTATCTACTATATTATATATATATATATATATATATATATGTATATATATATATATATATATATATATATATATATATATATATAAAATCTGTTATTCTATTACAATTAATTCTTCCTTTTCAGTATGTTGAAACTATTAGGTTTAAACCTCTGTTAGAACTCATAATGAATAGTCATATCAGATTTGAATGCAAGGGCGTTTAGCTAATTAAAAGGGTTTCTCAATTAAAGCAATAGCAAGAAAGCAATGACTGGAGCAGAATTAGATCTGATTGCAAAAACAACCCATTAAGACTGTCAATTACTACTGTAGTTATAAAGAGGTCACGGCACAGTGGGCAAACACCACTCAAGCAATTACTAAGAAGAAGGCTATTCATTCACAGTGATGAGATACTTGACAAATGTCGCCATGGACAGCTATTAAGAGTCTGTGATTGTGAATCTGAAAGCTTGGGAATTAACAAAGAAATCCATTTGTGAGGACAAGCAGGGATAATAGATAAAAGAGCGGTAATGACATCCACCGCCAAAGACTTTATGTTTGCCAAGAGGAAGAAAATGTGTTTAATCACACTTGAGAGTCACTAGTTTCACTTACACCATTTAAAACTGGAGGGCAGCGGGCGGGGGGGACAGTTGGTTGCAATCTCCAAATTCACCTCTAGGTGTCACTAAATCTCACCTACTACTCTTTCAGAAACAAATCGTTTGCTCTCGAGCACATGCTGGAGTGCCTGCAGTGACATAACTGATGTAAAAGTGGGTCAGATTGGCCTGAAACTGCATTCTGACCTAAAACAAAGTTCTGATGAGAGAAGACAGCAGCTGCTCCTCCAAAGACGACATCCAAAAACCAGTCACCGCAGCGCTTTCAGTAAGAACACACAAGATATGGATAGTCTTAAGCCTGTGGTCACAAACGCACTGTCTAAAGCGGTGGTGCGCAAACTGTGGTACGCGTACCGCCAGTGGTACGCGAGCGCTCTCTGGTGGTACGCGGGGGAACGTCATGACTTTCCACATTTTTTCCACATTTTCACTTAAGAAAAAATCAGAAACATACAATGCATTATAAATACGTTTCAGACAAAATGTGTAGCTTGAGATAGTTAAAATTGTCTTATACAAAATATTTATTGCATATTCAGTAGCAGTGCAGATGTAACAACTTTTGAGTGTGTTTATTTTGCTCTTTATGAGAGTATGAGTATGTGAGAATTGTTGGACAGAGTTGTAAATGTCTGATTCTGTAAAGTAACAATTCAGGTAATAAATAACCACAATAAGGAATAAACATCTCTCCTGTGTGTTTAAAGCTAATTTGAGAAGGCTATGTATGGCTATATTTTAAAATTGGTCATCATGGTGGTACTCAGAGAGATGAACAGTTTCTCATGTGGTACGCAGTATTTAAAGTTTGAGAACCACTTGTCTAAAGTATGTGCTTGTTCTTTTTTCCCCCTGTTTCTTTACCTGAAGCCACAATAAATGGCTGTGGTAGTTCAGGCAAGAATTTACACTGAATTTCACCTCTAAACATAAAATCCTCTTGTCTGAAAAAAAGATATCTTTCACTGACTCGCATCACAAATCCATATTAGGGTGTAAATATCCAGTTTTTCCAATGTTTATCTTCCACCCAGTTTCACATCATGCTGCATTTGCTGTTCCTCGGAAGTGGGCGGGATGAAGCTGTAACATAAATTTCAAACGAGGCAAAACCGGTGGAGTTGCTGACTCCATCTTTACAATCTCTTGAACAGGCCAGTAGACGCTTGCTTGAAAAGGGAGTTGTTGATCTGTACCACTGTGCTGTTTGGACCAAAGTGCATCCAGTCAGTTTTCAGATCTCAACTGAAAACCCCTCACCCCCACCCTCCACTTTGACACCCAGGAGAATCTGTGGTGGCTGCCGGAGATGCAAACATCCCAGAGCAAAACCAGCGTTTGGTTTGTCTTCTCTGGGCTCCTGTAGAAACACGGCTGTGCAAACCAGCAGCTTCACTCCTTTGATAAAATATATGCTATCACATCCCAAAAAGCACAAGTATAATCATCTTGACTAAAATCTCAAAGATGAATAGTCTCTTAATCTACAACAATGAAAGCACAGAAGTGTAGCACACAGTCACGGACGAGCCTGCTCCCGTTAGCATGTACTAGTCTGGTACCTGTACCGTCTGAGCCGCCTTTTTAATCTCAATACGCCTCATAAATGATGTGAATGGAGATTTGAGATCAGCATTTCAGCCTTTTGTTTCACCACAACAACATTCACCAGAAAAGAGAGTTTGGCCTTGAGATGCAATAAGGAACCGAAGCGGCTTGTTTTGATCCCACGTCTTGGCAGAAGCACACGGCCGCGCCCGCATCTGCTAATAACCTGGATGCACCTGGCATATTACACAGGCTTATATCCCACTCCTCAACACCTCCCTAATGTGCTGCTCCTGTCTCCCGCCGTACAGTTATTTCTGACTGGATCGCAGCCTCTGCCCAGATGTAATTAAGCCCTAATCCTCCTGTCGACAAAGGCAGAGGCAGCCTGTATTCATTTTGTTAGATGAATGTGCAGACGATGATACACGGCCACTGAAAGGTGGGAGTTAATGTGGCGGTCTTGTCTCATAAAAGCTGTGATGCAGCTGTGAAGCTCGGAGTCACACACAAAGGCATTTCAAAATGCATCTATGATTGTTTAAACAGTTTGAGTTCCTAGTTTTGCGTCCAGACAGCTCAGAGTTGAGGCATAAAGCTGGACGTATTGGTGACCACAAACAAAGGAGCCATCTTCAGAGGTCTTCTATGACTCCAGTAAAACCTTTGCCTCATCAGCAGATAAGTGAGTGGTACGGAAGAGGATTAAGCCCCCAGGAAAACAAAAACCTCTTTCTTTTACTGTGGTTCAAATCCTCTTCCAAAGAATAGACACTTAAGGAAATACTTTGTTCTTTGTTTTGTTTTGTTTTTTCCAGTAACAGATGATGGGTTTGTTTCAAGAAAACCACTAATCTGTGATCAGCCACTTCCTCTGCTTCTTCAAGAAAGATTTTTGCCCGATTAACAATCAAAACAAGCACTTCAGGGACATTAAGAGCACCACACGTCATCGTGATACGTTGATCCCAGTCGAAGACGAGTGGCTCCCGGCTCTCTGGCCGCAGCTTTACCTCGTTACACGCTCCTAAAAAGCTGTGATGAACTATTGTTACAAGGGGTGTTTGTGTGCAGCGGCGGTCGGCGCGGTGGTGCCGTGCGCTCAACGTGAACACACGAGTCCACAGCTGGCCGCGTACTCGTGCGAACATGCTGACTCAGGCCCTTCAGCGTAATGTCTCTGTAACAGCTGCAGCTTAAGCCACATGTTTACAGTATCAAGCCTAGAGAGATTAGCAGGTTTGTGTGAGTTCAAAAGGCATCAGGTCGCTGACTAACCAAACCCCCCACTGGTGGCAGAGATGGGAACAGAGGGGGCGACTGGATTTGGATTTGACCACAGACAACAGGCCATTTTCTTAAACGTTCGGTTGCACGAGAACCCTTTGGTGCAGCAGAGCCCTGCGTGTCGTAAGCGGAGTGGGAGGCCCACCATCTGAATCAGGACACGGATGTGTGTCCGGCGCGCACCTGCAGATCTGCGTACGTGCCTGATAATTAAAAACCAGTTTCAGAGTGAGGATCCCAACCTGGAAATTTCATCAGTGCCGTTTTCGGCCTCCTTAGTTTATAGCTTCTTTGACTCAAGGCTCTTTTCCAGATGTCAGCTGCTGAATCCTGACCTCGAGGCTCTCGGTCAGAGGCGGGAGCAGTCAGCCTGTCTTGAAGATGTGAGTGTCCTGCTGGTAAATGAAATTATCGATAACACCAACCAAAGCCACTTGCAACTTGAGAGCTCCTCCGGACAGCAGAACTGAGCAGTACCCAGCATCCTCCTCCATCACTGGTGCTTTCTTGTAACTTTAGAAAATTTCCACTGCTGCTCCACATAACATACCCAGCTCAACACCCTCCGTTACGGTTTGTTTACATCAGAAACTTGCAACATATGATATAAAAAGTCAGTCAGGAAGATCAGATTCTGGTCAGGTATCACCAGAAACAGGATTTAGGCAAAAATCTGTCAATAGCCAGAATGACCTTTGTCAAGGCTTCAGATACAACCCCACACCATCATAGAGCTAACTAATAACTATAGCTACTAATAACAGTCCGGGTGGGCCTTTTTTGTTTATATCCCACCTCTTCTTTTTCTTCTTCTTCTTTAAAAAATAAAGATCTGAAATGTTGATTCGTCACGACCATTATTCATGCTTTCATCCCAGATGGCTCCAAACTCAGAGAAGGCGATGCCACCTCTGGAGAAGGTTAGCACGAGGCTTCTTTTTAAGTGGTATTTGTGAACGAACTGTCGAACTGTGATTCCTTGTCCATGAGGGTATATCAGCTGGAGATGAATGACGGCTCTTGATGCCTCGTGCGGACTGAAGGAGCAGATATCACAGGTGTCCAGCTGAGGCTTGTGTTTTTGCCCCTTATACACTACAACTCCTCCAGATTCTTTTATAATCATTTAACGATACGATGTACTGCAGAGGGCAGCACGGTGGCTTGGTGGTTAGCACTGTTGCCTCACAGCAAGAAGAAGGTTCCTGGTTCAAATCTCAGCAGGAGCCTTTCTGTGTGGAGTTTGCATGTTCTCCCTGTGCTTGCGTGGGTTTTCTCCGGGTACTCCGGCTTCCTCCCACAGTCCAAAGACATGCATGTTACCAGTAAATTACCCGTAGGAGTGATTGTGAGTGTGGGGTTGTTCATCTATACGTGTCCCTGCGATGGACTGGCGACCTGTCCAGGGTGTACCCCTGCCTTTCACCCAAAAATGAGGCGGGAAAGACTCCAGCAGATCCCAGTGACCCTGCAGAGGATTAAGTGGGCACAGATGATGGATGGATGTACTGCAGAAGCAAAAAGATGCAAATCTTTATCCGTCTTTGTTCATGGATTTCAATGATTTTCTCACACATTCTTTCACAAACCAGAGATCCTCTGCTCATCTTCGCTCCTCAAAGACTCAGCCTTTCATGGATACAGCTTTCGTACTGAATCATCATTGTTGAAAACCTTTTTTTTTCACCTCAATTACAACCATACCAACTCTTTTTGGAATCTTTTTCACAGTCTATATTTTCACGTTTCATGAGTCTTGTTGTAGCTCATTTTACCTGCATGTAATATTTGTCCAGAATATTTATGCAGCTATAGCAAGCGTCCACTGCCATCATCTTCATCGAGGGTTAAGAAATCCACTCCGTGTGAGTTTAGGTCACTGTCCAACATCCCACAGACAAAGCTGACCACCATTTACAAAGAAGCTTTTCAGCATAGGCTATGCATTTAGCTCCAGCGCTCCTTTTTACCAGCACGGTGGTCTCTCGCTGAACGGTTTCTTCTTCACACCTTCTGCTTAAAACAACAGATCACGACAACTTAACATAAACACACATGCGTGCACATATAGTCACAGCTACAGCTAAAAAAAAAAATGATTTACTCTGCAGCCTCTGCTCTTGGTTTGCTTCAAACCCACACCCCTGGACTGTGGAATACTGAATCTCAATATCTGCCTCACAGCTCTGGAAAAACATCTCGTTTGCCAAACCGACACCTATAAAAACATTTTAAATTCTTTTGAATAATTGAAATCCTATAAATAGTCAGATAAGTGTGAGTTATTAGATAATTGGATGTCTGTTAAGGTTGCACTGAATAATGAAGTACTTATCTCCACCAAATTTCCCTTTAACTGATAAATCTAAATTAGTGCAAGCTGATGTTTGTTTTAGCAGCTCGGTGTGTGGTGGTCAGATTGGAGAGGAAGTAGGAAATGGAGAGCAGGGCGGTCCCTCTCTCACGGGCGAAAGACAAACACTTAAAATGGTGTGAATTCTGGGTGAACAGCATCCCAAGCAGAGCAGAACAGGTACAGAAAACACCTCCGGGGTGCCCAGAGCACGCACAGCGAAAAAAAAAAAAAAAAACTGCCCGTATTTCCACCTGGGGACTGTGATAGACTAAATTTCCATTACAGACAGGTTTGAGCTCAAAACCTGCTGTAAACATGCGTGTTCGTGTATTTCTCCTGACGCAGACGTTCCCGTCCGATTTTAGCAAAATTTCTTTGGGGGACTGGAGCACAAGAAAACCATGAAGCTGTCTAGACGGGCGGTAAGACGATGGAACACAATTGTAGGCTCACGTGATGTCATCGTTTGACATTTGCCCCCTCTCCTCCATATTTCTCAGGGTTTTTTTTCATCTTTATCTTCCTCTACCAGGCCAACATACAACTTCCATTGGGGAAAAAATATTCACTATTTGTGATTTCTTTATTTATTTTTTATTTTTTTTGTTAGAAACTCGAACTGGACAAGAAAGAGAAAAATCTGCTCAACCGATATGAAAGCGGGGGTTCTATCGTCTCAGTCTCAGACTTTCCTTGTCATCTTCTGTTATGGAAACAAACAAACTGGACTGCTTTAGTCTCTGCCTGTCACGCAAGATTGAATTTTGATGACACTGATACTTGTGTTCTCTCCACTCTCTCCTTTCCCTTACATCTCTCTTTCTCTCTCTCTCCCCTTCACCCTTTCCTCTTAGCGTTAACAAAAAGAAGAATTTGCTGGATCTACTGGAGCCCTCAAGCAGACCAAAAAAAAGCCTCAGCGTTTCTGCCAATAGCGCTTCATTACTGAGTCACAGATGCAGACCAGGTCAAAGTAACAGAGCTCTGATCACTTCCTGCAGCTTTGGTAACAGATTTGGAGTACATGATTGGAGCTTTTATGTTAGCTGTGGTGTCATTTGTTTATCCATCTGGCTTCATGAAATCATTTGAACAAATTGCATGGCAAACAAAGGAAAGTATGTATTTTGCAAAGCTGAGCTGCAAAGCAAAGCCGGTGCCGTTGCGGAGCCTTTTTTTTTTCCATTACTCCCTTTTCAAGCAGCAGAACTGTCGGCCTGAGTCACGGCGACCGGCTGCATTCCCTGTCAGGCCAGTGAACGCACAATCAGCAGGATCTGCATCACCTCATCTCTGAGGTGCATGGAAAAAACAGAGAACAGTGCACTGGGACCGCCTTTGTCTTCACGGCAGCCCAGCACCACCAATTTCTGCGCTTTGTTTTCTCTCATTTCAAGCTTGAAGTTGCTCAGCTGAGCTTCAGCAACCATCACTTGCAGCCTCAGCAGCTGACTCATGCTAACCAAGCGTCTGATAAACACACCGGTCATTTCTGAAACATTCGGTCCCAGCAGAGCTCCACCAGTCCTCGTTTCAGCTCTGGCAGCACTCATTTCTGCCGTTTTGGTAGCAGCACTTAAAATGTTTCACCGATGACTCGACATTTCAATTAGTAACTAAGTGAACTCAAAAAGGGATGAACTCGGGTCTCTTTGCAGCCACACATGGGGAACTTTTCATGATCCGGCACCGCCGCTGGGTTGCGATCAAGCCGTTGTCCTAGCAGACAGAACACCCACAACTTTTCAACCAAACTTCAAAAACTTCGTTTTCTGAACTGCAACTCAGCTTTTTTCCCAAGTATTGGAAAATCCATTTGGAAAGCAAAACGCAGTGACAAAACCATTAAAGACACATTAGAGAGGAGTCTTTAGGCAAGAAATAAGAGGGCTGAAAATAGATGCTGCCTTGTTGCCCAGCATTGGCAGGAAACTGAACAGTTTTCCACATTAATCAAAAGTGAGCCTGTTGTACTCACAGCATGCTGTAGGCAATTAGCGGGATACTTTAAGTTACCATTGCCATGATTAGATCCATCCACCCTCAACAGCAGCCCAAACACAACATCGGCTCCAGCCAGAGGGGTAATAAGACAAACCTTTCAGATTCCTTTTGAGCTTGCTTAAACAAGAGCTAATATTAGATTTGGCAACCACAAAGGGAGATTTAGTAAATCCCCACAATAACCAAGAATCGGACCGGTGAGTCCATACAGTTGAGTTACGGCTGAATATTTACACGGATGAGGTTGTGAGCATTTACAAAAAAACGTTCAGGACTTGAGAAAACACATTATGCAAAACGGACAGAAGCGAACAAACTGTCATTAACACTGAATCCAAACTTAACACCAAAGGGGATTTGTGGTTTTCTTTCATCAGAGCACCACTTAACCCTTTAATCCCCCCAAAATGTAATTTTCGTCCCAGTTGGTCACTTTCCTGGTGGAGTTTCAACATAAGATGAATTTCTTCAGTTTTCAAAACGGCTGATGAAAATTTGGAGTTCAATTTGGAAATTAAAAAATGAATAAATATTTGTTGCAAATTAAAACAAGCTGCACTCATTACACTAACAATTTTAATAAAAATGTTCTTAGCTATAATTATGTTTTATGAGCTGTATGTAATTGCCCTAAAGAAAATGTAACTCGGTCTCCTGGGTTTGGGCAGTGGAATAATACTTCTTTTGCACTCGTGAAAGTTATATTGATGTAACTTTAGCAGTTTTTAGCTCAGCGGGTCCCCCTAGAGGCCTGGAGGTCAAGTCGCTTTCACAACACTTGGTTGCTCTCTGTCTGAGATTTAATCTTGTTTGGTCTCCTGCTGGTCACCCTCTTGTTTTCTCTTCTGTCACTACATTCTTGAGTTATTAAGTTGCCTCTGTCGCCACGTCAACTGGAGCTCTTTCATCCTTGTTGACGTGTGAGATCACCGGGATATCCAAAGTCCAAAGTTAGGCTAAAGTGGGTGGTTTGTGCTGATAGAGGAGATGGGAGGTCGTCAAGATGCTACTTACGGCCCGCTAATCGTGAATATGTGCAGTTCCTCAAACTACCACTAGGAGCTGGCTCCAAAAGCGATTTAATCTTCATTGATCCTCTATGTTAAAATGTACAACTTTGCAGAAAAAAAAATTCCCAACCATGAAAACCACAGGCAGAGAATTTTTGTGCACCAAGTCAGATTATTATAAAGCCACAATTTTAATGCATAATTACCATGGTTTCCTTAGTGACAGCTACCTTGCAGTCTCTGGTGTTAAACTGTTAGCTGTCATCACTTAAGCTGCTTAGCGGTTGGGATATTTGGTGACTTTTAAAGGCAATATGGCTTATTATGCTGTTAACAGACCACCATTGAGTGGCTCTGAGCTGTCCTAGAAGGGTCCAGGGAGCCACCTGCCTCCTTGGCTCGCTGCAGCCGGCAGCAGCTTGGCCTCCAACGCAGCCGGCAGCTGGGGGCCAAAATGCCTTCTAAATGAATGCAATGTGAAGTAAAAAAAAAAACATTTTGGAAACATCTGTGAAGTCATACATGCTGAACTCGTATGAACATACCTCTCCACAAAAACAAGAAGCTGGAATCACGGTTCATGTAGGGGTAAAGACGTGCTGCGATTACATATTACAGGAAACCATATAAACAAGTGAGTCCAATTACACTAGATGCACATAAGCACCGCAGCTTGGTATTCACAAAAACAAATGATTTTGTCAATAAACATACAACCTCACTGCAAGAGATAAAAGACCACACCACAGCAAATGATAAACAGTGGGGTGTGAGGAGAGATTACCCACTATAAGCTTTTGTCAGTCAGATCATGATCCCAAAGTCAACATTTACCAGAGGAAATAACTGGCTCTGACTGAGCAGAGTCAGCAGGACAAACAGAGTAGTAAGAAGCAAAAATCCCAGAGCACAAGAGGCAGAAAGTCTTATAAATGCTGTCCCAAATCCTAAATCAACAACGCCTGCAGTGGCTCAGTAGACACAAGGTATTGCTGCTCTGAGACATTCAGGATAAGCACTTTTAAACCTACTGGATGCTCTGAAGACCGCATTGATGAGAAGCGGTGCCAGTGATAACAGCAGATTGGGTTCAAGTCCGACAAAGACCCTGATAGGAAACGTGTGAAGCAGAACGAGTGTTCTTCTCTTACCTGAGGTGCTTTGTTAGTTTCCTGCAGCTCTCCCTCTCCACATGCTGCTCTGTCTGATGTCTGGCTCTGCATGTCAGCAGCTGGACTGGAGTCGCTCTGGTGCAGGTAATAAACAAAACCGCCGGTGAAGTTAATTTAGGTTGGCCATTCCACAGACATTCGTTTGGGATCGATGTCTTTGCAGTGTTCTTTTCAGCAGCTTCCAAGCCACATGACCCTGTGACTGCAAACCTAAAGTGGACATGATGTTCTTTTCCATGTTTTTGGAATGATCTATTAATTTTGTACTTTAGATGTCATTGGAAGCTCATTATTGTAATATTTGCTGTGTTTCCGTACAGAATAAACACGGTATGTCCAAGTCTTCCAATCTCTTTAATGCAAAACTTTATTTCTTGACTTCAAGCTATAAGGTGAGGATTGCCGTAACTGGTCCGGTTCTACGGAGCAGAGCACATTCATGACAAACACAGCTTCCAGCCATGTGTCACCATGTTACCGACCAAGCCAATGGGAAACGATGATCATGCCAGTCTAGAGTAAAGATGGACACCACATTCAAGTTTTCAACCATGCATCAAGTGATCGGGTTTTGTTTTTGTTTCAATAACCTGAAAAGTATTTGATTGTGGCAATGCAGCAACACTTTCCAGCTTTGGCCAGACATCCAGAACAGAGGTGTCGGCTTGGAATCTTCGTTGTTGCAGATCCTGACACCCCAACTTGGTCAAGTTTCATACTCTGGTTCCAGTTCTGGCTACAAAACTTGAAAGGATGGATTTGTAAACTTGTCATTGTTGGAAATGTAAGTAATCTCTCACAGGTTTGTGTATTGTAGCCTGGTTTGGAGCTCTGTTATGTCCAGGATCAGCTACAGGAGTTGTGCAGGATCATCAGGCACCAACTTCAGCAACTTCGACCAATCAGAAAACACTTATGACATCAACGTTTTCAATTTCAAGGAACTTGTCATGATGTTTTTCTTTATCATCCTACAAACTGTTTGGAGGTATGATGACTGGAAAGCCTATGTAGAAATATACCTGATAAGACGCACACCTCATTTATTGCATTTAAGGGCTTCTCTATCCATCCATCCATCCATCCATCTCTCCATTATCTATACCTGCTCTATCCTGTTCAGGGTGATGGGGCTTCTTCTATTTTATATTAATATGTGAATGGGAATTTTTTTTTCAACAGCTTCTAAACTTTGTGACCCAGTGACTCCAAACCTAATCTTAATTTTAGAACAACAACAACAAAGCTTGGCACAGTTTTGAGAAAGAAACAACAACAACAAATAAAAAAAACATCCAACACAAAAAGAGAATTGTCTTATTTTCTATGTTTTTTGTTTGTTTGTTTGTCTTTAGATTGTTTAATATCTCAAATGAAGGAACTCAAAAGGAACTCAAAAGTTGTGTCCAAGTTTTGACTACTCTTTTCACACTACAATTCAACCAAAGTTGAGTATTGTAAGTTTGGACTTTCGTAGTATTGTAGGTCTGGAGCCACTGGGCCAAGTGATGGTCAAGTGATGTGTGTTTTCCCAATGGGGGAAAAAAAAAACCACACATTAAAAAATCTATAAAATAAATCTATGTTTTTCCCTGAAAATATTATTATAAAATAAAGGAACCCCTCAAATGTAGTTAAAAAAAAAAATGCATATCTTCTTTGTGTCATGTCTTTCTACCACTTGGCTCAAGTTTTGAGTCTCTGGGTCACGTGACCCCAGGCGATTTTAAACATCTGCAACGTATAGTATATTTGTCAAATATCCAACCTTAAAGTGACTTCATTTACAACAAAAAGTTCTGCTCTGTCACCCATCCTTGCCTCACTCTAACTCAAAATTATCTATTTTTCTATTCCTCACAGCTAGCGCATCACATGTGGTCCCTGAAATAAATCCTCACCTGGCAGTATCCGCCGATCTGCTCGGTGATGCCGCTGATGTGCAGCAGGTACTGGTGCAGCCTCCGCTGGTACTTGAGGGCGGCCAGCTGCGCCTCGTTCTGCAGCGTGGTCACCTGGGCCAACAGGGACTGCTCCCTCCGGTTCCACCTGAGCCTCGCCATCCGGGCTTGGTGCTCCAGAGCCGCGGCTCGCTCCTCCAGCAGGTCGGTGACGGCGCGGAGCGCCTCCACGCAGCAGTGCTCCTCGCCGCTGATGCTGCGAGCGGACAGCGGGAGACCGCATCCCCTCTGACAGACACCGGTGCGGGGCTCCGTCTGCGTCTCCATGTTGTCCGGGATGGAAGTCTGGCTGACTGGGTTCTTTTTCACAGAGGAGCCCGCGCAGTCGCCGCACATAGTTCTGGGCAGGCAACTTTCCTGTGCGGAGTTGGGAAAGTCTGAACGGGCGTGAGGGCGCTGAAAAGTTTGAGCGCTCTGCGCAGCTGAGCCTGATGCGGCTGCGCCACTTAACGCACAAAGGGAGAAGTGAGCGGCCCGGCCTCAGAAAAAAAAAACAACAAAAACTTCTCCCTAACAATTCTTTTCAGAGTTCCCATCTCAATTAGTTATGCAGTTCCTTACTTCATTTATTCATCTATTTCTCTTTTATTCCTTTCTTTATTTAATTTCATTTGTCTGTTTTGTGTTTGTTTTGCAGTGCGCCTCTATTTGGTTACTAAATGGTTATTGAGAACCTCCTCCAGCAGAGGTCGCCTTTTTTCTCATTTAATCTCAACGGGTGTTTCTTTTCAATTTGAGCTGCACATCTCTGGGAGGAAAGGGACACCTATCAGGTCACATGATGGATCCCTTTTCCAGTCAAAGGACTGGTGGTGGACCCCAGCAGAGATACGTCTCCTGCATTTGCTACTTGTAAATGATTTCATAGCATGTACAGTGTTATTTTTTAGCATGCAGGGGGAGAAGTGATTAGTTGTTTGGAGTATGATTGCTTTAAACAAACAGCTGAAAATGTTCACTGTGAAGTTAACGACTGCGTTAACATGATGAAAATAGAAAAGTCCAATCGTTTGGATATCTGCTGAATTTCTACAGATTTTGTAGGTCTTACAAACACACAGTTACCACCCTCTATCAGTGTCTGACAGCGTCTACACAACGGCATGTACAGCACAGACAGTAAAGCGGTGCGGGCTTTAATTAAGTTACCCAACCGTGTCTATTGTCATCTTTGAGTGAATGTGGACAAATCTGTCAAGCAAATAATCATTTATCAAAAGGCGCTGCGGCTGCATGTGGGGTAGTCATTGTTGCTATTGTCATCTGTGACTGTGCCACACACATGCACAAGGTTACAAAAGGAATATTGTTCCTACAGACAGCAGATCCATCCATCTATCGTCTGTACCTGATTCTTCCTATTCAGGGTTATAGAGGTCTGCTGGAGCTTATCCAGGGTGTCTTCAGGTGAAAGGCAGGGCTACACACCAGACAGGCTCCCAGTGCAATGGGCTGTATAAGAAGAACTGGACAAATCCCTCAGTGACGCTACCCATCAGTTTGGTCATAGTGTTTGGCGCCATGTTGCTAAAGGTCATCGGTGTGAGACAAATATGATCTTTCAGCCACTCCATGTGTCCATTGGCAGGAAAATGACCCCACAGATTGCCATTTCACTTTATAATATTATATTTTTAAGGCTAACAGCTCCAGTGATCAATGCCCGGCTGTAAAAAAATATCTGCATCAAGACCTTCAATTACAAAAGCCTCCCTGCTGGCGTCCAGGCCAGTGTTTCTCCCTGACGCAGCACCTCAGAGACGGTATCACATTTCAGGTCCTGCTGCAGGACCGTCTGGTTTTTGCTCTGTAGTTTGCACCAATTTAAAGTGTGTTTTGTGTTGTCTGAACCGCTAAAGAACAGGTGTAGAGTTACAAAACAACAGTACAATCCGCTGTGGCGCTGCACACCTGTCTGGATAATGGCATGCTCAATCCAAGGTCAGGGGATTATTTGACTGAGATGGAGGCTGTTAGAAATGCTTTTGAGAAATCAGTTTATCTTTTACAACAGGATGTCTTTTAAGTCTCACGTATGTGATGTCAAGGGTTGATCAAACTGAAGTAAGCTGCAGCTTTGTGCTGGTGTGGTTTGGGCAAAGTGTTACGCAGACACAGAGTATCAGACTTATCACAAAAGCCATATGCTTGGACCGATAAGGTGCTTAATCTGTGTGGGAAAAAAAATAAGTTATCTCTGTTTTTTGTTCTCTCTCTGAGATGATTTCACTGAATGACTGTTATGGACTGATTGAAAATGCTTCTCCAAGTCTGACTGATTTGTTCTGACCCAACCCAAGAAGAGAAGCATTATCAATTTCCCTTTCATCTGCTTGATACCTGATAGGAGACAAAACTCCAACAGCTGTTTTTTTTTTTTTTCTTGAAGAAACAGAGCTAGCCTTATCTGTAGTGGAGGACAGATTGAAACACTATCTCTGAAATATATACAGGTGCTGGCTTTGGTAAAGAATAGCTTTCAGATGGAAGAAAATCTCTGTGTGTGCATACACAGCATGTGCGCTAATGTTGAAATTCACACCAACAATACATTAGAACGTTGAATTTGAATCTCCATGTATGGATGCAGCAGTGAACTGTGGTCACCAGATTCTGGTTTTGTACTCCTGAGCCCACGCAATGAGTCCTGCAGAATCTCGGCTGTTGTTGAAGGCAGAGCTCACTTTCACACCATTTATTGCTATTGTTACATTTTCTCTTTACACACAGAGATTTCTCTGGCTACAGTGTGCCATGAATGGTGACATCCCAAATTTCCTTCATTATTCCTGATCAGCTGAATTATGTATTTTGAGTGCACAGAGTGGCAAACTGTTCCTTCTGAAGGACTGGGCTTCTCTGGGTTGCTCTCTTTTGTCACATCCTTGGGATTTTAAGTTTGAATCAGAATCTTGCTCCGACTGTGGAACTCCAGTCTAGACAGGAAACACTTCAGGTGGTCCATAGAGTGGAGGTTTCTGGTCCACGGTGCAGCTCCAGTTCCCCACAGTCTGCAGCCAGACTCTCCTCGATATTTTGATTGTCCTCACCTGTGTGCCATCAGCTTGTGTGTGAGTGTGCATGTATAGTCCCTTGTTTTCCTCCTTCCGTTGTCAGTCCATTTTTACTGGTTGTGCACTTTTGCCTGCTCTTCTGCATTTTAGTGTTTCTGCTGTATGTAGGGTTTTTTGTTGTCAAAAAAAAATGCATTTTCTTTTACTCCTGTTAGAGTCTGGGGGTTGGTTTAGTGTTTTTGGGTATTTTCTGGGTTTTCTTTGTTTCTTTTGTTCTCAGACTCCTGTTTTATTTTGAAGGTCTGTTCTTGTCTCGTTGAGTTCCATTTTACTTCCTCATGTCTCACCTTCCCGATTGTCTGTACCTGTATCTCATTTACCTCTAGTCTTTTCTGTTGTTCTCCATCCTGTTTGTCTTGTCTCCTGTTCTGTTTAGTTAGTCTTGGTTAGTTTTGTCTGAGGTTGCACTCCAGTTCTGTTAGTTTGGTTTTGTTTTCTTGGACATTCCTGTACTGGCAGTGTTTTGTGTTTATTTGACTTATTGAGTTTTTTTTTTTTTTTTTTTTTTTTTTTGCTTTTTTTTTTTTTTTTTTTTGCTTGAATTAAATTCAAAACTAAAAAAACAAAACGTTCAAAATATAACATTTCTCAATTTCATTATTTGTCATGTTGTCTTTTTACATGTCATTGAATTCTTGTTTTTATTTTCAATTTGTATACATTTTAAAATGTGATACACTGCTACAGACTAAAGGTGCCAGCAGTGATTACATTGGATAATCTAGGGGGTCCCCAACCTTTCTGGGTCTGAGGGCTAGGAAGGGCTACTCGAGGGCTACTTGTTTGTTTAAAAGCCTACTGATGTCTTGACATTATTCTCAAATCACTATGATTGAATGATAATTTGCTTATATGTTATAAAGAACTGTTCTTTATAGGTTATAAAGAAATGATCTCATATTTAAATTAAGAAAAATATTAACTGTAACTAAAATCCTGTAGTTGTCACTATTTAGTAACATCCTTGGTGGGTACCTCAGAAGCTCCTGGAGGGCTACCTGGCACCCACGGGCACTATGTTGGTGACACCTGTTCTAAGGTCATTCCAAATTCTGAGCATAGATATATTGTAAAAAAAAAAAAAAAAAAAAGAAATCCATTAGTTAGGAACCTTTAACCATCTTTTGTGTTTTTACTGTTGAACCAACACTACACTTTTCCAGTTCCCACATGCTTTGTCAAATTTGTCATTGAATTTCAGATGGCAAATTGTGAGCTTGTAATGAGCTATTTGTTTAAATTACAGTAGTTGTACATGGGTTTAAGCTCTGTAAAGTGTAAAGTTTACCATCAGAACTCAGTCAACTGCTCTCAAACCGGCAGTCATCAAGGGTCAGTATTTGGAACTCACATTTTTTAACATACTCTCCAGGAGTCGCTTCATGGAAAAGTTCCTGGAAATGAAATAAATAAAAACAGCAGAGCAATGTAATAGTTAACTACACTTTTATTGTTCTTTGTCCAGCCAATGAGAGCTTTCAGTTTCATCCCTCATATATGCCACTCACATCCAGCAAAGGACTGAAATCCAGCAGACAGCCAGACATGCCGCCACCACTGATGCCATCACGTCCCAAGCATCACGCGTGCATGAGACTACAGGACCTTATTGAACTTGAATGAGTGAGATTCCTTTAGTCAGTTTAAGATGATCCCTTTAAAAGCCCTCTCCCAAATGACTTCCTATGAGATGACTGGCTTAATGAAGCTTAGCAGCTAATTTACATATTAGTCTAAGATCTCTACTGTCTCTAAAGGGATGTCACTCAGGTATGGAATGTTTTTCATACGAGTCTGATCAGTTCTATGGTATTGGTTTGTTGTAAAGTACCACTTTGACTCCAATCTCATGCATGTTGTTATATCTAGCCACTGATTCCTCCAAAGTGTCACAGTTCAAGGCATTCATGCATTTGGCAACTCCTTCTATGGTCTCTGGCATGACGATAAATGGGAAAAAAGCACTTTGTGGTGGACTTTGATACTGTCACAATGTAGAAGCATAACCAGCATCAGTTATATAATAAATGATCAGGAGGAACTCAACACATAACGTTTGTCCCTTCATTTGTCAGGAAGATGTACAAATATAATAATCAAAAACAACAGTGACGACAACTAATAATCTTCATATAACCTTGATTTTATGTTAATAAAAAGACCAACATAATTTATCTGAAACAACATTATGAGCTTGGAATGAGCTTTTACCACTGATATGGATGGCTTTGCTTACCTTTTGCTAATATGAGACAATGAAAAATGAAACATAGAAGGCTGCTGTTAAAGGGGCCCAGCAAACTATCTTATTAGAAAACATGAAGTCGCTGCAGATGAATCAGACATTGCACAATTATAGAGAAGCATGAGCATCACTACCTTTCACTGTTACTGTTGATAGATTGCCTGGCCAGCCATCCTAATTATTTTTCTTCCTCGATACAAAGAATTAGTCTGGTTCCTCTGGATTTGACTTTGATTTCCAGGGGGCGGCACCACCGGATGCAGAAGAAACTGTCTCTGGACGCCATTGAATGAGCATACAACCAATCGGAGAAATGAAGCATGCGATGGAGGCAGCCAGAGCAGTGTCAACAAAAGACATCCAAAACGGTCATCTCCTGCATGACTCATCGCATAAAGCCCGCCCCCGTCCCTTTGCGATTGGATTCGGTACTTTCTGTACCGGGGGAAATGGGTGAAAACGGGAGAGGCACTAGACCCATTCTTGCGAAGCGAACATGTATGACCGGCCAGGCTAGTTAATAGTGACTCTCACAGAAAGCCATCACTGAGAAATGAAATGAAATTATTTGCACTGGATGAAAATGTTAACATTCTTCACAAAGCACCAGCTGGTACCACTGAGGTCCTAATGATACAGTCAAAACAAAATGGACTCACTTTAAACTTGTTTTTTCAACCTGAATTTCCTACAGTGGGAAAAAAAAAACCCAGCCTTGTGGCAAAGCTCCAATCACTGCACAATTGTACAAATATCAGAATAGGTTGAATGTAATCAGTATAATCACTGTTAGACACAGCATTTGTAACTTTTTTTTTTTTTTTTTTTTTTAAGTTCCCCTCTTGTTCCTGTGGTTTGCTTTAAAATCAGGTTTGGACCCAGCTTTGCATGTGCCATACACCACGACATTTAGACGTTATGTCCACGTAACGACGTCGACATGCATTTGGAAGTGGTATTTATGGAGCTCATGTTACAGTTTTAAATAATAAGCACTTATAAGTTAAACCAATCTGCTTTTCTTCATATATCGTCAACATTATATTAGGTAATAAAACAATATCAGTTATTGAATATATTATATCAGCATGTTATAAATGATTCTTTTCTCTATGCTTGTTATAAAATCAAATATGCAAGAGTTTGAGATTTGCTTTGACTGTATCTCTTTAGTTTGCTTAACTAAAAAAAATAAAATGCCACTGAACTGCAATAAACAAAGACATTAAGTTTTTTTGTTTTTTTTTATAAACTCTTACACTTATCCTTCACAGTTACTTATTTACCTTGTACATGGAATGCACCGAAGGATTATTTACCAAAATGGGTAAAATAAAGTCTACATTTCTAAAAGTACAGGGTCAGTATGTCAGAAATGTGTGCTTTAAGATGTATAAAGACTGAACAAGCAAGCGTTGCTCATGAAGTGTAAGATTTACACCTTCATGAGCCTTTCTGAAATAAGTCACTCTGAAAGATAAGAGCAGTCATTTATATAAGGCATTTTAAGTTGACAGAACTCCTCGGACACTCCTTCAAAGAGGCTTTTTGTGGATAAATAAGGAATGTCTTTGTCCATTTCCAATTTTCCCATTTCCCTGTCCATTTCCACAAAGATATCCCAGAGGATACGAGCTGGACGGCAACATCCCGGATTACAGGGCGGAACCAAAATATTCTGGAAAGAGTTCAGATTCCCTATTTGACGTGAACCTTAAGCGACCACAGGAGTCTCCTTCGTGGGAAGTGAAGACAAAGATGGTGCTACATTCAGAGGTTCAGGAAGAGGAGCACCACCAGGAGCAGGGAGAGTGCACTGAGAGACAGGGCGGACATGACACCTCCACCTGGAAGAGAAAAGAGAAATGCAAGTATAATTGTAACGACTCCGTCAAATTCAATGCTGATTGGCGGAACAGAAAATGATATTCCACTGCGCTGGGACACCAAATGCTGGTTGTCACAAGTTGAACAAAAGCAATCTTGAACTCCAAAGAAATGGAAACATCTCTTACTTTACCCATGTCCATGGTAGGTTTTGTGTAATCTTGTTACCAAACGGACAAACAGTATTATATCTTATATCTACACCTTGGCTTAACCACAATGGAAGCATCATCTGACAAAAACAAATCACTAATGACAGAATCATGCCAGCCGGCAGTAAAAGGAGTGGAAGGGCCATGCTGGTTTGACTTTTTGACTCCTGAGCCCTGCAAACTCAGCTTACCGCATCCCTAACTGTTCTACTTTATGACTTCCTGAAACACAAAAGGAACAGCCAATCAAAAAAAAAGAAGGCACAGTCAGCCCTAGATAACCCAAAAACCTCATTGTTTCTTTAACTGCAAGTGGAACAGGATACTCGTCAATATCCGAAACCTTAGAAGGACTAAATCATATCAAATATCAAGTAAGCACAATTAACTTGACCTTCAAGGCCATCGACAACCATTTCCATAAGCCATTGATGTGTAGCTGCTGCGTTAAGGAAGCAGAAACCCAACATGCAGGCCCGTAAATGTTATAAAAGCATTTTTGGTAGAGTAGATGTACTTTACATTAAGTCCCTTAATGGTCTGATTTTGGCAGGAAATTCACTGTTCCAAAGTCTTACTAAGAAGCTCGTTTATCGTATTTGTCCATGGCGAGCTGAACCTGGCCTGACTCAGCCCACCAGACCAGGAATAAGCCTGAAAAAGCAAGTCCCACTGTCTGTTTGCAGTCCCTTTTTTAATACCAGAAGATTGATAGACAACGCAACATGGTCCACCTCACCACCAAGCATCATCGTTTAAACTGAAGACCACATTTGATGAGTGAAGTGTGATATGGCCCATCTGTGTGGAGATCACCTCTAACACCCCTCTATTTGTCAATGCCCTGCATTTTAAATCCCTCATGACTTAAATTCCCGAGGCTGTGAAATCAAGCTGTCAGATGGGGTCTGGGCTGAATGATAAGGGATACGGAAACCACAGGAGGGGTTTCCTATTCTCATCAAGATCAATTACAGAGGCTTAGAACCTGCTCTGCCCAGTCAGCCTGTCAGTCCATCAACCGCTGAGACGATCGGCTCAGAGGGCTATCAAGGCTTTGGTCACGGACCATCTCATCCCTCCAATCGGTGGTATGAAACCCGAAGTGACAGTTATCCTCTGACCCATGGGAACCCCATTACCTTTGACAAATGATAACCTGCTGCTAACTTTCAGCCTGGTACTATTCCAGAAGCAAATGGAAGGTCAGAATGAATAGTGATATTGTTTCATCTCAACACAATGGATTAAGAAGATTATTGGGAGACTAAAGTCTTCGTTTCTATTCAGCTGAGGTGAAACTAAACCTGGATGAAGAAGGCATAATATTTTTCATGGAGATTACTCTCACTTAATAAATTCATTTTCATCAATGACATAATTCCTCTGAAAGGAACTGTCATTCTGCTCATTTAGTGTTTTTACTCGAAGCCCCTCGACAACCCACCTGCTTATGGTACAAACAACAATCGCCGTTGGCGATGAATAAAGCACATCTAATCTACTCTAACAGCAGAAATGAGAAGGAAAAAAGATAATCAAGTTCCAACCCAGGTACCTAAATCATAGCTTAAATGACTGAAAGAAAGTTTGTTAACCTGTAAAACTGAGTTGTGCCACTGCTCCATCTCCTCCTTCTGTGCGCGCCCGAATCTCCACCACATATTCCCCTTTTAAATCCAGGGGAATGTCTATGGACTGCTTGGGGGTTTCGTACAGAGTGGCTGTTGCATTTCCCTTCATTTTGAACAGCACCTAAACATAAGACATGTACAATAGTAGGCTATAGTCTGACAGACTCACATGTAATTTCAAAGATAAAATAAAAACCTGGACTCACTTTGTACATATGAATAGAGGATTCATTAGCCAGTGCTACCACAGGTTCCCAGGCAATATTTATGGATTTGCTTCTGAGCTTTGTACCCATTATTTTTGGAGGCCGATCTGGAGCTGGTAGACATAAAAGAATAAATGAATAAAAAAGTTAAAAAGTAAAGTGCTGTCAAAACAACTAAAATGTTGTATGTCGGAGACAGAGGTGTAACGTGTTGTATGAATGCAGGTTTCTGACAGTGAACATCAAAGAGCATTAAAGCAGAACGTACGAGGTTTCTTTGTTTGGATATTGAGGTGTTTGCTGGGTGGCCCGTATCCTCCGGAGTTGTAGCCCCGAACCTCCATGATGTATTCCGTGTGGGGCTTCAAACCTTCAAGTCGAGTGTGGTTTTCCCTCCCTGACACTGCGACCCTGTGGGCTCCCCCTTCACTGTCTTCATGGTTCCTCCAGTACTTCACCTGGAACACACAAAGACTGAGCTGAGGTGGCAAAGCTTCACTTTACTTTTTCAGTATATTTTACACAAATAATGGGAAGCGAAGGGATGGCTCTGTAAAACATCCTCAAGAAATTAAAGAGGTGATTTAAAACCTGGGAAATACACATTTTCACTTCCTGGGGCTATTCTAAGTAAAAACCCCGACTCCAAAAAAAAATTAAAAAGCTGTGTATGTAAAGAAAAATTAAATGCAATTATTTGCAAATCTCTTAAACCAATTTTTATTACCCATAGAGCATGAAGAACATATCAGATGTTAAAACTGAGACATTTTACCATTGCATGGAAAATATTAGCTTATTTTGATTTTGATTGGAGCAACACATCTCAAACTAGAAAAGCACTCAGAGAGCGCAGACCTCCGCCAAGCACAACAGTTCTCCCATATAGCTATTTACAGACTGCAATAAAATCCGCATTCTGGATCAGATCCGGATCAGCCTTTGAAATTTGATAGAGGTTCCCATTGTCAATCCCTGAGTCAAATTTTATGAGTTTTGGGCATTAATTAACAGAGATATTGAGAAAACAAATTTTTGGCCTCATTGACTGCAATGTTATCGAAAATTTGAAAGTGATCCAGAATCCAGGATTTCTTCCGGATCACACCCAAAATTAAATCGGTTCTTCCTTTTCACATTTCTGACAACTCCTGAAAATTTCATCAAAATCCATCCATAACTTTTTGAGGTATCTTTTACACAGACAGACAAAAGGCAGGAAAAGTAATTGGTGCAAATCAAAAACAAAGGGATCATTTGACAATTGATTAGGCTAATTGGCAAGAGATCAGTAACATGACTGGGTATGAAAGGAGCATTTCAGAGAGGCAAAGCCTCTGGGATGTGAGGATGGAGTTGGTTGCAGATTGGTGAGGTTCACCAATCTGCAACCAACTGCGTCTGAACATTGCGGAAAAATGTTCCTCAACATTAAACTGCGAAGACTTTGACGATTCCAACATCTGCACTTCATGATACCATCGAAAGATTCAGCGAGTCGGGAGGAGTACAAGACCGAAGGTCAAAACTGGATGTGCGTGATCTTTGGGCCCTCGGGAAGCACTGCATTAAAAAAACAGGCATGGTTCTGGACATCTACTGGACGTCACTGCATGGACTCAGGATCACTTCCAGAAATCACTGTCTGTGAATACGATTCACCGTGTAATCCACAAATACGAGTTAGAGCTGTATCATGCAAAGGTGAAGCCAGATGTGAAACATCCAGAAACCCCACCTTCTTCTCTGGACCAAAGCTCATCTAAAATGGTCTGAGGCTAAATGAAAAACTGCTCTGTGGTCAGATGAATCAAAACTTGAAATTCTTTTCGGAAACCATGGACACCGTCTCCTGCAGACTAAAGAGGAGAGGGACCATCCAGCTTCTTGTCAGCTTCCTTCATCTCTGATGGTATGGGGTTGCATTAATGCCTACGATGTGGCCAGATTACACATCTGGAAACGTTCCATCAATGCTGAAGAGTACATAGAGATTTTTAGAGCAACATCTGCTCCCTATCCAGACAACGTCTCCTTCGGGGAAGGCCTTATATATTTCATCAAGACAATTCTAAACCACATACTGCATCCATCACAACAGCATGACTTTGCAGGAGAAGAGTCTGGAGTGCTGAACTGGTCTGCCTGTCTGTTGTTAAAAAACTTTGTTTGACTACTCCTGCCTTCATGAACTACTTCATTTGGGTCCTTCAGACCTCCTTCATGGCAAACTATGGTCAAGCGCCCTGTTTTAAATGCGCTATATAAATAAATCAGAGTTTGACCTTCTTTGGTTATCCTACAGTGGCAGTGCTTTTTAAAGGACACTGGTTTCAGCTGCTTCCTCCCTGGTGTCCTGTATTTGGGTCCTTGGGTCGACACTTCCATCATAGCAATTTATCCAACATTACACAGGATTTATACAGGATTAGAGAGCAAACAAGCAAACAAATTATTAGTGTCTTGTGTCCTCAATGTCCCCATGGTCCCAAAAGAGACTCTTTGGGTGAATTCTTCGCTTAACCGTCAATCTCAACCCTCAGTCTCAAAAATGCGCGCTCCCGCTAAGTGCCAGTGCTGTCCCAATTCTAAGAACGTCAGATTGAGGGACAAGTTTGAGGGCTGTATCGCCCCCTAAAAATTGAGATTCTACGGCACCACCCTTGGAAGTAAGGGCTACCCAGAAGGCACTGGGTAATTTAGCCAAGACATTTTCGAAAAGGATGGCGACAAAAAAGCTAGCTACAAATGTAAGTATCTTTCTAGTTCTTAAAAATATAAATGTTACAAAACCATCTTATTGTCTTTGTTTGAGACTTTTTTCATGGATTAACATCGTTGTTGCGTAACATTTATTTTTTTACTTTACCATGTTGGCTGCCTGGACCGGCGGTCCTGGCCGGCTTCACGTTACTTGTATACCTTGTTGTGTAGCGATGGAGGACTGAATAATGTATCCTCTATTGTGTTATTTGCTAATATTATTTAGAGAATATACAGCACTCTTTTCAATGTTATCCCTGTGTCATTTCAGGTAATACAGAGACAACACGGGCTCTGATACATTTCAGTCTGAAGACGTAACTGCACTTAAGGGGTGTTCCATTTCTAAGCCATAATATAGCCCTTACACTTACTTTCGAGGGTTTAAGATTGAGGGCCAAAAATTGAGGGTTAAGGGCGAGGGTTGAGATTGAGGGTTAAGGGAGGAATTGGAATTGGCCGTGTATGACCATTGAGGGATTGGTAAATATACATTATATGCAAAACAATGTCTATTTTAGCTTTTTAACCAGGGAAAATGTTTTCGAATGCAAATGTTGTTTGAGTCCTGGTATTCCTGATGCATACAGTACCGGTCCTGTGGTACATTTCACAGTGGAATATTTTCTACTGACCTGGTATCCGTCTACATAACTGTGTGAGAGATGCACCCAGGAGACAGTGGCCGTTGTGGCTGACACCCCTTTGAGAGTAACATTCGGAGCTTCAGAAGGAGCTGAGGAGAGGCACAGAATACAATGTGGGAAATAAGTTATAGTAAGAAAACCAAGTAAGGCATATCTAAGCAAGCAAGGTAATCTTCACATATTTTTTATGTTCAAATGTGTATAATTTTCATACAGTAATGGATCCATTACCCTGACCGCAAACTAATGGCTATTATTTGTGCTGGCTTCAATGATGCATTTTTGTTTCTCTAACTGGTGATTCAGCATCATTTTAGTAA
Source organism: Hirundichthys speculiger (assembly GCA_018398805.1). Classification (NCBI taxonomy): domain Eukaryota; kingdom Metazoa; phylum Chordata; class Actinopteri; order Beloniformes; family Exocoetidae; genus Hirundichthys; species Hirundichthys speculiger. The sequence continues at coordinate 1,325,837 of JAGFBZ010000163.1, forward strand.
CACAGAAGCAGACATTTCCCTTGGTTCACATCCCTTCGCTTTAAACACTACTCCATTTCCAGTGTGACACTTCCTGCGTAGGAAATAAACACCCAGACACTGTCTCTGAAAGTTAAAGCTGTAAAACCGGCACTGGACTATGAACGAAAAACCTGCATTAGGACTCAGGTAAAAAGTATATGAAGACGCAATACTGCACAACCACCCTTCACACAAATACAAACGGTCGCAGGATGGGGCGGAGACGGAGCTTTGCATGCATAGCTACAAAGACAAAGGTATGCCCTCAAAAGGTAAGTTGTTACCATGGCACCAAAGCATCTCTGTAACCTAGCATGTTGCGCTTGCCACCGGTTATCTCAGCCGTCTGTCACTGGAAGTTAATAACTAGGCTAAGTGCTTCACATCATTGGGTGAATTATCAGCTTACTCATTCATGCAATGCAGATCATTATAATCCCCCCACAAGGAAAGAGAAACGAAAAGATAGGTTCACTTTCAGGGGGTATTAAAATTCCTTATAGCACTGAATGAGATCTATGTTAAAACAGGTCCCTCTCCACAGAAAACTGGGGTAATGCTAAGTAGCCAGCAGTGACGGATTGAGAAAGCGGTGCTGGCACCCTAAGAGACTCCTCATTCTCTGACAACAACCGTTTTAGCATATTTTCCTTTTGGAAAGCGAGAATCTTCAGTGCTCACCATCTTGTACGGAGTGAATGATGGCTGGTAGGCTGTAGGGTCCTTCTCCTTGGCTGTTGAACGCCTTAACTTTGACTTCAAACTCTGTCAAAGGAGGAATGTTGGGGTCTTTGTGGACATAGCGCCTGCTCTGGGGATCAGTCACAGCCACCCTCTTCCACTCATGTTCTGTCTGACGTCTAAAGGCCACGATGTAGCCAAAATTAGGCCCAAAGTAGTATTGTGGTTGTACCGGCTGAAGAGAGGGGAAAAAAAACAAAATAAAACAGAAAAAAGAAGATGAGATTAGATTAGTTTAGATTAGATTAGATGTACTTTATTCATCCCCTGAGGAAATTCAAATTTATATATATATATATATATATATATATATATATATATATATATATATATTAGAGCTGTCAAAGTTAACGCATTAATAACAGGTTAATAACGGGTCAATAACACGTTAATGCAACTTCTGCTTAACGCAACTATTTTTTTTTTAACACGAGATTGACGCACAAACGTTTCTATAAATATGACCCTTGACCAACTAAGTGTATTTACAGTCAACGTGTGACAGAAAAGGGTCTTATGAACGTCAAGTTTAGCTTTAAGGTTCTGCCAGATGGGTCTGTTCACAAGAAAAAAGGTTATTTGTATTTACTGTTGCTGTGAATTGAGTTACCACAGGATGCGGTAAAGTTAGTTTCACATCAGACATTCGCTTGTTTTTTTTCTCTTTTAATTTTAATAGCATCATGAAAACGGCACCGATTTCATCCAGGTTGGTATCATTTTGTAGATATAAGTATGCCAGACATTTCACAAGTGTCATCAGCCCTCCAAGCTCAGTGAGTGTGGCTAAAACTCTTAAGGAACAGCGCTGAATGTCCTTCTGAGTACCTGCTGCTGCTGTTTAGGGTTTAGGGACCGTCAGCAAATTACTGCAGTCAAGCAGCAGCCCGACAAAATACACTAAGAAGCTAATGAATTAAGCCCCCAAAAAGTACGGCAACATTGATGGACTTCCGGTTTTCAAACTAAAGGCTTAAAAAAAAAATAAAGCAGATACCCGTGACCCTGTATAGGACAAAACGGGTATAGATGATGGATGGAAAAACAGAACATTAAAAAAAATTATTTGTGCGATTAATCGCGAGTTAACTATGAAAATCTTTCAATTAATCGCGATTAAAAAATTTAAAATTTTCTCAAAACTGGATCAATGGTGTGAATTAAACAACAACAATGGAAGAAATCAGAAGCTGCTTTTGTGCTTTATATCATAGAAGTCCATCATATAGAAGGTTAAAACACCAATAAAGGACAGTTCCACTACATGGTTCCATTCTCTGAGATGCACATGGAGCTATGAAACCTGAGCATTATTTGTCTCAATTTATCTTTACAGGGCTGTCATCAAAAAAAAAAAAAAACTGTTGCTGATATTTGTGATTTGAAATATTTAGTCTTAAAATACAAATAAAAGTCATTATTACAAACTGATCCACTGTAACAGCTCAACAAGTTTCTCTCATGTTTTCCACTTACTTCTAATGCTTCTCCCCACTTTGCCCGGTGGAAAGTCCCAACCTACCGTCCATGTGATGGTCAGCTCTCTGCTGGCCCCTCCACCCCCGCTGACATCTGAGGGCGCCACCACAGGAACTACAACGAGACGGCAACAGCAAAACTCTGATCCCACATGCTATGAATCCACACAAACAAAGCCAACCCACACAGGCTGTAACCTGGCACGGGCTGCGCAACCGAGACATCTTTCCTCTGCAAACACAGTATCGGTGTCTTCTCATGCGCCAAACTCAACACCTTAATGTGCACGTGGGAAACTTGCCAGCCAGAGGAAACGGAGAGGGGACAGGTTTTCCTAGCTCACTTTCAATTGATGATTTTTGTTTCTTTTTTCTTTTTTTTCCTCACAAGAGGTAACTGTAGGTCTGCGATTCCCATTTTATTATTGAATTTGGTTTGTGTGGTGAGTCTGGCAGCGTGGTTCTGCTCTCAGAAGCACTGCACAATGCAAATTTTGATGACTCACTTCTAGAGTGCAATAATAGCATGGCAATATATAAATAACAGAATGGAAAGCTGGGCTGTGGTACATTTATTTTCCTTCGGTTTCATGACCTTTCTCGTTACTCTGGTTTTCTGTTCTATAAAGAAACGCAGTCAGGTCCAGAAGCATTTGGACAAAGACAGAGTTGTTGTGATTTCTGCCTTTATACGCAACCACAACGAATTTGAAATAAAACAATCAAGATGTGATCAAAGTAGAGACTTTCAGCATGAATTCAAGAGGTTTAATACAAGAGTATGACAGTTACCATGTAGGAATTACAGCCATTTTAAGAAAACTACGTCCATTCTCAGAGGTTCAAGTATTGACACAACTGATTGAAGAAATGTTAATTTGCTTGGTCACTTTGAGACAAATGAAGCAGATAAAAGGTCCTACAAAGTTGACATTTGGGAGCTAATAATATGAAGCCCAAGGGGGATTAAAAGCAAGTAAAGAAGGTAATTATTAGGCTGGAAAAAAAAAAAAGCATATATCTAAGAGAAACAGTGAAAACCTTAGGTGTGATCAAATCAATGGTTTGGTGCACTCCTAAAAAAAAAGAAAAAAAAAGAGCACTGATTTGCTCAACAACATGGGAAAGGCCTGGAAGACGACAGGAGACAACTAAAGCGGATAATCCCAGAAACATCAGCAGAACTCTAGAATATCGCCGTCAAAATCTTCTATCGAGAGACGCCTCCAAGAAAGCAAACCACATCGTGTGTCGAGCATGGTGGAGGGAGTGTCATGACACGGGCATGTTTGGCTAGCAGTGGAACGGGCTCACTGGTGTTCATTGATGATGTGGCTGATAAAAGTAGCAGCGAGGTGTTTTCTGAGGAGTACAGGACAAAGCTCTCTCTGCTCACATTTATCCAAATGACACAGAACTCGTTCTTCACGGTGCAGTTGGATAATAAAGCTAAACATACTGCGAAAGCAACTCCAGGCTTTTTATAAGGCCAAGAAATGGGAAAGCTGGTTGCCTGATCTTAACCTGATCTGAGCAGGCCACACAGTTAGTGAAGTCAAAATACCCACAAACAAGCAACAACTGAGGGTCTGGCACACTCGTCCAAGTTTTAAAAACTGTGGTTATATTCACAGTAGAGGTACCTTAAAACGGCTGTAATTTCCAGAATCCATTATTTCTGTGAAACCTCTTAAATTAAAGCTGAACGTCAGCACTTGAATCCCATCCTGGTTATTTTTATGTCAGCTCTATCGTGGTGGTGCATAAAGCCAAACACATAACTGTCCAGACACTTCTGGATTCGTACGTGCAGCACACGGGCCCGTATCAGGACACGATCGTACCTGAATCCAGAGTTCTGTCTTTGGAAGACGGGCTGCTTGGCTCTCCTGTTCCAAGAGTGTTGGTGGCAATGACCCTGAACTCATATTCTGTCCAGGGGAATAAATTCACCACTGTGGCCGTCTCTGCATTTCCCTCGACATCAGCAGGAGCTGGACAGAGAAATGCACCGGTAAAGAATTAAAGAATGATACAGCAGCGGTTTAGTCATCCTGCCATTTAACGGAAATATCCTCCAAACAACCGTGACGCTCTAATTTCTGCACCCATTTCTGCAGTTTCTGTCACTAAATTATAGTTTTGGTGCGTCTTTAAGAGACAATAACCAGCATGTGGGCCGACAGCATCGCCACACCAGAGGCCTCAATTGTTTAAACTCCAGTTCCTGCTCTGCATCTCCGTAGCAGTGTTTATTTGATCAGTTAGCATGCCGGCGTCCTTACAGGTGGTGGCATCCTTCCAGACATCTTTGGAGAACTGGTCTTTGTACTGGATGCTATATTTGGAGATGGGGCTGTGGTTGTCTGCTCCTCGGCTCCACAGCAACGTCACGCTCTTGTCAGTTTTGTCTGTTATTCGCACCCCACCTGGCGCACCGGGGGGACCTGGGACGGAGACGAGATTAGCAGACAAGTTTGAAATGTTATTGGAAAACACAAACACACACCTCTTACTCTTAGATTTCTCTTTTATTTCTTTTTTCCTTGAAATCAGGAGAGAGGAACACAGTGAGACAGTATACAGTATCTCAGCGCGATCATACAAATAAACTAAAGCTCGAGCGAAGGCCTTTGAATCCAGTGTTTATCTTGAACCTCGTGCTCCTCTTCATTCTTCCGTTGGACTTGAATGGCTTAATAGGAAACACAGACTGTGTCAGGGTTAGTCATTCCACCCACAGCCCCGCAAACCAGCCAAAATGGACTGTTTCAAAATCACAAGCGAAGAGAAATAAGACAAAGTTTGGCCTCACTGTTAGTCTAGAGTCTGGTAAAGAGTGAAGCTTTATGCATATTATATATTTGGGTATAATATTGTGGCGCACATGTGAAACCTTAGAGCAGTGTAAGGTAGTAAAAGTTCATCTCACTAATCTCTTTTTAACAGATGTTTTGGTTACTAAATATCCCTCACAGATACTTCAGCTTAACATTTCACCACTGCTCCTGGCAAGACTGTAACTTTACACTGCAAAAGCACAGCCACAACACACGACAGCAGCCCCTCTTCTCTGTGTCTCAGACCCCCAATAATAACAAGTTACAGGTGCAGGGCTGTGTGTTCGGCCCGGGCCATCAGTCTCCTGTCACGGCTCTACTTCCTCACGTTGTGATAAATGGCTGTCTTTCATCTCTCCCTGGCTGTGCCCAGGGTTGCTTGCATTTGGCCCTCCATTAGGACCAGCCCAGGATGTGTGTGCTTTGGTTACACTTTGGGAAACGTCACACTCAGCTGCTGTTGCTGTTCACCTGGCCATCTGTCAACGCCTGCCCTGAAAGCAACGACGGCGGCGGCGGCGGCACACCCCGGACACACAGCAGGGATCGCTCGTGACCAGATCGCTGCTACAGCTCTTGGGCGCCTGTCTGAAGAGACCCTTTGTCCGTCGACAGTGAGTCTGTTTCAGGCTGTGAGGAGAGGGCTGTAAGAAAAGCTCTCAGTCATCAGGAAGCGGAGAGTGAAAACAAAGTCCAGTGAATCATCCAACAGTTGAGACCAACAGACCGTTGCAAAGAGTGGCAGTGTTTGTTTGGTGTACAGTGAAACGTAGCTGTGTGTATTAAAAAAAAAAACTGTTGGGAGAAAGAAATCTCTGATTCATCAAATACTCATCGCACGGTAATAAACTGACTTTAACCCCTGAGGTCTCCCTGATTAACAGCATCAGACTTTTTAATTACTTTACTGGCAAAACTTGGGGGCAAGTGGGATGGGACTCCGAACAAACTTAGTCAGCTGTTGTTTTGAACCTCTTCAGGAAAGAAATGAATGTGACAGCCATAAACACAACATGTCAAAGCCGCTATCGAAACGTCACGGCGTGCCAAGAAGCTTCTCCTCCTCTGCTTCTGCTTCATTCTCCGCCAGCTTCTCAGAGACTGGCATAGGGACGCGCAAGGCGGTCGGTCTGGTCCTTTTAATCTACGTACAGACTGCCTGAACTGGTCTTTCTCAGACTGGAGGTGGTCCTTTGGAAATTTAAAGCACAAATCCACAGCCAAAATGCTGATGGCTGATCTTGACCACAACATTTCTTGGAAAACATTTAAAAAAAAAAAAATCATTACAGACATGTCAAACCTTGATTTTTGCTTTTCTTTTTCAAAGTTGACACTAATTGAGATATAATGAAGACAGATGGGAGCTGGTGTTCGTCAAAACATACCTTACTTGCCCAGAAGCATTTCTTCTCCCATTTAGTTTAGTCACCTGTGGTATGTGTGTGTGTATATACATATATATGTGATTTATAAATATATGCTTGACATCTGACCAAAAGGATCTTTTATATTAGAGCCAGTTCTTTTTTTTTTTCATTCCTCTGTCTGACACTTGACGTCACAAAGCATTTCCTGTCAAAGCTCTTGCCAGTCGTCGCCTTCTAACGTCCGTTGACATGGAGCCTCAAAGCTGACAGATTAGCTTTCAAAAAAAATACAACCTTCAGGTTACATGGAAAAAATTACTTCTCTTTTAAACAAGCACGGCCGAACACACGGCCCTGGCACTACTGTATATCAGTTTGCCTCCTTTCAGAGCACACAGGGGCTTTCTTTCTGTACGTGGCATTTAGAGTCAGTTAGGAGCAGTTTAATGAGCGGTTTATGTGTACTGACGCGTGGGATTGTTTTGTCTTGTGTCCAGCTGAATCAACTCTCAATGCCAAACGTCTCCAAGACTTCCAATTTTAAATCTGTTGTTACAAGCTCAGCACAATAATAAGCAACTGTGATTGAAAATATCTGCTAAAAGCTTTAGTTCAACTGCAATTTATCAAGGATTTGACCCTAAAGGACTATGTAGTTCTGTGTATGCAGAGAGATCATGACACTGGTGCCACCTGGCACCACCAGCTGGTGTATCCTTCTCCTCGCAGTTATCAGTTAATGCCACCAGTGCCTAATTAAATTACTTGAACATAATAAAGAAGGACACACAGTTGGCTGTATAATAGTGACACTATTATTACTTTACTGAATCAGACATTTACAACTCTATCCACAATTCTCACTTACTCATACTCTCATACAGAGAAAAATAAACACACTCAAAAGTTGTTACATCTGCACTGCAACTGAATATGCAACAAATATTTTTTATGAGAACAATTTTAATTATCTACACATTTTGTTTGAAATGTATTTATGATGCATTGTATGTTTCTGATTTTTTCTTAAAGTGAAAATGTGGAAAAAATGTGGAAAGTCATGACGTTCCCCCGCGTACCACCAGAGGGCGCTTGCATACCACTGGAGGTACGCGTACCACAGTTTGCACACCACTGGTCTATGTCGTGTGAAAACCAGCCCAGGAGTTGGAGACGGGGGTTTTTCTTCTGGGCTGCATCAAAGTACAGGTCTGGTGGAAGGGGCACGAGACCATTTCAGGTGCATTTCATTCATTTCTGCAGCAGTTCGGGTGCACAAACACAAAGTAGCCACCATCGATCCTGAAATGGAAGATGTTTGGAACCACCAACTAGCTTGTTGTGATATGTCTGCCCGGCGAAACCGGTCACCCAAGATAAATGGCTCTGGTCGCACAGTAAACCAAAAACCCAGTGCTTGCTATTATATTTTTAAAGGGTATCTATTGCTGCAGCGTTCCACCAGTGTGGCCTTGGGAGTGAAGTGGTCAGACAAAGGCCATCCCACTAAAATGAAGTATGTGACAACCACTGGGACATTGCCAAAAGACACCTACACGACTCTGAGACCATGAGAAGAAAAATCTTCTAATCTGCCAAAAAAAAAAAAAATTCCCAGCAGTGATGAGGAATCTAAGCACTGAGCATCACCTCATTAATACCGTCTCACGTTGTCAAACATGGTGATAGCAGCTTCGTTGTGTGGGGAGGGGTTTTCTCCAGTGGGGGTGTGAGACTTATAAAGGAAGAGGGATGAAAAATGTAAAGCAATCCCGAAGGAAAACACTTTCCACCGTGCTCAGGAGCTCAGGCTTGAATGGTCATCCACGTGTTTTCCATCTCACAGCACAAGAAGTGCACAGGAGAGAGAAAAAGAAAGAAAGAAAATGCTCTTCATCTAAAAGAAATATCCAGTTTCAGCAGCAATGTTTGCTTCTCCAAGATCATTGCTGATGTCTTGCCTTCTTGGCATTGTGTTAACACACACCTGAATGCTCCAGACCGGTACACTACAAAAACGTCTACTTTTATAGAGGTCTGAACACCAGCTGTATGATCATTTTTGGCTCTTATCATCTGGAATGATCAGTAAGGGCTCGTGCACGATGCTTCTAAATTTCCTAACCCTAACCACACAGTGTACTAGATCATCCGTTTGTCTATCTGGGGCTATATTTGCCTAATTATAAGACCTGAGGCCTGTTGCACTGAACCAAGATGAGGGCTTATGCCGTCTTATGTCACATATCCTGGTTGAATTTAACCTCCAGTCGGCTGCAGATTACAGCTGTAACAGTGAAACAGTACGGATATGCAGTTGATAAAATATTAAAACTAAATGCTTGAGGGTTTAAGGTGATTTTTCAATGCCAGATGCAGTTCTGATACCTTTAGAATTTTGGCTTTCTTTGTAGATATTAAAAAGGACACAACAGAACTGATGTTTGCAGATGTGAAGCATAGATGTTGGTCTGTCCCGCAGATTATGAATAAATGAACAAGACACAGCATTTCCATATTTCTGAGGTCACATATTTTTTGAGGTTGCTGATAAAGGGACGGCCACAGTCTACAGCAGATAATCTGTGGTAGTCTTGTTTTATTTATCTATTTTCCAAGCAGCATATTTTGATAATCAGTTGGAGACCAGTTGGAAAATCTCATCAAAAGGCTCCATTTACCGCGCTCTCCAAGCTGCACCTGCATGAAATTACTTTATTAGGCACATTAAAGGCATAACCGGCATGAGGTGTCTTTTTTATATTTGGGATAGCTCCGTACCAATCACCTCAGAAAATGAAATTTCAGTGTAGATAAAGACACCCAGCTTCAGTTTGAATAAACAGCAGTCTAACGTACAGGCTAACTGTGGCTGATCACTCAATCTGTCCAGGCACTCTCTTCAAGTTTACTAATACCGGCTTATATTCCTTTTTTTTTTTTTTTTTTTTTAACAAATTAGGTGTTTAATCGCCTCATATGTTTCTAGTATAAGCCATTGTTCACTCAGTGAGCATGCAGAGAAAACCGGACTTTTTCTTTTGTTGTTGTTAGCATGTTAGCCGCTAATTACGAGCCAAAAATAGCACAATACCAGCGGTTTCTTTACTACGGTTCAGAGACCAGAGGCTGTGAAGGTAACAGAAAGACCACAGTTGGGCCTTTGTCTTGTTTCGCTGCAGTGTCTCACAATGTTTTTGCAGTGTTTGTGGAGAGGAATAAACTGGGATGAGATCAGCAGGAAAGTCCCGCTTTCTCAGACATCCTGGATCTCTGCAACAGGCCTCTGGAGCAGACCTTCCTGATGGTTTGACCATCTGCACTGAAAAAAAAAAAAAGTGTCTACTTTCATTTGCACATGAATGTGGAAGGATGATAGCTCACCTCTAACAACCAGGAGGGCAGAGGCGGTAACGTTGTCAACTGGGGTTTGTGCGGTGCAGGTATACCGTCCAGAGTGTTTCAGCTGGGAGTTCTTAATCAGCAGCTCACCGCTTGAACTTCCATTCTGCACATAATGCAAAAGAAGCAACTCAATTTAAGAGTGAGCAAGATATCAGGACAAAAGGCTTTCTAATTGACAAATACTGTAAGAAAAAAGCTCATCTCGATAAAGGGAAAAAGGCAATATTTTCAGACAAATCACTTAAATGATTTGGGTTAACAGTAATTTACCCTGAACATTCCCCTGTAAGGAAGGTAAAAATACCCAAAAATTACAGAAATAAATACACCAGTGTCTTAAAGTTGCTGCTAGAAACTTTATCTGGTTTTGCTAATACCATAGAAAAAAAAAAAAACAGTGAAACCAAACCCCGCTTTTACAAGAGGAAAATCTTTACACACAAAAAATGAGGGTGACATCGATCAGAGTCATAATTTTGGTGGTTGCTAAGTGGACAGAGTGACAAATGAGAAACCGCTACCTTGTGGTGAAAGCTGCACTAAACGAGAGCGAGTAGGTCACGTCAACAATAATGGATGGCTGCTGAAATTGCTATTAAGCTGACAGATAACATACCGTTTGACTCAGGGAAAGTAGGTAAAATGAATTTTAGAGCCATGCCCATTAACCAGCAAGCTGTCCTTCTCAGTTTTGAGAATTCCAATGAAAATAACATTAACATCAACCTTGCGTCAAAAAACATTTTTTCATGGGACGAACTCCAAATTTTGAGATTTTGCTGTCAGGCAGTAATAACGCTTTTGTGCTCTCTTCTCCTCAGAAAGAAAGATTGACCAGTTAGATGTCTCACTGGGCTGCGTTCATAATGCTGGCTGTCCTTGTGCAGGTCAATAACCCGTCCATCCAGGGACCAGACGAAGGTGATGTCCAGCGAAGGGTCGTGTGATGCGGCACACTGCATCAAGGTGCTCTCCCCAACTTTAACATCAGCGTTGGACGGTGCCAACGTGATCTTTGTGGACTCTGGGAGGGAGGACACAGGGGAGTCAGTGGACAAACTGAAGCACATCGCTTATGTGCACAGAGAAATGTTACTTGAGCAGTATGCAGAGATGTCCAGAAGAGGGCAGAAGAGAGCTGTGCATCTAGCAGAGCTCACTTGTTTAAAAAAACAAAAATGCTTGACAACTGAGATTTCATGACAAAGAGAATATCTTACAAATGTGTTTTAATTTGTTATTCAGTTGGACAGCCTTGCTGATGTCAAGCTCCTCTCCTCTTCTGTGTTTTTGAATCATAAGCCCCCCTCCCCGCAGACACACACATGCATCTTCCCTTGGAGGAATGACTGAGTAACCATCGGTGGGCTGCTTACTGTCACTCTGATTCAAGGGTCTTAAAGCAACAACAGCGGACATTTGGAGGTCAAGACTCTTTGGTGGCACAGACTGGCGAGAATGATTCCCATTGAATACTGGTATCTGTCTAAGCAGCATCAACGGCTCAGGAAAGATCACTCACAACGATAAATTAAACTGTTTAACCCCTGGCTGGAACTTGCCTGTGACAAGCAGAGATCCTGTGCTGTTGGCCTTTCCGCGGTCATTCTCTGCAAAGCAGGTGTACTTGCCTGCGTCCGCTTGTGTTACGTTAAGAATCTCCAGGCTTCCATCCTCCCAGATGAACACCCTGAGGAGGAAGCAGAATTAAATCTTCACACACACTGAGGATAGCGAGCAAATATGAGCAGCCGAAGTGTTTGTTCCTCCCGTGGATGATGAAAGTGTTCAGAATAACTGCCAGGTCCCTGATGGATGTGCGTTGTTTTTAAAGAAAGGGAACCGTGGGAACTTGAAACTGGCGCTTAAAGGGAATAACGCTTAACTCATGTTTTTGCATCTGTCATATTCATGCATTACAAATAAGCCAGCTGCACTATCACCATATAAAACAGGAGCCATGAAGACAATGTGGATGCATTTGCTGCACCACCTCTCTACAGTGTGTGAGTGCCACTGTGTGTGTGTGGGGGGGGGCGTGGAGTGTGAAGCATGGTGGTGGTGGGGGACCCACGGGGGTCTCAGAGCACTCAGATTAAGCTTGTTTTGTCTGAGAGCAGCACATGGCAGAGCTTTACAGCACGCTCGGTTCAGACAGACCGTCAGAATGAAGCTTAGCGTCAGTCACCGGCAGACGTTAAAGCTCAGCAACCACGAACAACGTTAAATTCATACACACCACGGTGGGTCTGGAGCCCATTTAAATCCCCTCAGATCAAACGTATTTTATCGTCTTTGTGTTGTGATATCAGTTGCCCTTTAAACCAGAATGACACGATGCTTTCCTTGTGACCCAGATGTGTCACATATTGACAGGTGGTAGATGACCCATTTACATTAGAAACAATACGGAAAAACACAACCCTGATAGGACGGAATGGGGGAAAAAAAGATTCGATAAGTTTCATCTTATCAAGCGAGGGCTCACCTGGTGGAGTTGGAGAGCAGCTCTGTGCCTTTGCTCCAGGAGAACGTAGGCTTGGGAGCCGCCTTGGGTCGACATTCAATCCTGACCCGGCCATTTTTAACAGCCAGGACTCTCTTCACTGGATTGTGTTCAAATGTGGGAGCACAGGCTGAGGAGGAGATTATTCATTGACCGCAGGACTTGTAATATGTCCAGGTGCTCAGCTGGAAATGTAACCTTAAAATGTACTTGCATAGCTGTTTGAGTTGCAACGAGAGCCAAAGTTTGACTCACCAAACACTCGCAGCTCTGCGCTGGCGTAGATGACTCCGTGGTGATTCTCTGCCATGCACTGGTACAAGCCTGAATCCTCAAATGTCAAGCTGCTGAACGTCACGTCTTTGCTCTCAATCTGTAAAAAACAAAAAAAACGATTTTTAGCTTTTTAACTTCCTCCTACTTCCACAACTTTCATGCTGTTTAAAGAGTCGAGTACCTAAATCAAACTTGATTGCTGGCATTTATAGAAGGAACAATGACAGCAGGACATTTTATTAAGCTGGAAGTGGATTTCATTTCTTTTTTTTTTTTTTTTTTTTTTTTTTTAAAGATTTTTTTTGGCTCTAGTGGCCTTTATTGAAAGTGGAGAGACAGGAAGGGGGGCAGAGAGAATGGGGAAGACACGCGGGAAAGAGTCGCCGAGCCGGGAATCGAACTCACGACCAGCCGCACGAGGACTGTAGCCTCTATATATGGCCGCCCGCCCTAACCACTGCGCCACCGGGGCGGCCGTGGATTTCATTTCTGCATAATGATGTACCTCCCAACCTTCCCCACTTTGCTGTCACTAGCTGCTGCTCTCGTGGGTATTTCAGGCCTGATGACGGTTGTTTCTATGGAGCCCTGCACAGCTCATGCTGGCAGCTGCTGAATAACAACAGGTATTTTCTCCTGTCATGATGTGTAGCCACGGCGCCAGCTTCTCATGTCGCTTGAACTACATTAGCCTAGCATGACTGTTTTCTGAACTGGTAGGAGACCCGCAGAGCTACGTAGGCAGCTCTGACTATGCTATAAACTGCTCGGGTATAGGATGAGAATGATTCCTGAGTTAGATTTTACCAGTTTTCCATTTTTCAGCCAGCGGATTTGTGGTGTAGGTTTCCCGCTGGCTATGCACGACATAGTGTAGCTGCTGTGGAGGCCTTTCTCTGTGCTTCTGATTCGCTCCACCCACTCAGGATAGGCTGCAGATGAGGAAAAACTTGAAGTTGCAATCTTTGAAAATGAATTTAAACAAGGTAAAAGTTGCCAATGGAATCAAAGCATGGATTGCATTTATTACATTTGCATCTCCTTTAATAGGTTTCAAGACAAGGATATGGCCATTACATCCCAAATGTCTCTTCCCTACCCTCCACAGTCACACGTGCAGTGTGGTAGTCTTTTCCCCTTGAGTTCATTGCTTCACATCTATAGATCCCGCTGTCCTCAAACTGTACATTCCTCAGATGCAGCTGAGCACCTTCCATTTGGACCTCGTGATGGCGTGGCATGTCTCCATCCGTCCTCCTCCAGTGGATCTCAGGTACGGGGCTGAGAAGGACAGAAAGAGGAAATTACTCTACTGCATATGTATTATTTCACTCATGCTATCGTAATTGCTACTTATGTTCTATTGTCTGGGACTGATATGATGTCATAAAGTTTACTGATGTGGATTTAAAGCTGCTAGATGTGGGTTTTAGACTTGAGAATATTTGCATACCAGTAAAATGAATGAATGTGTTTTCCAATAAAAATGCTGTGTTGACTAGTGAAAGCGTATTCCAGCAAGCCTTGTAATACCACTTTAGGGTGATAAAGGTGATACTATGGGTGATTTTAGTGTTTGTTCTTGCCTCATACATTCAAATGAGGAAGATGAAGTTACGCTGGCTGAGGGGGCATTAGCATGTCTGTAATGTTGGCAGTACTGCTCAGATAGATCATTTAGGCTACTCTTACAGACTGGCCAGAGACACTTAATCATGATGTGTGCGAACAACTCAAAGATGCTCGCCAATCAGTCATCTCTGACTGCCGAAGGTTACCTTAACTTGCCAAATATCTGGAGCTGTTGGAGCAACCCCATCTCAGCTGCAGCCAATGAAAACACCACACGCCATACCACAATATGAGACGGTAACTATTTTTCTTTTACCAACAGTTTTAAATGCACCTCCTGCTCTCTGTAGCACAATCTGTCCCTGTGTGCTAATCCTTTCCTTTATCAATTTCCTTTGTCTTTTCTTTTATCTTTCATGTTCTGAACAAATCATTGCATGAACAGCTTGCGTCATTGCGTCTTCCCTTGGTACATTCAAATAACTTGCATTTTGTCTGTGACTATGTGTCATTTCCTGTGTGTTCTGTTAACAAAAGTGGTTTGGTGACCAATTGGATGACCAAGGTGCTGTTAGATTTTGTAGTGTGTGAACACCCTAGTCAGGTTGCAAATGGATAAGCCACAAGTGGGGCATTTGCAGATCAGCCTGGGGCTGATACATGAACTTGTTTGTGACACACTGCCCCCATTTGGCATAAAGTGGTATGGTTACATAGTGTGCCTTTAGCTCTCACTTGACACCTTATACTCTTACTTGGCTACAAACAAAACAGTCAAAACAATGTACATTTAGCAATTAGAAGTACATCAGTCAATTATATCTCACACTTACTTTCCCAATGCAAAGCATTCCAGGGTGATGTTCTGTCCCACCAAAGCAGTGGTGTCTGGGGACTTAACTCTGAGATCAGCAGGGTATTTCCTGATGGGACCTGAGCAGGATCAACAGTTTAAAATTCAAGTGATTTTCTGCATATCATACCCAGAAGAGATCAAATAATACATATCTGTTTTATATTTCTGGAAGGTCAGAGTGGGAAAGAAAAGAAGCAAACAACTCCCATGTTTTAGGATATCCTAGAATAAAAATGATAACGTGGTATTTTTACGTGTTTGGGCCTCTTGTACTGAATGCTAACAACACATTGAGCCTTAAATAACTAGTACAAATATATTACTGCAGAGGTTTCACTTCTTTTTTTGCCATTCAAGCTACTGTTCTGTCTTTAAAAAATCGATAACAGTGGTATGACTTCATCAGACTGTTTTAAAAACGGTAATTTAATAGGAACAAGTAAAAAAATGATACAGACTTTCAAGCTTTAGCCTGAAAGTGTAAAATAAATAAAGAAATAAATGAATAAAGATATGAACTGAATCTGTGCCTTGTACTCAGCCGAATTCAATGGCATGAGTGTGAGATGTAACAGCTGGACACTATTTCTTAAAATCCATGGATATTATAGAGAAACACATTCCATCATTTAATCTTGTTGCTTTAAAGTGAGACATCTCAGTCTTTAAAGAAAGCCTTCACATTTACAGCATTGTTATAATAAAGCCTAGCCAAGCCAATTTTTCTGACATTATCAGCAGGAATGTTGACAACAATCGGCTGCTTTTTGCCCCTGCTGAGAAATGAACCAACTCCCCAGCACAGTTGGCCCCTGATCTCATGTCTCAGAATAGGTGTAATGAGTTTGCATCTTTATTTGATGTTAAAATCAAAAACATCAGAACTCCCATTAAAGCATCTACACCAAACACTGGACGTCTCACAGAACTGCAGCCAGACAGAATCTGTTTGATCAGACTGCCAGCATCTAGACCTATTAATGCTAAAAACCTGGTCTAAGAACCTAAACTCATTAACATGCTGCTTGGACATCTTACTGACCAGCTTTGTCAAAACAGTTTTTGCTGCTGTAGAAACAGACCTGCTGAAAATTGTAGATGCATCACTTTTAATGGGCACTTTTCCCACATCTCTGAAATTGTAGTTGTCAAGCTCCTTCTGAAGAAGAGAAGCGTGGATCCTTCAATATTTTAACACAGGCATATCGAGAAAAATCAATGCTGAACAATTAAATTGTTCAGCACTGATTTACCTGAACAATTCCTTAAATGCAAACAGTCTTTTTGACTGATTTCAGTCTGGTTTCAGACAAAATCACAGCACTGAGACAGCACTGATCAAGGTCTTAAGTGCCATTTATCTGAACACTGGTTCAAGTAAAACAGCCCTTCTAGTGTTGCTAAATCTTTTAGTTCGGCCTTTGATAGTGTGGACAATAAATTGCTTCTGGACAGACTGGGAAACTGGGTGGCTTTATCAGGTCCAGTTCTCAGTTTGTTTGTTTTTAACATGGACGAAAATAAATCTGAGTTTATCCCCATGGACCTGTGGAGTCCCTCAAGGGTTGATTCTAGGACCACTGTTATTTAACCTCTACATGCTTCCCATAAGTCAAATAATACATAACAACAATGTCGCTGATCACAGCTATGCAGATGACACTTAGATTTACTAGTCTGTTTCACCAAATGACTCTGGTCTATTAGACTCTGTCAGTGCTCGGGGGCAAGAGAATAGCTGGATGCAATCAAGCTTTCTTTGGTTAAATCAAGACAATACAGAATTTTTACTATTTGGTAACAAAATAGAATGAATAAAAGCAGCTGCCCAGCTGGGATCCAGAGGGCTCAAGACAAAAACCCAGGTTAGAAATCTTGGAGTTTTAACTGACTCAGACCTGACCTTCAGCAGCCACATCAAGGCTGGAACTAAAAACCACTTATTATCACCTCAAACAGATATTGAGAGTCAGAGATCTGATATCCAGAGCAGATTTAGAGAAGCTCATCCATGCCTTCATCTCCAGCAGACTTCTCTACTGTAATGTTCTTCTGTCTGGTCTTCCCAAAAAGACATTTAGACAGCTTCAGCTCATCCACAACGCTGCTGCCAGAGTATAAAATAAAAACCAGTAAAACTGAGGACATTACTGCTGTTCTGACATCTGTCTACTGTCCAACCAGTTACCTACAGAATAGACTTTAAAGTGTTGTTGTTAGTTTTCAAATCAATTGATAATATGGGACCAGAATACTTCTTTCATCCTAATAGCTTTGTAAAGCACTTTGGGTTGCCTTTGTGTATGCAATGTGCTGCACAATTAAATTTGCCTTGTATTTTACTCCTCAAGTGACTTTACAACAAATCACTGCAGCGTTTACTGTTGCCCGCGTTTTATTGTGATCACTGTGCAACAAGATAATTAAACTGATTTAAATTGTTACTTGGGCTTTCACGTTGATCGTTTAGATCGCTGGCTGTTAAACTGGTGAAACAAAAGTCAGTTATCACCCATGCACTGCTCTGGAACAGAAATCACAAAAAGAAGTCAGAGGATGGGTAACAGGAACAGAAATACTAACGTTCAGCCAGCGGCTCGAGGGGGATGTAGTTGGAAAAGACGCTCTTTGAGATGGATGGGCTGGTAGCAATGCAGGAGTAGTTGCCCCTGTCTGACGAGTCCACCTTGGAGATATATAGGTCACCTGATGTCTGGGAGACAAACCGCCGCTTGTCCAGCGGGATGAAGGTGGGGAATTCATTCAGGATCCATCGAAATGACAGCTCGGCTGCACAGAAAGAGACAAGTTAAAACGCTGCCTGCCAATCAAGAGTCTGGACGCACAGCAACGGCTCTGGAAACAGCCAAAGGGATTGAATGCAAGACTGGCTGTCTGAATAATCCTAAAACATGCAAGACAAAAACGGAGCAAGATCTGGTGCTGGGGGGGGGATTTTTTAACTCAAGCATCCACTGACAGTGCAGATGAAACCTTCTCATTCTTTCCACCGAGACACATAAGAGGGGCGTGTTGTACGCACATTTTGCTTATTGTGGTAATTGTGATGGTGATCAGAGCGGGATGGTGCTTTCACACTGAATGGATGGGACAGATTTGCATCAGCATGAATATTTAAAATGTGGCTACAGTTTTTGGGCTTGGTGGCGAAGGATACATATCAGCAATGCTAATGACAAGAAGAAGACAGCTTTGTTGATCATGTTCGAAGCTTTGAAAGTGACTGGGCAAAAACAATTAAACAGGAAAGCATTTTGTATTCTTTTCCTTTTACAGAAGCGGGGAAATCTAGGACGATGTATTGTTGCAACTGCAGAATGTTTTTTCGTGGAATGCAGTTTTTAATCCAATATTTTGACTCATCACCTTCATGAAAACAACAGTCCAGATGAAAATGATTACAGGAGTGAGTTATTATAACGGTCACATTTACCTGGATAATGTGGTGGGGGGGCACAGAGCAGGACGGCCCCCTGGCCCTCCTTCACGAACACCGTTGACCTTTCTTCCGATGAGAAAAGGTCAAGGTCTGGCAAAGAGAGAGTTTAAAATTTAGGATAAAGCATCACACTTTGAATGGGAGGATATCCAGTCACGCCGTTCTGTTAAAATTCACTTACAGTAGATGTTTTTGTTTAAAGTTCAAAATAAAGTATAGTTTTCAAAAGATAAATAATAATAATTGGCATGTTTTTTTTTTTAAGTTCATTCATGACCCACTTCTGATCCGTCCCTGCTCTTGTCCTTATATTGTTTATACTCTGCTCTGCAAGCAGTTCATATCCGAACAACTTACACCCGAACTGGACCGAGGCCTCTCCACTGATGACCGTGCCGTACGCGTTGGAAGCCAAGCACGAGTATTTTCCCACGTGTTCGGTCCTGACGGGGTTGCTGATAACCAGGTTGCCTCCCAGTAAACTGTAGTGGCTTCCTTCCTCGTTCAAGTCGATTTCTGTGTTGTCCAGCGTCCATCTGCAGTGGAAAATGGTACGAATTTCACACTTCATTTCTTTTTTTCTTTTTTTTTTATTCTTTATAACAGAAAACCACAAGCAGGACATGCCAGATGAGTTGTTTGAAGCAGAGACATGAATTGACGGTAACTAATTACAGTCTTCGGCCCTTTAATGGAGGACAAACGTATTTTGATGGCTGCTCCAGAGAAAAACCACAGCTGATTTCATACTTGAAGGAGAATTGGCTGTTTTGTGGCTAAACCCTCTGTGGCAGTCAAGAAAATCTGTGGTCAGAGCTAATTCTTTCCCATTTGACATTTATTTCTGGGCTCTATGACAACAAAGCATAATTAGAGGTTGCAGAGGGATATTTACATAGATTTGCATTTAAATTCAAATGAATAGTGTCCACGGCTACAAAATGGAGCGCAAATAAAAAAGACAACAACTAATGTGTCACACTTTGGGATTAAAATGACTATTGGTGTGGAAAAAAACAACAAAAGAAAAACACACATGCAGCAAATTTAAGAGGGATGGGCTTGAAAGTAATGGTTGCACGCCACCTTGTGACCTTGCCATCTAAAGACAGCCCCCCCGACACAGGGTGAGTGCTGGGATGCACATAGAATGAACAGTGTGTAGTAATGAGAGTGGATTTATGGGAACATATGTTACTTGTATGTGGCAGGTGGATTGGCTCTGGCTCGGCAGTTCATGATGATTTTCGGCTCGGGTGACTCCTCGGGGTAGATGGTGTCCACCGGCTGCTCCTCAAACACTGGCCCGAAACCTGCAGCTTCATCTGCTGACAGCAAGTACAAAGTACAGCAGATCACAGCGACAAGATGGTCAAGGTTACGTCGGGTTATGTCACTCCCACCCCACCCGCCACCGCAGAAAACGCTTTAGTCCAAACAGCAGCATCGCATACTATAAGAGGCGTGTGCAAATCACCGTGACCCGTTCGTCTGCTGCCAGTGGGTGTGATTCTGTAACAAGGTTACACAAATCCTGGAAGCTTGAATGCCCACATGAATTTGCACAATGCAAACCTTTCTTCGTAAGGCAATGTGTCATCTCTGTGACGCAAATGCACAAAAAAAAAAAACATCCAGAGAAGAGTTTCCTCCACTTACACGATCATCCCACACAAGCACAATTATCCCCAATTACTCATTAAAACAGACAGACAGACATCATGAGCAGTGGTATGAATGAGGCACAAGCGCAATGCGCAATAAGCAACGAGGCCAAATTTTCCCAAACACTGATTATTCTTAAAGGAGAGCGTGCAGGGGTGATCACAAACACAAAGCATGCCCGTGAATATGTGTGCTACTCTCCTGCGTCTCTGAGTTTTAAGAATGCACACCTGACACCTCGATGGGGAGAAGCTTGGTCTTTAAGAGAATAATATCCCGCCTCTCTTTAAAACCAGGCCAGTGCTTTGGAATCACTCTGAACATTTCATATCAGCAGATATGAGACCTGAACAAAAGTCAAACACATTTCTAGCATCCTTCGAACTTCGGAGTCTGACTACTATTAACTTTGACAAAAGCAGCTTATTTGTCCGGAATAAGATATAAACCTGGAATCATATACAGTCTTGAAGCTGAGCCTGTCCTTGACATGATTATACAATAATCTCTGAAACCGACTGTCGAGTTGAAACCGGTGAACTAGATGCATATTTATCCATGTCTGAACTAAAGGAACAGTAATCCCAACCAATGAGAACAGACGTACAGCCACATTAACACGATAGCTGCACCCTGCAAAGCCAACAAGGGACGACAATTGAGATGTTAGCAGACAGGATCCACTCCCACTCACACACACTCCAGCAGCCAACCGTTTGAGACCGCTTGACATTGATGCAAATCCCAAGGACTCTGAATTAGCCTATTGCTGGCTGTGAGAGAAATGAATCATTCTAAAAATGGACTGTTGTAGGGTTCAGAGAAGTAGAATTAAGTGAGAATCGATGTTCTGGGAAAAGAGATAAAAGAACTAAAGAAAAGAACAGGGATTGAAAGAAACATGGGACTCACAGTTATAGGAGAGTAAGAGGGACTCTGTTCTACTGTCGGCTGTACTACTTCAGTGGCGAATAAATTCTTTACATATAAAAATAAATAAAATGAAATATAGATGTTGGATGGCCTGGTGGGGGGATGCTGCTGAGGCTGAGATATGAGTTGGACTGTAGCTCGGAGAGATGAGCACTGGTGCCATTCCTGTGCTTTCCCTGTTAGGATGTGACAGATGGTGTTGGGGGTGTTAAAGCAGGCCGCACACTCCGCCTGGAGACACATAGAGGCCTCTTACATTCTCCATTTCTTGATTTACTTTCTGTGTCTGTCTCTAACTCTCCTGCCCTGCCGCTGTCTTTCCCCAAGCTCCCTAACCTATATTTTACTGTCACGTCCTGCTCTTCTCCGTTAACCATCCCTTCATTTCCGTCCACAGTTCCTTTGCATCCAGGTTCTCTTTCCTCTCATTTCCTCCACACACACACGGGCCACATTTTCTGGTCAGTTTACCACCATCCATCAGGTTTAAACATCCCAGCAACCGCTCTGTACAGAAACGATTCCTTGAAGATATAACTTTACGGATCAGTTTATGATCTGGTGCCTTTTAGCGGCGTAAATCACAAGTTTCAGGACGATATAATAATATTATTAAGATACACTGTGCTAAAATCACAAAGCCTGCTGTTATACAATATTAAAACTATTCATTTAAGAAACAAGTAACTGTTACGTGACAATATCCGTGTGACATAAAAGATCATGTGCCAGAATCACAGAGTAAATAAAACTGATAGTTTTATTTCTGAGCTCAACAGGTTCAACCTGAGGAGCATCTATTGATCATTCATCCATTATCTTTACTGGTGGAGGTCTGTTGGAGTCAACCCAGCTATCTTTGGGCGAAAGGCAGGGGAACAGCCTGGACAGGTCACAAGTCTGTTGCACGGTCAATTTCAGATTAATGATCTCATTTTGGATTAATCCTATTAGGTTGCTCATCATTAAATCTACGTTAACATCGATCGATGGATAATTAGAGCCAGTTCCATACTGTAATTTATCTTCTGCTTTAGGCTTAACTGCTATCCAAATGATTCTGGCAACAACTTTACATAGATAATTACTTGGACTATATAATTAATTTCCATCTAGCATTATCAAGTTAGTAGTAACCTGTGTCATGAGGTGTTTATAAGGAGATTGAGAGACAGGAGTTCTTCGCTAAACCAAAAATGCAGCTACAGCAGGATGTTGAAAAAGATTGGACTGGAGAAAAAGTGAACAACATGGGAGACCACCACAGACAAATGGACAAGATAAAGAGGAGATATACGCACGCAGGTGATGAGGCGCTTGTGGGCCGACAAGACACAGGTGGGGACAAGCAGGACAGACAAAACCGACAGAGGAAGTCGCACAATGCTTTTAAAATCTTATCATATACTGTCGACATAAATCTGGAAATCAACCGCTTACACAAAACCGGAGTCCAACAACGAAATAGCACAAGTTAACCAAGACCAAAAACGTTCTTAAAAACACAGGAGAACAAGGTAAGACAATCCAAAATATCAGTACCAATAGCATGACATACACATACACACAACTGTTCCATCCTGATCAACTTTACTCTGTGTTTCATCTAAATTGTATAAAACTGTAGTACTGACTGATCCAGTCAGTATATCTATAAGTAATAATCCTGATTAAAATTAAAAAGTCAGGTAAAACTATCTTTTTGTTGATTTAGGGAATGTTGAAGGTGGTCGCCTCTGTGGCATCCACATTGTACGCTAAAAGCATAGATTTATGCAAGATACTCATCCCGTCTTCAAAGATCGGTCCATTCCAAGACCACAAACATTTTTAGCTTTTAGCTTCAATTATTGTTCACAGTACAGCTTCACAGAAACTCACACTAACAGGATAACGAATCCTTCTCTGGGCGACTCCCACTCTCACTCCAAAAATATCACATTTGCATCGCCCAAAAACACAGCAAACAGTCTCTGCTGTTCTTTCTCTTAGTTTTTTTTTTTTTTTATCTGTGTGGTTCTAGTGTTTAGTTTTTTTTTTCTCTGTTCTCTGCTTTGGCACCACTTGACTGTGAATGAACTGCTTGACCTTTTTAACAGGCAAGTAATCATTGACACAATAGTCAATTGAGATTTCTCCAACTCACAAACACAAAGACTCAAAGAAAGAAGATGGACAGTAAATCTCAGGGAAGGCCAAATCTGGACTACAATGTACACACACACAGTCTTAGAGATACACACTGTCGTGAGCGAGAGTCTCCAGGGCCGGCTGGAAGTGATCTTCTCCTGGATACACTTCATTATCAGACACAGACAGTCCTTTTCAGTGATGCACGCAAGTTTAGACCATCATTTGAAATTGAAATACCACAGCCTTTTGTATTTTGAGACTGTTATTTTAATATCAGTTACTAAGACTCTATCAATTATTTATTGAGGCTTAAATATTATTTTATCTCCCAAATGATGACTTACTGGCTCAAGACGGTAAAGTATGAGAAATGAAAGTCTGAGAACGGTTTGTGTTTTTGCTTTGCTGTTCTCTAAATATATTTACTTTTATATATATGTTTTCTATTTTCTGCTCATTTCTAAATAGTGAGATATCCTCACAGTCCCAGAGGAATCTAATTCTCTGATGAGTTTTACTTGTAGTGATGTCTTCCTACATCTGTTGTGCAGTTTGTTTGCATGACCAGGAGAGTGTCCAAGTGGGACAGATAACATATTGTATCCTTTAGGCACAGTGAGCACACATGAGCACAGTGTAGCAATAATTACCCATAAGCCCCTGAGCTACATAATGAGGCATAGTGGCAAACCAAATTGTCCCTGTCGAGAATAATCAAATTTTTCTAATTCTATGAGAAAGAGTACTTAATTACTCTGCTTCACCGCAGGCCCAGTTATTTGTAGGGTTATGGTCAGTAACAGTGAATGTATTTATATTTAATGTGGTGCAAGTTTTGCACTAACAGCTACTGTCATAAAGAACTGTGAAAATTGCAAAAGGCTACTTAATCCAAACAAGATATTCATATATATTTAAATGTAAGCTCAGCGATTTTCACAGCTCATTGACCTGAAACCTATTTGCGAGGGAAAGATTACTCACTTATGTTTCATAGACGAGCAATAATCAAACAACAATCAGTCTACACAACAGTATCAACCACCTAATGAACTATGGTCATTAGATGCATCCTTGAGAATAATTTCTTAATGTCTGTTCAGCTGAGTTTTAATTAAGCTGATACTGACTTTTTCTAACTTCTGAGAGCCATGAAATACAGCACTTTTGGAAGCCAACTATTCAGTCCTGAGAGGGGTATGACTCGGTACTAAATGAGATGTACTCATGCTTTAAGAGCACATTGATGGGCATTAACATTTCTATGAGCTGAAGGATAAGCAGTTCACTTTCAAGAGAGCACATCGCTCCTGCAGTGGAGCTGGAAGGCTGCCCACACAAAGTTCTGACCTTTTGAGAGGCCTGGTATTGCCTCCTTCGATGACCACATCATCATCACACCATCATCACACCAGGCAGTCATGAGTTGGTACTTGATCATCATGTGTGAACAGCTCAAAGACTTGTCAAAGACGGTCGATGATGCATCACTTAGCTATCGCTGATAGTAAACAAACAGCATGTTTGGAGCCGTCAGGGTAAAACTTATTTGAGCTACAGCCAATGAGAGACAAATGCATCAGGTAAGGTCACAGTGAGAAACCTGCAACGCGTCATATCACAATAGGACCATGCAGCCACATTTTCATTACCAAAGTTTTTTAACACAACTTCAACTCCCTCTGTTGTACAGACAATCACTGCTAGGCTCGTGTGCCAACCCACATTCTTTAACTTTTCTTTTCTTAGTTTGTTTCCTGAACAAATCCTAGCACAGCGTACAGTGGTCTATTTCAAACGATGCATTTTCAAATAATCGGCTGTGTTGTGTGTGTGATCACGCCTCATTTTCAACGTGTGTTTTGTTGATAACACATGGTTTTCAAAACCAGTGGGGCCCAGTCACTGACAGATCCTGTAATGTGTGACCCTTCATCTGCAATCAAACACATAGATGACCAGACCAGATGACACCAACACTCTCCATTACCAGATGGTGAGTAATGTCTCTGAATATAATAATCAGCTGACTATGACAATCGCATAGTATGAAACTAACCTCAGGTGCTATCTAAGCTAAGAGGTGGTGCCTTGCCACGTCAGACTTATCACGTCAAAACTTGACCTTCTTGATAACTCAACTGATATCAGAATAAAGAAATGAAAATCACTAGATGCCCATTACTGAAATAACCAAGAGAAGAGGAGTGCAAACTTATCAAATGTCCTCATCTGTCTCACAGAGGCTTAAGTCATGGCTTTGAAATAACAAAGCCTACTGAACGGAAGGTGAAATGTCTTCAGAAACAAAGAAAAAGAAGTCCATTTGCCTCGATTTAAGCCTCTGAGGGTTACCGTGACCTGAATGACTGAAACTCTACACCAGTCCTCATTTATTTTGTTACAGTGGTTTTTCCTCACTTTTATCTCTTTTCTACTGTCACTGGAAGAATATATGATCTAAATCCGTTTTCAGATTAGTTTATTTTTGGTTTTGCTTTCATTTTCTGGAGCGCACAGTAAGTGTTGTTGTCCTCACACAGGATAGCTTAATGTTTAGAAGTAAAAAGGGAAATAGATGAATTATCATTTGTTTCACCAGCTTTTCAAATTAATTTTCTCTTGTGATTTTAATTACTGCCATAGTTTTTTCTATCATTTCACTTTGTGCACTGATGACCATAAAATGAATCTCATTATTCTCTAATGAGATTGTAAAGCAGTTAAAAAGATTTCATTTAAATGAAAACAGATTATCTCTAGGTGCATTTTGCAGCTCTTCTTTTCATCATTTTAGATTAATTTTTAAAACACAAGGATTTATTTTCAAAAGCTGGGGAAGAGGTACACCATGTATTCTTTTATTTAGAACTTTAATATAATTAAAAATTATTAAATACATGTTTTTATTCTCAATTTTTGAGGACACAGCTCTTTTTAAAAAACTAGGGGCCCTATCTTCCGCCAGACCTCCTAAAGCCGCTATTAAGGGATAGCTGGTAGCGGGAGGGACGTTCCCCGCAAAGAACGCAATCTTCCACCTTGCTAAACCCGCTATCCCACCTGCGCTACCCGCTATATTATACATAGGAGTGGTTAGGGCGTTCCACCTGTTAAAACCAATCAGTGCGTCAGTACCGATTTCCTTTAAGAGCAGGTTGCGCTACCTGCACAAACCGCTATGGAGCATCTTTACATCCAGATCAGAGCAGCTCTCGTTTGCAGCTCGTCTGGGACTCTGCTGTAGATCTTCCTCCTCTTCCTTCCTCCTCCTCCTCTGCACTGATATATACATATAAATATTTTTACACAGACAATTCCTATCAGCTACCTGAAAGTCCCAGATAGTTGGTGCGCATCCCAGTAAACACGCTCTGGTCGTCTATGGTTTAACTGGCGCACAAGCCATTTAAGACAATCTCTGCCATTTTCTCAGGGGTTCAACTGAGGCCAAATCACGCTTTTTTTTACAAGAGTTAATTCGAGGGGTAGAGCTGTTTGTGCACGTCCACATGTGACCAGGTGGACGCACATTGATGCCATTTGGACGGGGCTCTTGGACGGGTCCCGACATGCGGGTTGCGGGTGGTCAGATGGGTGGCAATCGCAAGATACCGAGTTTGCGGAAAGGGCAAAAGACACGCCCACTGCCACACCTACAACGTGAGTAAGGGAATCGGCATAACGGGTAGAGGCTTTAGGGAGTGGAAGATTAGTGTTAGCGGTTAGCGGAGGTTCCTAAACCCGGCTAGTGAGCAGTGTACGATCAGGGCCTAGGTCTCTAATGATTGGTTGCAAGACTTTATTAGTCTATACTGTATTATTCATTCGTCTATATGAACCACTCATTGGAATAGTGCTGATTCTATTTTTTTTTTCCTGGAAAATAACTCTCATGCTTCACATTTGATGCATACAGTAAATAATGGCTTATTTTATTTTTTTTTTGATTAGGCACAGAAGCGGAGTGAAGTTTGCAACAAAGCGGTTCACGTGTTGATTTATGCAGACCCTCGCCACCACAGTTACTCGTTCTGCTGAGCCTCCTGGACCCATGTGGCCTGTACACCGTAATCTGCAGGTCAAAGAGGCCCAGGAAGAGCAACAGTGGAAAGATAGATAGCCTCCAGATGGACTTTGATTAAAAATGTCCTGTTGTGGACCATGAGAAGAGCACTTGCCCTTCACCAACTGCCCCCTTATGACTCCTAGTAATCAAATGCTATTGTAGTTCACCACTTCAGCAGCTGAGGTGCAGAGCTGGGCTCCTTTGTGGAGCAGAGGTGTGAAAGAGCCCAAACTAGAACCCAGATGTATTGGTAAATGAGTAACAGTTCACAGCACCAATGCTTCTTCTGTATCTTTAAACTAGACACCAGACAACTACTGAACATCTGAGTTTCAAAACAGCCAAACTGCCTTTCTTTGAATTCTTTCGACAGACAGTATCACATATGGTCTGCCCGACTCCATACAGGCTTTTCTCTTTTAAAGCTCCTGTTCTCTTGAACAATAAGGACAGCATCTGGAGCTCCATCAAGGAGCATCTGTCAGTCGAGCACCATAATGAAGCTTAGCTTTCTCCAAGGCCATAACCTCATCAGCGTAAACACGAGTGGGCCCCGGTTGCATGACGGCCTTGAAAACTATAAATCAAGTGGAAACAAGCCTTTAAATTTTGTTGCTGTCCAGCTAACCCATTTCTCTCTTTCAGTCTTTATTTTCACCTGTTCTTACGTGAGAAGGTGGGCGTGCAATCAACTGCAGCTCTGTTGCTCTGTTCTTTATATATTTTGAGCACAAAATTAGATTCCGGCTCAGTCGTGTCTTGAAAATAAACTGGTCAACATGTACAAGTGAAGCTGGGTCTCAAAATCCCGGGTGTAAAGGCAAAAATCCGTATGAACAGATGTACACTGTGAAGAAGGAGTGGAGAAATGACATGCGTGTACACAACTTCCAGCGACTGAATCAGTGTCTCTGGTAAAATGTGGGCCAAAACCAAGAACATATCTAAACTGATCATCCCACTTATATTGTCCTGACTATAAAGAGGGTACTCTGGATAAAGTGAGTATTATCTTTTAGTAGCGCTCTTACCTTGATAAAAGTCAGGCACCTCCCTGTGGACAGATGCACCTGCAACAGGTTATAAAGGAAGCTGTGTCAGTACATCAAATCATGACACTGCAAATAAAACACAAATGATGCTTAAAGGAGAAATATGATTTAAGAAAATGTTTTGTTTTGTTTTTTGCTTGAGGACATGCAGTATATTTGGGTGTCTGAATGAATCAAAAGCTGTGACATAACAGACCGCAAAGACAATGAAGGGGGAGCAGATTTTGGTCATGTCCTACTTTCCTGAGTTGTATAATACAAGTTTAAAGACATATCGTGACAGGAAGAGAAAACTTTGTCATGGAATGAATTCTCAGGCTTAAAAGCTGTATTTAGAAAGTGGCAGAAAAGTGTTTTTGTTTTTCTACTTTCACAGTAAAATGTTCTTTTGGAGTGATCAGCTGTTCCAGCACCTGATTAAAAAAAAAAAAAACCTCAAAAAAAAAACCTCAGTGCTTCTCTCTCCTGAGCAGACTGTTAATCTGCTCCCTACTCAGCCTTAAAGTAGGGGAAGGGACCCTAACCCAGAACACCTTTAGTCACATTTAGTGAACTTCTCCTCACCATCTGCTAGCTGCCCATCCCATGAGTATACTGTAAAAAAAAAAAAAAAGAAAAAAAAAAAGGCCTTCATATGTAAATTTGGCTCTGTAAACTGGAAAGAAACAGAGGGGACAGCGTGCCCCTCGAACCACAACAAATATTGCCCCCACCGATAATTATGTTCGTGCACATACAGTGGGGGAGGGGGAAGAAGCTCGGGACAGTTCATGATGGGCCATGCTGTCTCGGGGAGCGCTGGAGGGAGGTGCAAGCCCTCTGTGTTCTGTTTCAAATATTCTAAAGTGTAACGTCACCCAGAAATCCCTCAACCTGCCTTTAAGCAACCCCAGAAGCAGCCGGCGCTCTCGCAACTTCTGCCTATGTTTGAGAATATTATGGACCCACGCCCTCGTTTTCTTTCTGCTGCTCGTCTCCTCCTCAAAGCCGCGCAATCGTGTCAGTGACCAAAAAAACTAACCTAGCTAACATCAGCTGAGCATTTCCTGGGAAGCTTTTTGCTCACCATGGATACTTCTCTCTTTCTCGAGTAGTTTCTCCTGATGCAACGCATCTGAAAGATGTTTAGAGCTGTCGCAATGATTTCAAAAGAGGCCGTGGACTGAAGTTGAGTGGCTAAACTGAGAAGTAGCTGATCTGAACAGACCAGGTTGTACCTGCACCACATCCTTGAAGCATTTTGACCAAAATATGTTGCAGAACTTTAATTAAGGCATCAAGAAATTGTCAATTTTTGAAAAAAGAGGCAGGATGGTTTTTTTTAAAACACATTCCTGAGCATTCAATAAAGAGTTGGTGCATTTCTACAATATTTCTACGTCTGAAATAAAAAAAAAAATAGAGTGATGCTGGTCTTTAACAGGATTCCATGTTGCTCCAGAGAATATGACAAATGACTAGAAAATCAACCTTGGGTTTAAAGTTGAATGCGTGGAATCTGAGAAATATGATGTTCACAATGACATAAAAAACTCAAACTGGCTTTTCTAAAATGTTGAATGTACTCTGTAACTCTGTACTGAAACTGTCACCACAGTCATGATCTAACAATAGACTTAAAAGCTTTTGTGTTCTTAAGCACAATTTTAATTAAAACTACAGGATGGTGTAGGTGCGCTCGGCCTTCACGGCCTTAATTACCATCAAACTTTAATGTTGTTTTGTCTGACAAAAGAAATCTCAACCTGTTATCTCTTAGATCAGACGTTGCTGCATTTCTGTTGCTTGTTTATATAAGACACCTGAGCAAACCTGTGCTTCAAGTATATAAATCCATAGATGTGTGCGGAGCACACACGGACAGCCCGTCCTATATTTACTCAATAATAACTATTTAATCACATTTCCACGGGATACACTACAGCTACAAAACACCATTTCGATAAAACTGCAGCGCCAAAAAAATTAAACTAAGAAAAACTGAGTTGAGTGTGAATCGCCGAAGGTGCGGCAGCGTAGAGGAGCTTGTTTCTATTTTAGATGGGTCATTTTCAGGTTTGCTGTTTTCTGTCGACTCTGCTTTGTTTCCAGCACAGCTGATTGCAAAGCAGCGTGCTGGATGGACCCCTGCAACCTCTAATCCCTCAAAGGCACGCAACGCCGCTGTTTGGCATATGAATTACACGTTGTGTATCTTTTATGACAATATGCTCCTTTTAGTCATCCTGAGCATGCTTATTTATCTTAAATTGGCCTAAAAATGACTAAATAATTAGATCAAATGATATATTTATTATCGTCTCATATATATATATATATATATATATATATATATATATATAGATATATATATATATATATATATAGATATATATATATATATATATACATACATACATACACATACTTTTTTTTTTTCATTAGAAAACATGTCACTGCCTGCAGCATCTTATTTACTTGCTTTAAAGCTGGCTGTTAGTCGCTTGTTCACAATTTGCCTTTCTTGTTCTTCACCGAAGAGGAAACTGGCGACCCAGTTTTGACAAGCGTGCTTCTATCCAAGCGGCCTCCCACCTGTCTGATTTTCAGGTTTTGTAGTTAGATTAACTTGTCAGATTTTATGTCTGTTCCTGGCCGTTTCTGCAGGAAACACTATTTGATGAAAGACTACTGAAGAACTGATGAACCCAAACCAGCAGAGGATTTTTGCTCTTCTGCAGACGCTATTTCAGTTTGTACATGTAGCTGTTGGGGTCTAATGTAGACAGGCAAAATCAACTGGGTCGTCAGTTAGCTTGTGGCTAACTTAGCTCTGGCTTCACACCTGAACCGCAGCATGTGGGTTTAACGCACAACTAAAGATGAAGTCGAATTTAACTGCAGTGTCACATTAAACTCAGGTTTAGTGCAGTTAAACCGGCTGGAAACAGAAGTACAGTACAATAAAAACACTGACCCTTTTAACATCCAACAAGAAATAAAAATGTGCTCACTGTAATGCAGGACATCTCTTAAATCGTGCCATTAAATATTTTAAAGGGTGCTGCTGTGTTCATCTTTCAATTTCACAAATCACTCAGTCAATCTTTAAACTGGTATGGTTTCCATAAATGTACAAGATCCAGGGTTGTCGGAATAGGAGGAGATCCACCCTAACTGAGTGACATGGAAAATATGCATGGAAAAGAACCAAAGATGCCAAAGATGTCCAGAGCTGCAAGTTGCACAAAAAGACACCAGGATCACGATCGAGCTCAAGGATGCTGCATCCAGCAGATCAGTTTATAACAACAGGTTCCCCGAGCGCGGATCTAGGAGCACAGAGAATTTAAAAGCCTTGTGCAGCTCACGGAGGTTGATGCAGCAAAAGAGCTCAATGACCAAATGCACACTGGGCCGGTTCCAGACCCAGCATGCCAGGAAATGAAATAAACCTTCAGAGGGCAACTCTTTCCCTCAGTAGGCTGAATCCAGTCAGGTACTATCATTAAGCCTCTGTATAATGCAACCATCAATAGGTATTTTTGTTTCTAGTCTTAGATTTAGAGGCAGCATCCTGCACGAACCTAAATGAGGGTAAATATGAACAAATTAGCATGCAGGGTGTAAGACACGTCTCCTTCGGTTAAAATGACTTGTGTTGCATATATCAGGCTTAATCAAAAATGCAGGAAAAGAAACCTCTGGTAGATTTTTGTGCCATTTTTTGAGGACACTGGATTTTAGCGGCGTCTAAACTTCGGCTGCAGGTTAAATCGCAGGAGCCAGGGTCAGTGCAGGAGGGTCATGTGACTCTTGTTCACGCAGGGATTTAACTTGAGGTTAAACTCTAAAACCTCAGCTAGGCTCGACACAGCTGGCCCAAACCCTTAGAAGCGATGACATAGTTGCACGATTTCCTCCTCTGAGTCACTACGAATCCTTCCCTGATTCAACAAGCCTGCAGCACATGACCATTACTAGTAGATAAAAAAAAAAAAAAAACAGATTAGCCCTAATGACAGTTTAAAGTACTACATGGAGGCAGCTCCTCAGTTTATTGTCCTTGCTATTAGCTGTTATGCAGCTCATTTCTGCGTTCAATAACAACTGCAACTGCCTACATGTACAGGAGGAAATCCATTATAGGAGCAATTTGCAACTAAGTCCGCTTCCAGCAGAACACGGGTGGTCGTGTTTTTACGATGCTGTAGCTTGGACGGAACGCAGAGCTGAAATGCTGTTATGAATACAAGCCAGTTTTGTTTCAAGGAGGCATTTTAAAGCGAACCCACACCGGTATGGATGGAGCCAGAGACCAGACTTCTACATTTGCATGCATCACTGATGCCAAGTTCACATTTTATTGTTGTGTTCATTCAAACAATCCTGACCTATTTAAAAAAGAAAAAAGACAGGAGTGTGAATGGCTGAGTGAGAAGTGCAACACTTAGACATACGCAGCAGTGAATCAGAATAGCTTCCAACCCATTCTGTGCTTTTATTTCGTCTCTGCTTTTGAGCTACAGACCTGCAGGAGACAGCGAGAGGACCAGGAGATGGAGGAGCAGGGCGAGGCGCAGCATGATGTCGTAGTCGCAGCCACCTGGTGAGGTTACAGCTAGAAGCTCGGCTGATGAAACATGAGCAGGAGCTCCTGGTTTCCCTTTAAAAGAACAAGAAAAAAGAAATGCTTTATAAAAAAAAGGCTGAGAACTCTTGACAGGAGACCATTTATTAGGGAGCCAGTTCTAAAAAGCTCCGCTGTCTTTCAGCTTAAAGGCGAAAATACTGAGCAGCTTCACCATAAAACTGCTTGAACAGTTCAGCAATAAACTGTGACCTCTTTTTGCCAAGACTATGGTGGAGCAGCAGAATAGCACATAATGTACTTTTTTTTTCTCTTTTTAAACGGCTTTTCATGAGTAAATTGCCAGTCACGCATAGATTAGACAAGAGACACTAAAGCTGAATAGAACACAGAAATGTCTTCTGGATATTCTGCAATGCTTTGCAATTTTTTTTTTTTTTTTTTTTAAATGAAGGATAAAGTCAGCATAAATAAGCCAAAAAGAGCTTCTCATTTACAAAACCACAGCCCAGCGGATACAATGTGTCTATGAGAGGAATTGCTATTTAGTGTTTTCACTTCGACCCATGGAGTGTTTTGCCCAGACAAGACGCTGACATGGGCTTTAAAATGTTTCATCTCTTACAAGGTCATAGTGTGTAATATTTGTCATTATAAGTAATGTGCACCTCATGGGACTGCAGGTATGTTTGCGGAAGAGAATTAAATTAAAGGTTAGTCATGTGCAGACTGAGGTTGTTATTTTCAGCAGGCGGTGAGTCTGAACGAGTGCCAGCCTAAAATAACAGTGAGGATTCACTCACAACTTTCAAATCATATTGAAAAGTTGTTATGAGAGCCATGAGGGGAAAGAAAAATAACAGGGTGGGAAAAAATATGACATGTATTCTGAGTTAATGGAAGTCAATCCCATCATTTCAGATCAATCATCAGTCGCTACCACAGGACCGATAACTGCATGCACCCAAATCTACTATACTGCCAAAAGTATTTGCTCACCCATCCAAATGATCAGAATCAGGTGTTCCAGTCATTTCTATGACCACAGGTGTATAAAATTAAGCACCTAGACATGCAGAATGTTTCTACAAACATCTGTGAAAGAATGGAATCTCTCTCAGGAGCTCAGTGAATTCCAGCGTGGAACTGTGATAGGATGATACCTGTGCAACAAATCCAGTCCTGAAATTTTCTCGCTCCTAAATATTCCACAGTCAACTGTCAGATGGATTATAAGGAAATGGAAGTGTTTGGGAATGACAGCAACTCAGCCACAAAGTGGTAGGACACGTAAACTGAGGGGGCGGGGTCAGCTGATGATGAAGAACATAGTGTGAAGAGGTGGCCAACTTCCTGCAGAGTCAGTCACTACAGACCTTCAAACTTCATGTGTCCTTCAGATCAGCTCAACAACAGAGCAGAGAGCTTCATGAATGGGTTTCCATGGTGAAGCAGCTGCATCCAACCCATACATCACCAAGTACAATGCAAAGCGTCGGATGCAGTGGTGTAAAGCAGCCACCACTGGACTCTAGAGCAGTGGAGGAACGTTCTCTGGAGTGAAGAATCACACTTCTCCATCTGGTGATCTGATGGAAGAGTCTGGGTTTGGTGGTTTCCAGGAGAACAGTACTGGTCTGACTGGATTGATCCAAGTGTAAAGTTTGGTGGAGGGGGGTTATGGTGTGGGGTTGTTTTTCAGGAGCTGGGCTTGGCCCCTTAGTTCCAGTGAAAGGAACTCTGAATGCTTCAGCAGACCAAGACATTTTGGACAATTTCCATGTTCCCAACTTTGTGGGAACAGTTTGGAGCTGGAACCCTTCCTCTTCCAACATGACTGTGCACCAGTGCACAAAGCAAGGTCCATAAAGACATGGATGGAAGAGTCTGGTGTGGATGAACTTGACTGGCCTGCACAGAGTCCTGACCTCATCCTGATAGAAGACCTTTGGGATGAATTAGAGCAGAGACTGAGAACCAGACCTTCTGGTCCAACATCAGTGTTTGACCTCACAAATGTTGTTCTGGAAGAATGGACAAAAATCCCCATAAACACACTCCTAAACCTGGTGGACAGCCTTCCCAGAAGAGTTGAAGCTGTTCTAGCTGCAAAGGGTGGAGCCACGTCATATTGGTTAGGAATGAGATGAACTAAAGCTCATATGTGAGTTAAGGCAGGTGAGTCAATGCATTTGGCAGTATAGTGTATGAAGAGAGAAAACATT
Organism: Hirundichthys speculiger; assembly: GCA_018398805.1. Taxonomy (NCBI): domain Eukaryota; kingdom Metazoa; phylum Chordata; class Actinopteri; order Beloniformes; family Exocoetidae; genus Hirundichthys; species Hirundichthys speculiger. The sequence goes on from JAGFBZ010000163.1 coordinate 1,361,009, forward strand.
GTGAAACATGGATGCACTGCTCATGGCACGTGTCTCCTCAAACCCCAGATAATGATGATACTTTTGTAATTTTTAGGAAAAGCAGGAACAATGCAGCAGCTGTGGAAGGGAGACATGTAAAGCTCTGCTCATCCGTCAAAGGCATTCACGGCTAAACAAAGCAGTGACATTCCAGTTTCGATAAACTTGTCTCTCTCCATCCTTACTCTGCAGCTCTGCCACTGCTGTTAGTGCAATTTCTGCTACTCGTAAATCATAAATGTTCTTTACTGTAATCTCTTAAGTGCATCCTCGCAGTGAAGGAAGCAAGACCATCTCTCCCGTTAAGCGCTGACATTGGTTTTTGTGATTTAGTGCCAAGATCAGGAGTATTTTCTTGTCGCTAAATTTCGGTGTAAAAGTACAATTTGATCAGGTCACTAAGTACAGGCATTACACCTCGGGTATGCACCGCCTCTGTGCTGATCCTGAGGCGTTTTTCTTGCAACTCTGCAACGTTTAAGAAGTCTGACTTTGGAACGTAAGTGCTCATAAACTCATACATTGACTCTTTTTCAAGGAATTGCATCAGCCTGGTCAGTCTTATCCATTGATTTTGCGAAAAATCTCTCTTGGAAAATGGGTGTTGCCCCCCTCCCATTCACGGCCACATCCGCCAGTACAGAATGTACCAAACCAGCTGCAGGAGGACCGAGCCGGGCCTTTTTTAATGACTTATGCAGGAGCATTCAAGAGCCACGACTCTAAACAGCCCAGGTGGCAGCATAAATGTTAATAACACATTGGATTCAACAAGTTTTTACAGTAAAACCAACAGCAGTTGTTCACTGGCATTTCTAGTGCATCGCGTGACACTTTGGATGTCTTTAGTTGATGGTTGTTGTTCTGCCTACATCACACGACTTTGTTCTTATGATTGTCCAGAGGAAGTTTCTTCTGCATCCATTGCTGCTGTTCCCTGGAACTCAAAGTTGAATCCAGAGCAACCACATTCATTCTTTATATGAAGGATGAAAAGAATTAGGATGGCTGGGCAGGGCAGAAATTTGAGACACCGTAATGAAGATGTGACATGCTAGTGGATTTTTTTTCCCAGCATTTTGCAACACCAAATGACTTACACATACAGCAGGGGTGCCCAATCCTGGTCCCCGAGAGCCCCTGTCCAGCATTTCCCAGCTTCAACACTCCTGATTCTCCTTAACTGTCATTATCAGGTTGTTATCAAAGTCTGCACAAGTCTGCTGATGACACAGCTACTCGTATCACGGCATCCCAAAGCTGGGAAACATCTAAAACCTGCTGGATAGGGGCTCTCCAGGACCAGGATCAGGCACCCTGACATACAGCAAACAGCCAGTTTAGCTTGAACAAAAAAGCACATGTGACCATTTTGCCAACGATCTCATGATTGGGTGTTGTCACATTAAATTCTGGGGGGAACGCTGGGCGTAAGCCACTGGGGCATGCCAATATGCTCCTTAACATGTAAACCTGGAGGAAGAAAAATGAATATCCTAAAAGCAGGAACATGCTGCTAACACCTTTATCGAAGTCTTGTCTTATTTAGAATAACGTCAGTGATTAGATCAATGCTGTCCATGGCCAATGTTTTGTCAAGCAACTCCAATCTGACAAAACGCCTGTTATTCATTTATTTATTTGGACTAACACGATGTCATTTACACATATTCATTCTCTGGTATCACAGAACTCAGGAGTAGCAAACCTGTCCACTGTTTCCCAGGTCCTGCCGGATGGTGAGCGCTGATTAGAGTGTAACTGAACACGAGCCAGAGACTATTGATTCCCCGTAAACACCCTGAGGTGTCTGCCGCTGGACTCCCACATCTGACAACTGGATTGAGACCTCAGAGCTAACGGGACATTTGAGGTGCTATTACAGAAAAACAGGTCTACAACAAAGACGAGCGCGTGCGACACGTCCACGTTGGAGTAGAACTAAACATTTAAATACAGATACTGACACGAAGAGCACAGGTCAGACATGCAGCATGTTCCCTGTACTTCAGATGTACAGTAATGTCTGAGCTGTATAGCTGCATGACTGCCATACAGAGGGGATTTCATCTCTACGTGGGACTGTATCCTAGCAACACCTTTTAAAAGCAGCAGTTTGTGTGCTGCGGGGGGCCTTTTGTGACCAGCAAAGAAACTATGCAAACACTCATTTCAGTCTGGAACAATGCAGCAGCTGTGGAAAGAAGACGTATAACGCTCCGCTCATCTGTTAAAAGGCGTTCACAGCCAAACAAAGCGATGAAAACCTTCAGATGAACCTGCCTCTCTCCAGCCTTACGCTGCAGATTTGCCACTGCTGCAAGAGCAATTTCTGTCACTCGTAAATCATAAATGTTTTTTTTTTTTTTTTAATAGATGCACTTAAGACATTCGAGTAAAACAAAAGGAGCACTGTCATAGCACCGGAGCAGTGAAGGAAGCGACATCATCTCTACGCTCCTTTATCTTGGCAGTCTCTCTGCAAGCGATAAGAGCGGTCCAGACATCACTGTAAATCACATGGCCCAGACATGAAAGCCTCCAAACAAGGCCATTTCTTCTCTTCCATAAATCAAATCCAGGACGCCGCCAGGGCTATTACTGTTTGTAGTTTGATTTTGGTGGGTTCCCCACCCCCCCTTTCACATCAATTGCTGTCTGCACCAAGTTGCTTTTGCTCCCTGATTTTCAATCTCTTTCCTTGTGCCCACTTCACTTACAATGAGCAGCCTCATTGTTTTGAAGCCAGAAATCACATTACATATAGCAGGGGGGGCTTCTGGGGGCAGATTCTGAAATGCAACTGCTGAAGTCCAGCGATCGATACTGCCATTAGTGGTTATTTATCACATCTCCAAAATTCCTAAAGGCTTTTCCATCTCCGTCCCATGGGGAGTTACATAACTGAGTGGATAACGGAACAGAATCAGCTTTTTCTCTTCACCACCAGATCTGGTTATGTGACAGAGGAGGTGAAAGGATGGAGCTGGAGGAAAGGGTGATGGAGGAGGGGTCAGAGTGGTGGACTTCAAAAACAAGATTTTGCTCAAGCAACCCCCACTCTCACCAAAATCAGTCATTAACTACAGATTTGCTCTAATCCTGGAAGGACAAACCAAACTGGGGTTAACGCTGGATTGGTCTTAATCAGTCCTAAGTGAAAATGAGCACTGACTAGACGAGTGTCCTCTGGTGGTCAGGCTTGTCTGTCCTCGCATGGATGGAAAATACTCTAGCAAGCAGTAAAGACAGGTAGGTACAGCACCTGGGAGATTGTACCATTGATCTGAAAATCATATAGTTGCTTCATTTATTCCTCCACCAAGCTGGGAGTCGAGGGGGGAGAATGTTTTCTGTGGTGTTTGTCTGCCTGCTGATCCGTCTCGGTGAAACAAGAAGCACCAGGTCCAAATGTATTCATATTTCCCTTGCTGGAGGAACTCAGTCTTCTGGAGCGTTACAGGAATTGGACAGAGAAAAGTGAAAACATCAAAGATGGTCCCCTCGTTGGGAAACAGTTGGTTATCTCAAACTGGCAAATACCAAGGAGAAACACTGCTATTGCTTTTCCAGGATGCAGAGAATTTCACGATATAGCTGTCTGAACCATAACCAAACTGCCTCAAGGCTTCATGAATAAGATCAGGCAACTATGATTAAAGGGTTCTTCGGTTGCTCTCCATACATGTATTTGTCCTGAAGGATGAAAAATCAGGAAGGATGACTCGTCAGAGGAGATAAATCCTTTCACTGGTTCACAGTGCACTTCTTTGCACCATTTGCTCATTGTTCAATATTGATGGGGACAGAGGTTTATACAATCGCATCAAGCTCCAGTAAGCTCAAAAATTGTTCTGATCGATAGTGTATTAGTAAAATATAGGCATAGGTCTGCACTCAACTTTATTAGCTGTACTTCTGTGATTTCTGGATATGTTAAAAAGGTTCCACATTAATGAGGTCGCATCATGAGCTGCTCGTTTCTCCAAGTTATCGTTTCGCCGGCATTGAACTACCACAAAGTGAAATGGTGTTCTCCAAGTTATAAGAAGAGAATGGGATTCATTTCCTGTCAAAGTCAAATTTTTCTGGTAAGAAAGGTGACGATGGGGTGTTTTATATCCTCTGCCAACCTCTCCTTCCCTGAAATAAGAACTTGTAAAGAGGGTCACACACCAAAGAACGCTGCCAGCTAGAGAGGAATCAGCCAAAGAAGAACCAACTGAATATCAATGCACATCTGAATCACATGCATGAAATTTGCAAAAATAAGGCATTAGTTTAAGAGTTTTAGTGGTAATAAGTTATACCAGCTCCCTTTATTTTATTGATATGTTTGATATTGTTGTAAAGTCAGAATCTTTGGGTTTTATCCATCCATCCATTATCTATGCCCACTTAATCCTCTGCAGGTCACAGGGATCTGCTGGAGTCTATCCCAGCTCTCTTCAGGTGAAAGGCAGGGGTACACCCTGGACAGGTCTCCAGTCCATCACAAGGCCACATGTAGACAAACAACCTCGCACACAATCACCCCTACGGGCAAACTAGAACCACCAATGAACCTAACATGTATGTCTTTGGATTGTGGGAGGAAGTCAGAGTACCCAGAGAAAACCCACGAAAGCACGGGGAGAACATGGCAACTCCACACAGAAAGACCCCTGCTGAGGTTTGAACCAGGAACCTTCTTGCTGTGAGGCAACGGTGCTGACCACCGAGCCACCGTGCTGCCCCTCATTGGGTTTTAGTTGGGGAAAAAAAAGAAAAAACTCTAAATCTGGGACAATTCACAAGGAATTTTTTCAACGTCTTCTAACTTCCAGCTGACAGGCTGTTGGTCCCGTGCGTTTTGCCAGAGCTGCTCCAGGATGTGGACGGATGGACTTTGTGAAACAGCTCCAGCTCTCCGCGGCGTCCACTAAACATTTGACATTGCTGTTGAGGCTACACTCCACTGTCTGCCGCAGAGACGCTGCCGGCAAACGGGCCCACGGGTCAGAGTTGTTCAAACGCACCCCCCCGAGACTGCATCAGTTCATGTTTGTCCCTAACTGGACCGATGTACAGTCAGCAGGTCTTCTTCTCCCAAAGTGATGATTTTCTTTCACTGCATCTCATCGTACTAAGATAAACTCGGTCGTAATGCAACAGCCTGAAATATGCTAATAGGCTTTTATCAAGGTCAAACAAAGCAGATAAGAGTCAAGGTCCAAACACATTTGGTGAAACCTACCAAGTATCTATTGTACATCGCAGCAATCAAGCCTTTGTGTCTCATTTGTCCTCTAATACGAACGTAGCCAGACTCCTTTATCTCAAAAAAGAACCCCCGGTTCCTCATTTTTGTACTCAGCTAAGCAATTATGAAGCCGCAGGCAATGAGTTACTTAATGTAGATGTTATTGATCTTCTCATCTAATTGTAAGAATGAATATCTCCAGATGCATTTCCCTAGATGTCTGGCTCCCCTCGGCCTGCTGGTTGTTGTGAAAGTGCTTTAAATCACGCCAACCCCACCGGGCGGTGAATTACTACTCATTCTGGGCCACGAGATGACTGATACAGAATTTAATCCTTATTCTGCAACATCATCTCGGCATTACTCGTCATGAGATCACACATTTCGTAGTGCACCGTGCGAGACGATAAGAAAGATTTTGTTTCATAAAAATCGCTTCTGCTGGAAAAAAAAAACAAGCAAAAGAAGAAGAGGAATATTGATCGTGATTAAATTAAGATGAAACAGTGAGACAGCGGTCTGGTGTCGTCTGTGAGAGGCAGCTCTGTCTTGGTCTCCTCTGACGGGAGCATTACTGCTGAATCCTTCTCATGCTTATTCTCTCTGAATCCGTCCTGTTTTGCAACAAAGACGTGGTCGCGCATTTCATCGAAAACTATGAATTATTTATGTCAGATTCATTGATCACAGATTGGGGTTGCCGCGGCCAGGCTGTTTTTCCTCCTTGAGTTCAGCTCTGAAAGGTGCACTCTCCCCTCTGTGGAAAATAAAACTGGACTTGAAAAAACAGGAGAACATATGAACCAAAAGAATGACTAAGAGCGGTAAATGCACATCGATTATCTGAGCCTGTTAAAGAGGAAACGAAGCAGTAACCCCAAGAAACACAAACACACCTGCAGAAAAATGCTTTGTGCACCACCTGTCCACTGGTGTTCGGTAGGGGCTCATTCAACACATCTTTTGATTTCTTCTGCAGCCAGAAATCACTTCTTACTTGTTCAGCAACCGTTTTATCGAGAAAATTGAAAAATTAGACTATTTAAGAGCAATATTTGAACTGTGATGTCACGCAGCACCCTCAAAGCAAAGATGCTTCATGTCAGTTTTTGAGGTTACATTAATTCTCCAGGCGGTTATTTCCTGTCTTGAGATTTAATTAATTAAAAAAAAAAAAAGAAAAAGAAAAAAACCTCTTCCAAACATCATTAACCTGTATGGAGCATTATTCATGATGTAATACAGCTTCAGATCATCTGGTCACGGCCCTTTCACCGTCTTACCCGGTCTCACTCCCCCGACAGCACCTCCTTCTCTCCCTGCTTCCCTCCGCCTCAGCTTCCAACGTGATAGAAGCAGGTATGCAAATGTAAGCTATTTATTCTAACCCCTGCCGTCAACACAATGTCCCCAGGGCTAGACTGCCTCGGCGGCCTCAGCAGGCCTGAATATCAATGACACCAGTCATTCAATTCATGAACAGAAGAGCTGGACCTCTGTTCGCATCACATTAACCTCAAATCAGGTGACGTCCGTAAATACATGCAAAACTGCACCACTAACGAAGCATTATCCCAACTTTTGCTCTCCGTGTCACAGTTTCGTCACTGACAGGTGACAAGGCGGCCATTATTTTGTAATAAGACATAGGGGAATAAAAAAATTCCCAACCTCAACTCGTCACATGCAACTGATCCAGACCCCCCTCTTAAAGGGATATTTTCGGTTTTCTGAGAGTGGGGTTGTGTAAAAACACTTTTTCGTAGTCTTATCTGCAGCTGACAGCGGTCACAGCATTCTCAAGCTGCAATACTGCCAAATAGCCGTCAGCCGTTGCATAATTTGGATCAAGCTAAAGGTGCTATAACAGCCTGCCAGCAGGTGAATCCAGACAGCAAGCTGGCATCCACATTAGACGTACGATGCACCGTTGCTCTGTGTTAGCTGCAGCGTTAAACTGTCCACTTGTTGTCCTCAAGCCAAAGCAGCAGATGTGGCTCGTGGCTTCAACACAAGGCCCGGCTTAGTTTGTTTTCTATTACTACCTCCAACAACAGAGAAACAGAGGGGCCATGAAAATACCTGCCGCTCTGCCTCAGGGTTGTTCACATACACAACAAGGTGGAATATTGGCACAACAGTCCCCCCCTATGATACTCAATGTCAGGGACTAATGTTCGGAAGATCACGGAGGAATTCTGATGGGGAGCGACACTGAAAGCTACTCAGAATGACAACAAAGTGTTGGTTACCCAGTGGCTATTAGCTCTCCAAACCATGTTTTAGTGAACAAAAGCATATGGGAGAGATGACACGGGAAACGACATGAAACCACATGTCGAACAGAGTTAATTGAAAATATATGCAGGGTAGAAATTAGCAAGTCAAGCTGTTAGTGCAATGATGTCTCTCTCCCTTGAATGTTGTGCAGTAAATTTCCTTTTGCTTTGTGGGCTTCCTTTCCTCATGGCAGCCTCACCCCGAGCCTTGCTCTCTCATTGGCTGCAGCCTGGACGTGGATGTGCCGACTGCTCCAGATTTGTCGCATGCTGGATGTCTGTCTGGCAGTCGGGTTGGCTCAGTGATGTTTCAGCAAGCTTCTTTGAAGCATCTTTGATAACTTCACGGCCAGCGATCGAGTCCCGACTGGTAAGCACCAATTCTTAATTTCTGCTGGTTTCAAATCAGACTTCAAATCATATCGCAAGAGGTCCGCTCAAGACACAGAGCACCCTTGAGTGGCTCACTCAACCACATGTAAAAAGAAAAAAAAAAAAGTGCCACTGACAATAGTGTGTTAATAATAAGCGGAGTTGGTCCGACACATCTTGTAATACCACTTTGTCCCACTAGAGGTGCTCTTCTTTGTGTCTCATGCCAGGGGATGACACATGAACCTTCTTGTGATATGGTCCCATGTTTTCAGAGGCAGGATTGCTACATAGAAAGATTTTTGGCTTCAAGTCCAAGTCACTGACCAACATGCAGACGTGGACCATGGCGTAGATTGGTTCTAACGTTTGGAACCAGATAAACACACTTCAGTGGGAGTCCTGCGGGAGGCTACAGCAAAAGTTTGCAAGATATTCCTAAAGGCTGTTGAAAAAATATTTGTTGTGGTTTATCCATGTATGGAGCCCTCACTCAAAAACAGAGGGCCTCCTATCCAGTAAGACCCAAGGGTGTTGTGAAAAAAAAAAAAAACTAGACCAAAAAAATAAAATAAAATAAATGAATAAATAAAAAGCGTGACCTCCTCTGTCATTGTCATTCTTTTTTTCTTTTTTTTTTTTTTTTTTTTTTTTACACGCAACCTCATTCTCTGCTGAAGGGCAAAATGAGTTTGTGGAGTATTTTCATGTTAATGTAGCACAGAAAGTCACTGACCTTTTAGTGCAACAGCCCTGGAAGAACGTGACACATTCAGCTGAATAATGCTCGAGAGAAAGCCTCCAACATATGTGCATTTGTGGATGGAAACCATGTCGCATCATGTGTGATAAATTGTGTCATAAATGCAAAGGTCAAAAGAGACTTGCACTCAATCAAGAAAAGAGTGCTCTGCTTAATTATTTCACACCACATCTGTCCAATAACGATATTAGCTCAGCATTTTCCTCAGATGAGCAGTGATATGTTTTAAAAGCTCCACGTCTTGGCCCTCTTTCACAAATAGTGCATGCTGTAATTATAAGGCACAGTACAGCTTATTCTTGATGACAAAGCTCAACGTAAGTTCATGTCTGTCACTTGCCACATCTTATATAATGCTGAGAAAAATTATAAATTAATTTAGCACAAACAAAGGTTTCAAAGGAAAATATTGTTCTAAGAAATAATAACAAATGGAAAGGTTTATCTGAGCTGAGTCGTCCCTATTCATGTCCTTATTAGATTAGAGGGTGTTACCTCGGCATTAGCCCAAAGATTAACTAAACAAAAGTTCAATTTTAATTGTAATAGAAAAATAAGCCACCTTCTGAACTGCAAGATCTGTAACAAGACACAGAAAAACAGGACACGGATGAGTGAAGTGTGACCGCTCATTACTTACCTTGCTGCAGAGAGCTATCATGACAGTGGCTAAGTGACAGGATGAGCTACTTTACAGCCCATGCCCCCCATCCCTTTCAACATGCCCGCCCTGCCAAGTGTCCTAAATACCCGGCTCTATTGTCTGCCTCAGAAACAAGCAAAGCTGCTGGTTGGAAGAACTCTCTCCAAGGTGCAAAGGAGGAGGGACGGACAATGAGAGAAGAAAAAGACCAATTCCCTGAGCTGGGAGCAGGGAGCCATGCAAATGGGACGCCAGCGAGCGAGAGTCCCTGCAGCGAAAAAACCCCACAGAGAGGTCTTCCAACTGCGGCCGTAGTTTAATCTCTTAAGCTCTCTTTCCCTCTGACAGTAACGCAGAAATGCCCCAAATTGAAAACACACTGTGAGACATAAAATTTCATCCCTGCTCCAAACTCATCATTATAAACAACCCATCAGCACTTAAAATCACCATCATCATAGTTCATCATCATCCGTGCTGCCGTTAGAGAGAAAGCTAATCTTGCCCTGTGGCTGAAAAGCAGCAAGAAAACTTGTACTCTGCTCGTGCACCTGTAAGAAACAGCAAAGTAATGATCGTACACGTCGCTGTGATGCAGACGACAGGTGACAAGCACGGAAAGAGTATTACCTCTTCTCCTGTTCACTGTTGCTATGCAGTATATTACAAAAGGAAAAAAAAACAATAGCTAAAATCCATCTTTTATGTTAAAAAAATGTCATCATGAGTTGGTTTAAATCTGATTTGAATGTATTTTGTCCAAAATAATGAACAGCAGAAGAATGCTGTCTCTAAAAAAAACTTTATAAACAGGAACAAATATTCAACATCAGCTGTCAGTATATGCAGCAGCAAGAAAAAGCATGTGATCCTTTGTCTTTAACAGCAAAGATTAACTGATTAATTGGCTTAGATGAACTGGATCACAGCAGTGTTTCCCCTACCATTAGATTAATGGAGGAAACACCCCCCAGAAGATCAAGTTCATTTTGTTTTCTATATAGAGCCAGGTCACGAGTCATCAAAAGCACTTTGTGCTTTTATTGAACAAACTAAATAACATCCTGTTATTTATCTTATTTGTACAACATCCTGTCATTTCTGTCTCTATGTGGTTGCGCGTTCACAACTCTCTTGTGTTTTCTGAATTGCACACACACCAGGCTTTTAGCCAGTGAGCCACCTAGCCGCGTAAAATAAATAAATAAAAATCGACACTGTTCATTTATACACACTGTGTACAGTGAAGAATATATACTTTATAGCGATCTAGTTCTTTTGTTGCAGCATGCTACCGCCCGTTTCTCCTCCACCTGTGTCTCACACATCGATCATCTCCCGCCTGCAATGACGTTCAACCACGTCAGGCTACCACTTAGCTAGCGCTAGCTTCGCTAGTCCATAAAACTGAAAACAGCGATGCAAAGATCTGATGACGGTTCATCTTTCAAAGTGTCAGACGAGCAGCAGAAAAATATAATTTCCAGAGACATACGCGTAAGCGCGGTTGTTTTATCGCCAGGATCAGACATGCGGACCGGTGTTGCACATAGTCTCTGTGGGTTTAAAGCTACGCTTTTATTCCCATTTCGTTGGCGCATTGCAAGGGTCTATCATACTCTGTGTGATTAAAAATTGCTAGAATGATCGATGCGTCGCCTGTCCCAAGTACCAGACCAGCGGCTGAGATGAGTTTTAAAACTCTCCATCACATACTGCTCACATCAGACTGAGGTAAAATATTAGCAAAGGCTGTATGCTAGCTAAAATTTTCCCTATTTAATTTGCTAAATGCATATACAAAAATGTTGGCAGTCAAGGCAGGGATAGCTGATGGTTATGTGTCACTGATGATTAACTTTCCATTACTTTCATCCTTTTCAACAACTTCTGTCAAGTCCAAAAGGGAAAAGAACCGTAATAGGGAGAAAAATTCAAATATAAGCAGTGAGTATGCAGGATAGTGGAGTTCAAACCTTCCCAGCTGAGCTGCTCATGGGCAAACAGCAAGAGGGTGATATATCATTCATCTATCCTCAGCTGGTGGAGCTGAATGTTGAAGAGGTGTCTCTGTTCTGGGGAAAGGGGGAATTTTCACACGGAGCCCTTTGGGTTCCATTAACCGAGAAGATGCTGAGTAAGTGTTGCAAGGATTTGATGAGCGAAGGTGCCAGAAGGTTCAGGGAAGATGGAGGCCCCGCTGATCAACATTTACAAATATAAACTGTGGTTTGTATTACCACAGCGGATCTGACAACTTGATAAACACACAGAGAACTGAACAATACACAAATCATTAAATTTATTCACATTACTGAATTTCAAGTTAACCATGCAATCGTCCAGGATTTTAACATTCGTCTCAACTGATATTAAATTCCTGGCACAGCCCGTCTGTCCGGGATCCTGAGTAATACTGACGGGATCAGAGAAATACAGTAACAAGAGAATATTTTGTTTAATATGAGGCTGTAAGTAACATTGAGGGTCATTTTCCTTGATACAGAAATTAATTGTGGTCTGGGCTGAAGGAAGTTTATTGAAGTCATAAATCATGAAGTCAGTGGCTTCATAGTAGAATAATGTGCACATCAAAATCAGGAATCTACAAATGCGTGCACTTAACCTTTGGGTCATTAAAGCTAATGGATGAGGTCAGCAGACCTGCAGTTGATGCCTGAGACTAAATCCATTCTGGTTTCCACTTAGCCAGGCAGAGGAATTATGCAAAGAAGCAAAAAGTGCATTTTTCTTTTCCTTTTAGCAACACTCGGCTGCCATTCATAAAGCATGAGCCCACTGGCCAATCAAAATCAGTGGAAAATCTCTTAGAAGCACACAGCCTGTGGAGCAGCGCTGCAGATGATGAGGCTTTGTGTCTTGCTGGCCTCAGTGTTTCGACTTCTTCCTCCCACAGTGATTTCCTTAATACCTCTGACTCAGCACAGCCCCACAAATCCCAAAAGGAGGATTGTTCCCTCGCCTCTGTGCATGTAATCAGAGGTGCAGAATGTTTAGGACTTTCATCCCGTTTGAATTGTTCGTGTTTCTTTCAGGTGCATTTTCCTTAGATGCCTATTATCCCTGAATTCTTAGATTTTTTTTTGTTAAAAAGCAGAACAAATTTTTTTTTTATTTGCCTTTTTTCAATCCATGCGAGGGTACTGGCACATATTAAAAGGGCCCATGTGAATCATAGTAGCATCAACCTCTTTCTATATTGGCTACTATGAAAAGAAAGCAGAAATGAACAAAGCCAATAACAAGTGTGTAGGAAGCATAAACAACAAAACATTTCCTTTTTATAAATCAAACAGGTTGTCATGTTCTGCTGCTGGTTTATGGACGGAGGACCCAAGAGCAGGAGTTGCAAAAACACAAAAAGGGTTGTCAAGTGACCCGAAGGAAGTTGGAATCATCTCAGCTCTGTTGATGAGATTTTTTTCCAAGGCTAAACTATGAAGATCAGAAAATGTTGCATCTGGGTGATTGCCGAATGCAAATTATATTCTGTTTATGTTCATAGTGTAATGGAGTGACAGAAATGTGGTGATTAGTGTGATTTGTAATCAAGCTATTCCTTATAGGTCATTTATTGGTGTAAGCAGGGTAGGCATTTGGATGAAAGTATGCAGTGAGAGCTAGGCGTATCTCCTCGACACCAGCTTAAATAAGTTAAATAAGTCAAAAAAAAAACACTAAAATGCTAAAATTAATGGAGCCATAGAGAACTTAATGGAGCCATAGAAGGTCAGAGGAAAATCACAAGACTTAAATACACAGAGGAACAAATGAGAGGCAGGTGCAGAGAATCAAGGTAACAAGAGGGAGGAAGCAAAGCAGAACACAATGGAGACAAGAAAGACCTTTCAAAGTAAAACAGGAAACACTAAAGACAGGGAGAGACGCCAACTTGACACAGACGTACACACACGCAGGGCTGCCATGGCGACCAGGCCATGACAGAGGTTCTAGTGTGTGATCATGGGAAGTGAAATTACAGAAATCATCAGGTATTCACCAATTATTCATCTGGAGTGTTCATTGGCACATCAGGATCAACAGCTGATCGCGCAGACGATTGTGCAAATGACTAAATCTGAAAACTCCAGTCTCATAAAATAATAATCAGAAATACGCTGGGTTGGTTAAACATCGGCTCACATCCCTCTGTGACGAAAAACACGCGATTCCCATTTGTGATGCTTTTATATTGTTTGTTTTTTTTCTGTCCTCACCTTGATTTCTGCTCCCTCCGATCACATTTGATTCACCGATCCTTGGAGCAGCTTAATGAGGAGAATCGGTGCCATGAGAGGAGGAAATGAATACGTATCAGATCTCTCAGGTCGGGACTTTTATCAAAACTGTGATTCTTTTTGTCCATAAAAACTATGACTATGCATTTCATGGACTTTAAAAAGTCACGTTCTAAAATCTCAGTCTTTTCTCTGTCGCATTGATTCGTCTTTGACTCAAACATTCAATTGTTTGTCATGTTTGGCTGGTTTCATTTCAGCAGAATACCATGTTGTGCTTCTCTGACTTTCATGTGGGTGTCTGAGGAAGCTGGAACAAACTCCGAGTAATGAACTCTGTCATGTCCAGTAAGTAGTGAAGTGTCATCTTATGACCCACAGGTCAAGAATAGATCAGTGAATATGTCAGTTTGTTTGCATGCACCGTAGATAATTCAGCATCTACAGTCAGGGGGCCCAAGGAGGCGGGAAGTGATTGATGGATCTAAAACTATTGAGCCTAAAGAATTTGTATTATCACACTTTAAGAATTTGCTTAATTATTTCTGTGTAATAACTGTTAAATATCTTCTGAATAAATAATATTTTCCCCATGACCCTGTATCTGATTAAGCGGGCATAGATAATAGATGGATGAGTAAATAATATTTCTGGGGTGGGAAGAGTGACCCTGGTGTGTCTCTGAAGTTTTGGTTTAGTTGTTCAATTTTAAATTTAGGTTATCACAGCAAGCTGTAATAAAAAAAAATTTTATTGCTTTTATTCGAGAGATTCTGTTTTATGCGTTTATTCTAGAAATTCTGTTTTATGCTTTTATACTAGAGATTCTATTTTATGCTTTTATTCTAGAGATTCTGTTTTATGCTTTTATTCTAGAGATTCTATTTTATGTTTTTATTCTAGAGATTCTATTTCATCCTTTTATTCTAGACGTTCTATTTTATGCTTTATTCTAGAGATTCTATTTTATGCTTTTATTCTAGAGATTCCATTTTATGCTTTATTCTAGACGTTCTATTTTATGCTTTATTCTAGAGATTCTATTTTATGCTTTTATTCTAGAGATTCTATTTTATGCTTTATTCTAGAGATTCTGTTTCATGCTTTTATTCTCGATGTTCTATTTTATGCTTTTATTCTAGAGATTCTATTTTATGCTTTTACTCTAGAGATTCTATTTTATGCTTTTATTCTAGACATTCTATTTTATGTCTTTATTCTAGATGTTCTATTTTAAGCTTTATTCTAGAGATTCTTTTTTATGATTTTATTCTAGAGATTCTATTTTATGCTTTTATTCTAGAGATTCTATTTTATGCTTTTATTCTAGAGATTCTATTTTATGCTTTTATTAGAGAGATTCTATTTTATGCTTTTATTCTAGAGATTCTATTTTATGCTTTTATTCTAGAGATTCTATTTTATGCTTTTATTCTAGACGTTCTATTTTATGCTTTATTCTAGAGATTCTATTTTATGCTTTTATTCTAGAGATTCTGTTTTATGCTTTTATTCTAGAGATTCTATTTTATGCTTTTATTCTAGAGATTCTATTTTATGCTTTTATTCTAGAGATTCTATTTTATTTTTATTCTAGACATTCTATTTTATGCTTTTATTCTAGAGATTCTATTTTATGCTTTATTCTAGAGATTCTATTTTATGCTTTTATTCTAGAGATTCTATTTTATACCTTTATTCTAGAGATTCTGTTTCTTGCTTTTTTCTCGACGTTCTATTTTATGCTTTGATTCTAGAGATTCTATTTTATGCTTTATTCTAGAGATTCTATTTTATACTTTTATTCTAGAGATTCTATTTTATGCTTTATTCTAGACGTTCTATTTTATGCTTTATTCTAGAGATTCTATTTTATGCTTTATTCTAGAGATTGTATTTTATGCTTTTATTCTAGACATTCTATTTTATGTCTTTATTCTAGATGTTCTATTTTAAGCTTTATTCTAGAGATTCTATTTTATGCTTTTATTCTAGAGATTCTATTTTATGATTTTATTCTAGAAATTCTGTTTTATGCTTTTATTCTAGAGATTCTATTTTATGCTTTTATTCTAGAGATTCTATTTTATGCTTTTATTCTAGAGATTCTATTTTATACCTTTATTCTAGAGATTCTGTTTCTTGCTTTTTTCTCGACGTTCTATTTTATGCTTTGATTCTAGAGATTCTATTTTATGCTTTATTCTAGAGATTCTATTTTATGCTTTTATTCTAGAGATTCTATTTTATGCTTTATTCTAGATGTTCTATTTTATGCTTTTATTCTAGAGATTCTATTTATGATTTTATTCTAGAGATTCTATTTTATGCTTTATTCTAGAGATTCTATTTTATGCTTTTATTCTAGACATTCTATTTTATGTTTTATTCTAGATGTTCTATTTTAAGCTTTTATTCTAGAGATTCTTTTTTATGCTTTTATTCTAGATGTTCTATTTTATGCTTTTATTCTAGAGATTCTATTTTATGCTTTTATTCTAGAGATTCTATTTTATGCTTTTATTCTAGAGATTCTATTTTATGCTTTCATTCTAGAGATTCTTTCTATTTTTATTCTAGACATTCTATTTATTCTTTATGCTTTTATTCTAGAGATTCTATTTTATGATTTTATTCTAGAGATTCTTTTTGCTTTTATTCTAGAGATTCTATTTATTTGCTTTTATTCTAGAGATTCTATTTTATGCTTTTATTCTAGAGATTCTATTTTATGCTTTATTCTAGAGATTCTTTCCCATGCTTTTATTCTCGATGTTCTATTTTATACTTTTATTCTAGAGATTCTATTTTATGCTTTATTCTAGAGATTCTATTTTATGTTTTTATTCTAGATGTTCTATTTTAAGCTTTTATTCTAGAGATTCTATTTTATGCTTTTATTCTAGACATTCTATTTTATGTCTTTTTTAGAGATTTCTATTTTAAGCTTTATTCTAGAGATTCTTTTTATGCTTTTATTCTAGAGATTCTATTTTATGCTTTTACTCTAGAGATTCTATTTTATGCTTTTATTCTAGACGTTCTATTTTATCTTTTTATTCTAGACGTTCTATTTTATGCTTTTATTCTAGAGATTCTATTTTATGCTTTTATTCTAGAGATTCTATTTTATGCTTTTACTCTAGAGATTCTATTTTATGCTTTTATTCTAGACGTTCTATTTTATCTTTTATTCTAGACATTCTATTTTATGCTTTTATTCTAGAGATTCTATTTTATGCTTTATTCTAGAGATTCTATTTTATGCTTTTATTCTAGAGATTCTATTTTATACCTTTATTCTAGAGATTCTGTTTTATGCTTTTATTCTAGACGTTCTATTTTATGCTTTTATTCTAGAGATTCTTTTTAATGCTTTTATTCTCGACGTTCTATTTTATGCTTTTATTAGAGAGATTCTATTTTATGCTTTTACTCTAGAGATTCTATTTTATGCTTTTACTCTAGAGATTCCATTTTATGCTTTTATTCTAGACGTTCTATTTTATCTTTTTATTCTAGACATTCTATTTTATGCTTTATTCTAGAGATTCTATTTTATGCTTTTATTCAAGAGATTCTATTTTATACCTTTATTCTAGAGATTCTGTTTTATGCTTTTATTCTAGACGTTCTATTTTATGTTTTTATTCTAGAGTTTCTATTATATGTTTTTATTCTAGAGATTCTATTTTATGTTTTTATTCTAGAGATTCTATTTCATGTTTTTATTCTAGAGATTCTATTTTAGGATAGAATATCACATCTTCCTGGAAGGATATGTGGCCCCAGATATGTTAAATATGTCCCCGTAACAAAGGTAGGTGAACCTTTTTTTCGTCCTCCAGACTCTGGCACTCTGTTTGAAAACCTCTTTCCCATTGTTATTACTATAATAATGGGATAAAATAACACAGAGAAACGGTCTGAGTCTGGCTGACTGAGACGTCGATGGGACACGCCCCGGACAGAGTTGGTCTTAACATCGACTACAAAATTTTCTGAGTGGGACATCGGCGTCCTGTGGTCAGCGGTCGACTCCACGACCATCTAGAACTGAAATTCCTGCAGGCACCAAAGATTGTTGTGGAAATTCTGAAGTTGCCCCGGATGAGAAGAGAAATAAGATCTTGTACGCTGATGTTTCCGTGACCTAATACCAATACAATAACCACTGCGTGCAGCATTATCAATAACTTGGTACGCACCTATTAAATCCTTGAACTACAGGAAGAGGAGCCAACAGCACCGGAGTGTGTGATATTTATAGGGTTTTGCTGCTGTGGTTTACAGCTAAATGATAACAGTACATGTAAAACAACCATTTCTTATGTAGTTTAGATGGAGGTAAAGTAAACTGTTGTTTTCTCTGATTGTCGTGATCTCATTCTTTCTTTAAGACCTTTTTATTGCCATTCATGGAGTCAGCTGAGGAAAACAGATGCACAATGAGCCAAACTGCGAAGGGACCGTTTGGTTCCAGGGTGCCCAAAAGAGCTTTTGTGTGGATGTTAATCTGAGAAGTCCTAAAGAGGTTTTGGTTAAAAACAGGCACCTTGAAAGACTGTCAGGTTTTTATTGCAAGTGCTTTTTTGGAAGTATGTCAAGAAGGAAAGAGGAAGAGAACTGCCTTTGTAATTAAATTAAACAAAATTAGGATGCCAGTAACACATTACGAATTCTGTGATCCATGTATGACCAACACTATGTTTTCATACACACACTCAGTC
Source organism: Hirundichthys speculiger (assembly GCA_018398805.1). Lineage (NCBI taxonomy): Eukaryota > Metazoa > Chordata > Actinopteri > Beloniformes > Exocoetidae > Hirundichthys > Hirundichthys speculiger. The sequence goes on from JAGFBZ010000163.1 coordinate 1,379,318, forward strand.
ATCGTGACTTAATAAACTACCATCAGTGCTGTGCAAACAACAAAGCCTCAGGTATTATATTACAACCCTCAAACCAGTAAAAGTTAGGAGGGTGTGGAAAATGCATATGAAAAGTGTGTCTCTTTGACCTTTTGGACTTTTCCTTCTTTGTAGACAGTATATTCCCAGCATATATTCATGTTCACTTCCTTTCATTTGTTAATATGCATCCAGCGATGCATTTCATTTCTGCAACCCGCTCCAAAAAAAGTAGACAGTAAAGCTTTTACCACTGGTAGCGCCTCTTAAAAAGTGGAAAGGAGGATGCTGAGCGATTGATAAAGTTTTTCAGTTTGTCCCATTCTTCCTGCAAACACACCTTAAAGAACGCATCAGCGTGGGGTTTGTTGCTGTTGTATTGTTTTCTTGTCCTACAGTGTCCAGCAGCTGTACCCTCTGTTCGTTCAGCCATGCCTTTGTAATGGGTGCAGAATGTGGTATATTTCTTTGCTGAAAAATACATGGATGTCCCCAGAAAAGATGTGATCTTCAAAGCAGCATGTTGCCTTAAAATCTCTTCTGCATTAATGCTGCCATCACAGAAGTGTAAATGATCTCTGCCAACGGCTCTGATACAACATAGCGCCAACACAGAGCCTGGCTTTTGGACTTGTAGCTGACAACAGGCTGGGTGGTCCTTTTCATCTTTGATCTGGAGCTCAGGGGACTTATTTCTTTATTTTATTGTTTTTTTTTTTTTTTGCACATGTCGAAGAGTAATGCATACTCTATATAGGCCAAACATTATCATGGCATATTTGAGGATTAAGGCGGTCTTGTATTTGCTCACATATAGACACTGGATATTTAGAAAATGTGTCAGCGTGAGTCTTGATATAAATAAATGTGTCTGATGGTAGTTAAACACAAGAAATAATCTAAATGATCAATGAATGTGTCTTAATGACTCACTTATCTTAAACTTGTGCAAATAATGTGAGAGGAAATAAAAATGTAAGCAGGATAAATGTCTTGCATGCTGATCTTATTTACATATGTACATTAATAAAACAATACCCAACAAAGAACACGTTGCCATTGCATTTATTCCCACAAGGCTCTAAAGATATTTCAAAACACTGACAAAACTCACCTGCAAAATGGCTGTTTTTCCAGTAATTGGCTTGTCATGCATGGGCATGGGCCGCTTACTGGTATCACAGTATATCATGATTTAAAAGAGTGCAGGGATCCCTGTAAGTTAAGGTATTCAACCCGGCGGTGCCAACTGTGAGCATGACTTGGCTGTCATGGTGGCCGTTTGAGGGGAAACGGCTGCATTTTTCCACCTGTTTGTGAAAACAAGGTGGACGATATGAGAACTTTTGTGAGAACTTTTTTGGTTACCAAAAATAGTTCAGAGGAGAAGGGCCTCCCAACCTGCAGGGTGAATTTTAGAAGAGTGGCTGCCAGAGAAAAACAACACACGTGCACGTCTACATGAGCACCACTCACCGTTCTTTGCCAGATTTGACGTGATGCTTGGAGTAAATTATATGACAGTTATTGGTGAAATAAATCCAGCAGTCATGTTATCCAAGCGGATAATGCTTCCACTCCAGCTGCCCCTTCATTCTCGCGCCACCGAGGTGTCATCCGCATGACTGATTCGGGATGCCCTTCCTGGCAACTGGGACTCAAACCCGGGACTTCCCACATGCTACGTGACAGCACTGCCACTGGGAGGGGGGGCTATCCAAGCAGATAATATGGCTATTTAATTTAACATCCACTGATTTCAAGTGGTGATGATCAGCGAACTGCTAACTTTCTGCAAGTGTATAATTATTATTTACGATTGATCTGATCCCACGTCTGTAGCAGCTTTTCTTTCCACCACTGTTGATATCTGCTCTCGCTTACAACATATTACAAAGTACAAGTAACAAGTGAGTGTGACTAAGTGAATCCTCGAGTTCTGGATGCACGACATTAAGATCACAAAATATCTGTTTAGTATTACGCTAAACCGTGTTTGGTTCAATGATCGTGTTCCTGACTGAAGATGTTTCGAGGGGTCTACTTAGTTCCAGCTATGGGCCTTTTATTATGTCTGGGGTCTCTCAGTTCTCACTCTCTTTGTCACCTGCAACATGTTGTTCCTAAGTGCCTCATATATTTTGTCTAGTGTATTCTAAATCTCTGTTTTATACCATTTTCCTCATCCTGCTGAGATGTACGTGTGACCCCTTCGCATGCAAATGGATATTAAATTCACTGAATTTCAGTCATAGCCAAGTCCTGTTAAGTAAGTTTATCCTCAGTCTTACTCAGATGTTACAGTTACCAAGTGGTTAAAAATAAATATAGGGATATTTTCTTTTCCACAACACTGTGACACAGTGCTATTTTTTACTGAAGGTTATAATACCATCAGATATTAAAACCGACCCGTGTCTAGTTACGCAACATATTCATGTTTTCTCCTCTTGTGAGCTGTCCTTCCAAGAATAATGTCAATGGATTATTATAATTCTGGCAAGTTAAATTCTATTTCAACAACCACTCTTTCCATGATCATTTTTACTCAAAGAAGATGAAGATAGACAAGTCCTTATATATGGAGATGGTCACGTCTGTGGGATTTCTGAGAGATCTCTGTCAGTGGGTTGAAAACGTGAGCATGACTACTGTAACTTTTGATGAGTCATGCAATAACTCTTACCACGCCTGCTACATCCAGGTCCAGCAAAAGAACAAATGTGACACTTTTTGGATAATTCTGCAAAAAAAAAAAAGTTGTTCGAAAAAAATGGCTACATTATATATCCAAGTAAGACCGAAATCCTGTCTGATGAGGCTGAAATACGGTGGTTTTTATTCTATGCACAAGGCGCCAGACGATCAATGCAGCGAGCTGTATGTAACAATGTGACAAAGACTTCAGCCTTTCATAGTGTTATATACATGAGAGGCAAAGTTACAGAGAGAGAAGCTTTAAACCAGAACAAACTGGTTTCTGGATCTTCTGTGTCACACAGCCAAGTGTCAGACAGTTCCTGAGAATCACTGATTTTTGAGTTTTGCTTAAAATGCCAGCATTGGTGGTTTTGTAAAATAATGACTTGAGCTTCTCTGATTTCAGTTGGAGCCGACTAAAACTGCTCATAAGAGAATTTAAAACTTGAAAACCTTTTTTAAAGGGACATGTTGATCCGACACAATGTCTTTGAAGACACAAAGCGCCGCAGAGATACAGTTCAGAGGCACTCCTGTCAACCGTGTCTTTGCTACGACGGAGTATTAGGGCCACAGTGAGAAAAAAAAATGTGGACAATGATTTTTTTTTCCATTCCTCACTTAAAGAATAATGTCAAAATGTCGAAAATAAAGTTGAAATGTTGAGAATAAAATCGAAATGCAGTTTCCACAATAAAGTCCAAATGCAGTTTCCATAATAAAATTGTCTTAAAGATTTATTCAAACCAGCTTTACTCTACCAACATAATGTCTGTGCATCCATGTGCTTTTATCACATAGACAGAGTATTATAATAAGTATTTGTACTTTGAGGAGATTGTGTTCAGAAATTGCGCCTATTCAGAAAAAGAAACTACACCGATTCTGGAATTCTGGAAATTGCATTTCAACATTTTGACTTTATTCTCAACATTTCGACTTTATTCTCGACATTTCCACTTTATTCTGGAAACTACATTTTGACTTTATTCTCAACATTTTGACTTTATTCTCGACATTTAAACTTTATTCTCGACATTTCGACTTTATTCTGGAAACTCCATTTTGACTTTCTTCTCAACATTTTGACTTTATTCTCGACATTTCGACTTTATTCTCTAAGTGAGGAATGAAAAAAAAATATATCATTGTCCACATTTTTTTTTCTGTGTGGCCCTAATACTCCTGTTCGTACTTTGCAGCTCTGTTCACAGCAGCTGGTTTTAGGGGAGGAGTCACAGACTCTACTCTACTCTGCTGCACCCTCCTCTTCCTCTTAATGTTTCATTGGAAATTGCTTTCACAGTTTTGCGGTACGCACGTCAATGATAAAGAAAAGCCAATTAAGCTGCACAAAGCTGGAGGAATTGACAAGCTTTTATTAGAAGTATTTTCTTTGCAAAAGAAGTTTGCAAAAACAACTGTGCAGTTTCAAGCGTGATGGAAATGCGGCTGAAGATGGACGCAGTCATTGCGATACCCGCCACCGGTCTGAAGTGAAAGGCACACGTTGCCGTTTCCACACACTCAAATCCAGGAGCACATGCCTAATCCTTATTTAGTTCATCTTTTCGGATGTGCAGCACTGCAGAGTCAGGCAGGATGTTTCATTCTGAGTGGTGGATAATGAGCTATTCCCTCTGCAGAGCACAGACTCAGAGAGCCAGCAGAGTTCAACAGAGCCAGGAAATGCACACTCTCTCACACACACACACACACACACACACGCTTACAATAGCCAAAAAGAAGAAGCAAACTTCTTAACTCGCTTCTTTGCTTCGGCTTCTCCATTCAAGGCGCACACACAGCCCTTTGTGCCACGCACCAGCGCTACCCAGCATACATCCCTGAGATGTCCGCGGTCACACCCCACCAGGCCCGTAGCTGCAGTCCCCCACTGAGTTGGCAACAGTGGGGCCAGCTTTATATCTCTCCATGACACTGTGCTCCGGGACAAACCGTTAGTGGGCTAGTGCTGCTGGTTAGCAGCCGCTGTCATGGCATCCTGCCTCGTTTGATCACAGGGGCTCAGCGGCGCGCACGCCAGCCTCATATAAACATGTAGCTGTCAAGTCAAAGGGCTCCCCAGCTGTGACCTCACTTCACAGAGGAGAAGGATGAAAGGGAGCACGAGAGTAATGAAGGAGGAGGGGGAGGGCTCACAAATGCGTCTTCCGCTGAGACATGAAAAGTGATAACGTCGGAGGCGGAAAAGCAGGGCAGTCAGTTGGGATGGAAGAAAAAAACGGACCAAAAAAACAAGACAAACGGAGAAGACTGATAGTTGGAGGAAAGTTGCCTTAAAGAAAATAATCTGTCGCGAGGGCGGGGAAAGATATAACTACCGACCACGCATTCAATGGAAGAAGACCAGAAACCAGCCACATGGAGGCAACTAAGCTGAGTGAAAAAGCAACAGCAGCAAGGCTGCAGGTTTCCATTTCTTCCTCCTCACATCCTCTACGCTCATCACTTCCTTTCTCCTTCTTCCCATCTTCCCACACTTCTATCCTTTCTTGTCCATTTTTTGTTTTCCTTTAGTTTTGTTTTCCACCTTTGACTTTATTCTCCTCTCAATCACAGTGAATAGTTTGGATGCGGCCCCCCTGGCCCCCGGAGCTACTCGGTCTGTATTGATCCTTGAACCAGAGAAGTCGTCAATAATAAGTTTGAGTCGCAGACAGTTTTCTGCATCCTTCTCCTCTGCCTCGGGAGGTCGGTTCATCCTCTGCTATCTACGCCGTTCTGCGTCCACATGAATCGTCTCTGTTGGCTGGGAACAGAGCGTTGCCCAGAGGTCCATCTATGCGGGCAGCGCTCGGTGAGAGAAGGAGAAAATTGAGCCAGAGAGATTAAAGAGCCTGTGTGTGTCCATGTGTGAAGCTTTTCATTCATGTCATTACCACCCAGAAGGCAGCGCTCTGCTTTAAACCCACAAACAAGGCAAAAGTGCCTCAGCTTGAAGACGCACAGATCTACAGATCTCGGCCCTATCTGCGTGCCACACATCACCGGATTCTACATTTCGTGTCTTTCTACCAGATGTCCCCCCTTTGCCCTGGATAGACAGCTCCTTCTTTGACCCGCTGCCTTCATAAATGGGTCAACACTGGCCTTAAAGTGACTGGTATGTGTCTCACGCAACATTGCTGCTCTTTTTAGGACAGGAAAGACAATGGCTAATGCCCTTCAGCGCCAGGATATAACAATTCCCAGTACAACAGGGAAAAGCAAAGTTAAATCTCTTGTCCACTTCAAGTTGTGCCTTCCGTGGACTTGGACCTTTTACTGGAAGGGTCACTGAATTGTTGTCGGTGCTTCTAGAGGCGTTGCATCTTGAGAGTCATGGGAGAGCGTTATTAAATGGGGCAATTTTCATGCTCGCTGAACAACATACATAGGATGTGGAGTGGGCGGCTTGATGCAAAGAGACAAGAGGAAATATGTCTAGAAAACAACTTTGCAGACATGTGAATTGATCGTGATGTGTAGGCTGAAGTTATTGGAAATAAATAAGTTGATCATCCGTATTTACACGACAAATATCAAATAGACCGTGTGACCAGGGTCTGTATTTTAAATCGCTACACCTGTAACTTTGCTACCCCAAGAAACCTATACTTAAAGAACATTTTAAATTAGTTCACGTCATTTCTATTAATTTATATTCTGTTTGATCACAATGAGATTTTCTTCAATGAAAACACACCTGAAGGACAGAGAGGCCCCTTCAAAAACAGTCCATGAGTGTTTCCATGCCTTCTGGCCATCTGAGCCCCAAGACAAGAGAGTTCCTTTCTGGTCTGGAAAAATATATCTGACATGTAATTAGCAAGCAAGGCCAAAGAACATGACCCAGGTTTCATGTTTGTGTCACTGAGCACTGAGGGAGTTTGTCATCCTTCCCCTCGCTGTTTCTTTCTCTGCACCGCTAACGCTTTAGCAGAACTGCGACGGAGAACTAACCACTGGACATTAAACCGTCTAACGATTATTGCTGTGTATCAAAACATCGTCCTTTCCCAGCTAACCATAATCATAATCATATTCAGCATGATGCTGTTGCATCTTCATGATCTGTTGGGCCATTTCAGCAGACAAGTTATGGGGACAAATATTCTGATGTTTCCCTTCCTCTGCAGTAGGTTTCAACACATTAACACCGAACAATTCTTATCACTTCTCACTGCCTACTCTCAGCATTTTCTGACCAATTTGCGAGCGAAACCTGGCAACTCCAGCGCATGAGGGTGCGTGGGTGGATGTGGGTGAATGAGTGTGCGTGCACTGCACTCAAAGTGAAGTCAGTTTAAGAGTGCACTGTTTAAGTGGACCTTTTTAGTACCAGAGGAAGTTGTTAGAATGGAGAAAAAAAAAAGGCACGTAGAGTATTATGCATTATGACAGTTGAGAACAGCACAGGATTCATCCAAATGAGGTGTTTCTCACGGTAACAGATGCAGTTCTGCCTTTGGGGAAGCACTTAAGACACCAGTCAAAGTGTTATTACTGAACAGAACAATGCATGAGAAACAGAATCCAACCGGAGGTTAATCAATCACAGAACAGTCAGAGATGCTGGAGGAGCATCAGAGTATTGATTGACTGATATGCAGCTGATCTTCCAGCATCAATGCCACAATCAATCAATGACATAATTAGGGGGTTTACAGATGATGCATTATTCTGCTCTCAAAAAGACTGAAGCAGTTAGTTTAAATCTGTTTAAAGGACACGTTTGGTGGGGTAGCTTTCTGTTAGGGCGATGCAATTAATCCAATTTTAATCATCCGATCCACTTTCAAAAATAATCTAAGCAATTAAAGATACTTATTTTACCGCGTATTCTGTCTTGTTTTTTGAATGATGTGCACACTCCTGCCTTAGACCTCACGAGATTGATTCCTTCATATTTATTATGCCTAACATGGAGTTAATTATTTATGTAATATCGAGGTCATGCTGGTGTTTCTGGGTAAAAATGTTTATGGTGGTCATTTAAGCAGCATGTACTCTGGTGGCCTGGCTTATGTTTGTTATGGAAATTACAACATTTTCACGTTGAGTTCAATTCATGCCGTCTTTAATTGACCTTGTTTCAACGTTGACCAAAACAATCATGATTGTTACTATTTTTTTCCATAATTGAGCAGCATTACATTCTGTAACCTTTTCTCTGATGTTAATCTTTTGCCACTAATTCCTGTACAGGATCTATAAGTGAAGGTTAAAGTTTTACAAACTACCAGTTTGAGTAGAAAGTAAGAGCGTGCATTAAAGTCCTTGAGGTTTTGAACTTCTCTTGCAGCCAGTTATTTCTGTTCATAAGAACATTTAAAAGTTGAAAACATTTTTTTAAAGCAGCAGAGAAGACTTTTGCACTTTTTAGGGATTTGGCTCCCCCCTACAGGTAACGGAGGTTGTCTTTCGTCATTACTCCTTTCCTGAACATCTTATTTGCTTCTGCTGTCATGTCTGCTGTAGCTCTGTGAGCTAGTTTCACAGTTGGTGACGTGTGACATGGTACCGTAGCGATACGAATTTGACCGACCAGTTACGTTGTCTGGTATTTGCTAACAGCAGGGATGGATGGAGGCACGGAGGCAGCTGCTTTCAGGGAGTGGAGCTACTGTACTGCACCCTCCCTCCTCTATCTCGCTCGAGACTTCACACTACCGATTTCAGAGATACAGCAAATACGGAATGACTGAAATTAGATGGAGATAAAGATGAATAACCTGCATAAACCTACTCTAATCTGGATCTGTGATGTCACAGTTACCTCCTGATCTGAACTGCTGATTTAGGCTGCATTCACAGCAGCTCTGTTGGTCTCCTTTAAACGGGCCAGCGTTCGTTTGTTCAGAAAGGTCCGCTTCATTTTGGGAGGTGTGAATGCGCAATCTGACTCTGATGCAGATCAAAGGAACGTTTGGTCCATGTGAACCAAACGCAGGAAGCAGAGTAGAATGCAGGGCATTGTGGGTAAACAGGTCTCTTGTTCACTGTTTTGTTTTAGCTCCTCCGTGAGTATTTCTTGATGCAGTGCCACCACAGGCGAGGAGGGGAACAGGTTATTCCAAAGGTTTCAGTTCGTCAAAGTTCAGTTTAAAAGCAATGTCACAACCCCAATCCAACTGAATCTACCGGCCTGTAGAGTGTGAAAGCACCCGTAGCGACATATTTCCAGACTTAGGTGCTCTCAATGATTTTCACTTAGTTGTCAATTCAGAAACCTAAATATATGCTTTAAAGCAATTTCTTATTTGAAATTCGAGTGGCTGAAGTCTTAGAGGCAGTAAAGGGAAAACAAGGAGTGCAAAGAAGTGAGATTATCCATGTGTTTGCATTTAGCCAACAGAGTAGAAAAGCAAATGTACTCAGATGGACGTACATCAGTAAATTCCTGCGAGACTAAAACTAATCTACAGTTGTCAATAGCTTTTTCCAGAGTTCTCATTTTACTTAGAGCTTACAGAGCCATGCTATAATGCATTATTGATTTTGCTCCGGTTCAGAAATTTAGGATCTTAATAATCCGCCACGGTGCTTTTGAGCAATTCTCCATTTGTCTTTACGCCCAGCTAAAGTTATGGCAGTTATGAGGCTATGAAGCGTCACGTGTCCAAGAATTCGTCATTTATTTACTTTTCTTTTATTCCTGCTGAAATTCTGGAACAGAGCAAACATTATTTCTGAATTTACATGACTTTTTTGTCCAGCACCTTGATTTAAAAACCTCTCTCTAAGATGTGATGTTAAACCAGATGTGGGATCAATATGGCCCGGGGAGCAGAAGTAGCCCCTGGACCATGTCAGTCTGCCCCCCCATGAATGAGAACCAAACAAATTGTGTCATTGATGTAAACAGAAAAAGCTCGAAGAATATCAATTTCCAGGCAGGTTTTTGTTTTCTTTTTTTTGATAAAGCTCTCAAAATAGCAACATAATATCGTATGAGCTGGTGCCACAGACGAAGTCTTCACCTGACTGGGAATCTTTTTCAAAGACTGTATGACAAAGACAAAATATAAACCGTGCCATCTGCTGTGTGGCTCTTTGACTGATTGAATTACAATATGGCCCTTTGGAAAAAACACAAAAAAAAAAACAAAACACGTCTGCCGCCCCTGTTTTGAACATTCATCAGTCCACTAAATTAATTAGTGTGATGAGACATCTATGAATGGATCTTCTGATAAAGTGTTACATTAGGATGTTATTCTATATTCCTAATTGTCACCAGAAGCGAAACAAAAAGGCAAAACCCAGTTGAGCTGCAAACTCACTGGAGACAGATTTCAAACGGTCACAAGTTTGGTTTGAGTGTGATCATCAGCCACGTGCTCATGACAAAGCATTTTCATGAATAAACTTGCTTTCACGACCAATCTATTGTTGTTTTTTTTAATCATTGGTCTTCATAGACACTTTTAACATTAAAGCAACATCTTGTCATCCCCATGAAGGAATGCAGGAACCTTTATCGATCTTGCTCAGTCACAGTTACCCTGTCGTCTCAGATTACAGCACAGAAACTATTTTCTGACTGACCATCTCCTGTAAACGAACACGCTCCTCGCTGGGTGGGGTGCATCTGACTTTTACTAACTATACAGACAAAACAAACACGTAAGGCTGGGTCTTGACAGGCTCCAGCTGTGGGAATTGTTCGTTCTGATATTTCTGCTCCCAATGCTCCCGCTGGTTTTATGCAACAGCAGCCCCACTGCACAGTTTCCAGCATCTGCACATCAGACCCTGCAGAGCTTTGTTTACTTCTGTCCTTCCAGTTTCCATATTTTCTTCTGCAAGGAAAATGTGAATGGATGACAGTTTATTCCAGGAACTGAAAATAGACAAAGCCTCTGCCACTCAGTGTCTTTACCAGTCCTGCAGTTCTGGACTGGTAAAATGTGGAAGGAGGGGGGGGGTGGAAAAACAGCCTTGAACAAGCCTTGAAAACATCGCTAAAAGCGCGTGACACATGCTGAGTTGTTTACTTTGCTTGCTTCAAACTAATTGCTTCGTTAAACCATCTCAGAAACTATGAATCCCAAATGAAAAATTAATTCCACGTTGGGTAGGAATGCAAATACCCTGTGATCTCACCGATAAATAAGTCATTAAGCAGCACGCGAGGAAACGTATTCAACATGATACGGCTCCTCGTTCGATAAGATTAGAGATTTCCTTCCCTAAAGTTCCTCCAGTGGCACTTTAGGGCTCAAACAGGAGCTCAGACACCACCTCCAAAGTTGAACGTAGACAAGACAAAGCCCTTTGTGAATCAATTGACTGCTATACTGTATTAGTGGCAGTGCTTTTATCCATGCAGACCCATTAGGAAGCCTTCCGTGTCCCTGCAGACTACAGTGTCTGTGCAAGAGCATTTATGTGTAAAATAATATCTCCCTTTCCTTTGGCACGCACATACGTCATACATGAAAAACCTTTGGAAACCCCCAGCATGAGCTATCAGTAAATACGGTTGTTTTTTTTCTCATTGTTTTCTTTCTCGAGACCAAAACATGTAAATGCTTAGCAAGCGTGCAATATCTGCAGGCTCGCCGCCGCCCTATACATTCACGACTGGAACAGAGTGTCCACGCAAACAAACATGGGTGTTTACCACAGAGCCACGTTTGCCGCAATCACACGGCTCGTTGAACATCAGTGTGCGCACGGCCTGACAAAGACCTGAGTCATCGTGTCGCTGCGCGGCCAAGTCACGACATGTGATCAGGGCCCACAGCGCAGCACAGGTGCCTGCTTGAACCAGCGGAGAAGGGCGGGAAAAAACAAGCGCCGAACTGACAAATGCTTCTTCAGTTCAACGTCTGAACTAAAAACTGCAGATGTGTGGGAGCTTCCTGGCATTCAGATCACAAGATTATCACTTTACATAAGGACATCATCTGTTTGCTTTTAAAGCCGTTTGTGCGCAGCTGAAACAACCCACGCGAGAACATTATTCAACAGCGTTTCCAATCAAACTGACGACGTTCCCTAAAGTGTATCAGAAGGAGATCTAAACGGTGTTAACAGCCAATCAATTTAAAACACGTTTTAATCCCTGCTGAGGTTTCTTCATTGCGGTGAGGCAGTAAAAGGACTGGAAGGAAACATTTGTTTAAGGGTTTTCATCAGATTCATCACCGAGGATGTAAAAACTGACCAGCTGCCAGCAGAGATTTCTTGGCAGCGCATCATGAAAACCAGCTGACACGAATGTTTCAAGAAGTGAACGATGCCACGTTTACTGACAGCCGGCTGCAGAAGCTCTGGTTATATCGTCTATTATCTTCTCTCCGTCTTCTCTGTATTTAATATCGAGCTTTTTTCTCAACGAAAAAATATGATGTGGTTTTTCCAGTGTTCTTCTATGCTGGTTTGGATGCGGTAGTGGGCAACGGATTACTGTTAGTCACATTTGGATGACTGTTATGATGAGTAACCATGATAATGGGAAAACTGTAAACACGAGGCAGCAGCTCACGCCTCCAAAGCCCAACTATCGCCCAAAATAAGACCCAAAATCCAGATGATAAAAAGAGGAAAAGTAAAAAAAAAATGAAGAGAAGATGACAAACCTAAAACAAAGAAGGATTAGGTTTAAACCAGATCTTCGCTCAATCATCATGGGGGGGGCGTGAGATCACTTGTTGCATGATGTGTTTCATGGTGACGTTGATGCAGGAAATGCAGAACGTACAGGCAGAACGAGACTGCATACAGAACAATAAGAGAAAAGGAGTCCTTGCTGTTTCCGTCGACAACAGATTGCGTGATCCTGGACATGATACTGTGAAGGAGCGTCCATACAGCCCAGATATTCAGTGCATTTGCATCAGTCTGACTGAAATGACAGTTTTAAAATGCATGTAAACATCTTAAGCCTGATTTATACTCAGACGTCAGGTCGTCTGCGTCAACGCAGAGATGCCCCCCCACTCTAAGCAGTGCACCTAAAAAAGATGCAGCGTCAGGCCTCGAAACATCCGCGTAAAAACATCAAAGAAATGAGGAAGTACCCACAGCTGTACGATTCTCGTTCTCCACACTACAAAGACAGCACATATTCTAGTAATTCATAGAGGGAGATAGAGATGAATGTGGGTCTGGATACGGCTGAGACGGTGTGGAAGTGGAAAAACGCAAGAGATAAGTTTAGTAAGTTTAGCTAGTTTGTGATTGTCGCTCTTGCGTTGTGGCGTAGAATAACATAGCCAGGGTTCAACCTTGAACAGCTTGTTACAGCAGTAAATAAAAACAGAAATCAGGCTGACGTGAGTCCTTTTAAGAAGTAGTTATGCGTGGTTACGTGTTGCAGCACTGAGAAGCATCCGGATGAATCTTCAGTCGTATGGAACCGCTAACGGATCAGTCATAACGAAACCCAAGTGTGAGGCCAGCAGAGATTCACAGCTCCACTCATGGGTCACGCTGAACACCAGTACAAACTCACGCTGCCTCTCTGGACATCATTTCCATCCCCCCTCAGTCACACAGAAGAGCAGTGTTTTGCATTATCTTGTTGTCCCCCCACTCCAGGAGAATTAAGAGAAGTGCAACTCCTCCTCTTTTCCCTCCATTGTGCTTATGAGCGTGTGTTTGTGAGTGTGCCTATGGGGGGTGCATGTGCGTTTGCCTTACTGTGGCACTGCCCTTCGCTCTCTCTCTGCCCCCCCCCCCACACACACACACACTACGACCCTGTGTGTGCAGCATGAGTGGAGCTGTGTGTTGCAGATAACAGTCGGAGTATTATAAGGAGGGGTGCAAAGAGCGCAGGGTAGAAAAGGACTCGGTATTTCTGGGTTTCTCCCTGTCAGCTTCACCTCTGGATGCCCTTTCCTGCACTCACTGCCATTACACCTTTCTCATGAATAATCCAAGCAGCGACACTGTACGGCACACTGACACATTTCATGTGGTAAGGGAGCTGTCCACCATTGTGCCCCACTAAACTTGAGTTACTCTTTAGTATGCATGCCTGGCTTCCTCATGCTGGGGACTATTTTTTTATTTTTTATTTTTTCGGTTGTAATTACTGGCAACTTCCTCAGTCTAGACGGCCCGTAATGAGAGGTATCTCCTCTCTCACTTTCATTATCTCTCTGTTTATACAAATTCCTCTACAGGAAGGCACACAGGATAACAGTGGAGGGGAGAATCTGTAATTAAGAAGCTGCCGTCCCCCGCCCCTCTTCTGTCCCCCCCTCACTCGCATGAACCGCTAAAGCGGCCGTCCGACTCGTTTTAATTACGACACGAAGATACCGAACGCGACGGCTGCATGTGTTATTTTTCGTAGGGTAAAATTAGCCACTTCTTCTTTGGGGCATATTGTCGTTGCTAAGCAAAATCCTGAGCATGTCAGCGGCATGAATTAGCAGACTGCAGCAGGGGCTTGTGCAATTACAAAATCAGCCAAGGAAAAGAAGGATAATTAGAGCACGAGTGTCAAGCAAACGTTTAACAGCTTCTCCAGAGTGATGCCAACGTAAAAGAAGAACTTTCATTGGGGGACGTTTTAGGAGAGTTTGTCAAAAGCCATTAGTGTGGGTGTAGTATCACTTGTGCTTTCAGAAAACATGACACAGTTTGTTACATCGCTTTGTGTGCTTGTGAGCTAAAAGTGACAGTGTCTCACCAGCTACAACACGTGTCAAACACAAGGCCCGTGGGCCAAATGTGGCCCGCCACGTCATTTTATGTGGCCCTCGAGAGCTTGTGCATTATTGGCTTAAATTTTAAACCAATATTTTAAGACTTAAAATAAGATTACACCGCTTTAAAGCGCGCATTGACAATAAACTGCATCTCCCATGATGCATTTCATCGTTACCCACAATGATAACAGTATATCACCATGAGCAAGACTTCAAGACGATTTTCAGAACTGATGGACTTGAGAAAGACCTTTACAAACTAGCCCCAATATGTCTCTTTTGTTATGAGGCAGTGTCAGTCGTGAAAGAGAACAATCTACGTTGGGATTTTGACATCAAACACGGAGCATGCTAAATTAGCTAAATTAGCCCACGAGAAAAACCAAGAATCGCTCCCGATTCTGAAACCAAGGTAATGGATATTCTCAGTCACCTGTGAGAAAGCAGAGTTACTATCACAAACCCTGAGTTTAATATAATAATGATTTAAATATTTGAAACTTGAATAAATAATAAATACAGATATTGTAATTTACAATATAATAAGGTGTAGTTTAATTTATTTGGGTTTACATTTCATTTTGTTACATTCATGCTGTCAATCTGGCCCTTCGAGGGCAACCATGATGCTGATGTGGCCCTCAGTGGAAATGAGTCTGACACCCCTGAGCTACAAAGTGCTGCCCTGATGAGTCATTTGGCAGGGGAAGGGTGCGCTGAGGAAAGCACTCCTTGACCTCGTCTTTCCGCGTTACTTAGCGATGCAGCAAGAGCGCCGGGCTGAGATGGTTTGCGAGGATCCAGGGATCCAGCAGGAACAGGTTTCCTCAGTGTGAAATGGAAAACCAACCTGTTTGTCATGCTCGTCTACACTGAATGCTAATGCTGCCCACATCAATGGGCTCTTCATGTACTGACGCAGCCGAAGGCTCCAGGGCGCGGAGGCTGGCCAGCGAAGTGCAAACCCACCGGCAGCGCAGCAGACGGTCCAGGAGAGAGGACGGCGGCGGCTCGCAGTCCCGCGGCCTGCACCAGCACCAGCACCAGCACCAGCACCGGCTTTTATATGTGGTTACACCGATCGCAGGAATGAAGGGAGCGCTCCAAATGTTTTGTCCTTCTCTGTTGCTCATAATGCCACCAGCCCCCACCCTCCTCTTCCTTTCCTTTATTTCCCTTTCGCTCTGTGCTTTTTTCCCCCTTAACGAAAGAGGTGGATGGAAAAACAACAACCATTCCAAATGAGTGGTTGAATCAATAAGCACAGGTTGCAGCCAGGCTCCGGTCATAAAGCAGGCAGCCTTAATGGACGATCAGCTGCTCTGGAGCACAACGCAACCTTATAACGTTCTGTTGATCCTGCTCTTGAGGAGCTCTCGGTAATAGACAGCGCCGCAGAAATGACAACAACCGATAAGGGATTCAACAATACCTTATATAATATGATATGTATATATATTGTGCGGCAAGGGAGAATGCAAATGAGAAAACTAATTAGATGAAAGGGAGCCTGTAAAAAGCCAAGCGTGCGCTCAGCAGAAACACTGCAGGTAAGCAAACGGGAAGATTGAATAATGGACGGAGCGATAGCACTTGCCGGAGCTCCTAGTGCTTTGTTTCCCATCTGTGCCAAGGGTAATGGGATTTCTCGGGTGTAAATGCACTTCGCTTGCTGTGTGTGGAGCCAATAGGAAGCTAAACTATTGATCCACAAACAACTTAGCTGTCCAGCTGTCCAGAGTGAGGGAAAACAGGACGCCCCTAAACGTATAATGAGAGCCTGGCTTTGTCAGTATTCACTTCACGTGCAGGAAGGCTTTGCCTCTGGGCATTCACCCTTCCATACGCTGCTAGCATCCCTCACCCAGAGGCTGGGGGATCAGCCTGTGAAGGAACGAGCTTACGTCTCAGCAAGGATACTTGCTAATGCGAGACTCGCCGCGGTCCTTCTCAGTTCATCATCATCATCATCATCATCATCTGTTGGAAACACATGCAGGCCAGGTAACAGGGCCGAGCTCAAATCCGAACAGAGCAGTCACAGTGAGATAACGTGCAATACATGAACAGTGGGCGATGGATGCTGAACTAGCATTTAGATACATTCATGATCTTGTTTTCCACGTGTGCTCTCAGTGCCATGGCAACAGGCCCCGGGAGTGGCCCGGCCCCAGTGAGAAAGACGCTTTCTGCACCTGATTGGATAGTTGCCCCTGTCGGCAGGCTCGTTCTTTATCTCCAACACTGGAAGGTAACAACCAAAGCAATTAGACCAAAGTAAGTTTTCACACAAGCAACCACTGATTAAACAGAAGAGAGGTCAAAAGATGCCGTTCATGACAGAGAATAGCACTAATGGTGTTCAAAATGATGCAAAATTACAGCTTTTACTTGTAGATTATGAAGTGAAATAAAGTCCTCTCGGTGACTCGTCAAGCTCTGGACGTCCTAACCTGTCTCTGTGCGCTCTGGAAGACACCAAAATGTCTAATCAAACAAGGAAGTCTCTTGTAAACAACTGTGGGTGTTTACATTGCGACGTCGGGAAACAACCCGGGGAATATATCCGACACGCGCCGCCGACTCTCAAATTTGACGATGCCGAAAGTCATCTCCTGCAGAATCTAAATGTCGTGCGCCTGCACGGCTCCTCTGCAGCCCTGCAAACTGCATCTCTGCACCCACGAAGCTGGAAAAACAGATGGCTCAAGACTCCCGGGTGAGAAGGCGAGTCTGCGTCGTGTGATGCAACATTTCTGCTCAGTGAAATGTGAAACAAATGCACAAGGGGTAATGTGATCTTTAAGGAGTGGTTTAATTAAGACCCGTTCACTTTAGGACGCTTTGAATTGCATATTTAATTTTGGGGGAAATTAGCTGCTGAACTTTTTGACTGAATCACTGAATACTGACCGAATAAAAGCATCCAGGTGTATTTTATGAGTGAGTCGCTCATGACAGATATGCTGAAGTTCATTGTGAATCCTGTTGAGGATTTCTCTGATAAGCAGCAAATCATTTTCGAGGCCAGCACAGTAATGAGGGAATACAAGAATTTGAATTGTTTTTTTTCTTTGAAGGTTGACGCCGCCAATATAAATTAGCTTTGAGAAGGGCGCACATCTGTCAGATCTTTCTAATTGAGTTGATAAATCCCACTGGCTTTCCTTTGATTGTAAAGTCTAAAAATATACCAGAGAAAACCGAGCGAAACATCAGAGAAAAGGCATTAAACCTTTTTTAGATCTGACCTAATTATGGACTTTCATGGACGTATACTTCAGCTGAAATCGTCAAAATGAAAATCAAAATGATCTGGACACTAAATGATGAAGACTGGCTTTGGAAAATATGCTCCAGTGTGGACTCATGTGCTAAACTGTATCCCCCACCACCCAGATCTGGGCTGGACTTCCTTTTCTTGGTTCTTATCAAAACTAACAGAGTATTCTAGATGGAACGTGAAACATCTACTGTGACCCGGACGATGCAGGAGTGCTTTGGGTTTTTTTTTTTGCATTTTCTTCAGTTTGAATAAACGGTAACCCTAAATTGAGCAGAGGTGATGGGGGGCCGTGAACAGGTGGTCCTGTGATGGACTGTCAACCTGAGTGCCGGAGCTGATGGAGGCTCCAGTTTGCCGAGATCCTCCACAGAATGAAGCCATTGTTGCTGACAGGTAGATGGTATTTTGTCATTTATAATGACCTCTTTCATGAACAAATCTTTCTTTTTATTTTCTTAATGTGATTTAATTTGTGGTTTGGAGGAGCTGAACTCTCCAGCTGCATCACAGACGAATCTTCACCACAGTGTCTGGATCTTCTGGCCGCCGCGTGATAAGACGCTCTGATGACTCTGATCTCTGCTCCATCTCCTCCCTGAGTATCAGAGGGAGACCACGTCCACTTTACAAACGCCACCTTCTCATCCAGTCCACATTATCTTTAACGTAAACCAGACCAATCAGAGGAACGGCATGAGTCAGCGAGGACGCACAGCATTATCAACGGACGAAATCACCCTGATAGACAGAAGAGGAGCAGATGAAAGACACTTAAAGTCTGGAGCTGATTTGGATCCTTAATGTTGTTACAATAGAATCAGTTCTGCAAAACTGTTTTTCACATCTTACTCTTGAGCCTTTAATGCTATAAATAGAAAAATAAAATCCAGCAGCTGACATCACATAACTCTATTTTTTTTATCTTTCTGCTTATATGAGCTGTTTTTCCTGAGACGGATGAGTTACACGCATGCATTTTGCACATATAAATAAAGAAATAAAACAAAACAACTAGAATCCAGGTTGCCAGAATAATTAGAAGACATGAAAAGTAAGCGGCACAAGATCATTAGACCCACATGGATGAAAGCGGTCTCTGTAAAAGGCCCGTTTCACATAATGGTGCAGTCAAACTAAGAGCTTTAAGAGGAAGCATTTAACGTTACTAACGTGGTGCTAATGTTGGCTCCTGCATTAAGGCTCAACAAGAGATCGTTTTCAACAGCTAAAGCCCAGAATAATGTTTTTCTAGATTGTTTTTTTTTCCTTTTCGTGGTCCAAAATGCAAAGATGATTCATTTAAGGCTCGGTGAAGGAGGTCTTGGAAAAAAAAACAGAATCAGCACGATTTTGAACACAAACTATTAAAACCTGCCTCCAAAGCACACGAATGAGCAGCGGCTGTTCACTGCAGACTAAGATAAGTTCAGCCATTTTTAAGACCAAGCGTGCCAGGTTTGGACCTGTGTGTTTGCTAGTTCATACTTGACCAGTTCCACTCAGGAGGACGCAGTTTGGTGTTTCAGCTTTCAGCTATCGACAGACAAACCAACGGTCCGGTTGCTTTGCCAGGGTCTCTCACAGTAACTGGAGGGTATTTTTTTTTTAGAGCCACATGGCTTCAGCAAGTGAATGTTTGGAGAAGCCAAAAGGGTTTTTACTCCTAACAGCTGCATTGCAAAGCAAAAACCATCAGACTTTGACAAGATGGAAGTCGAAACTGGTCAGGCGCTGCTTCAAAAACTGCATTCAACTTTATATTTCTGGCACAAGACACACGATCGGCCCCACAGTTGGGCCAGTCGGCTCTGTTTCTCTACACAGGGCCTTCGTTAACGGGGGGATCAATGGTGAGCCCAACGCCAACTGTAGTCAGATATCTGGGGATGGAGGACGAGGACTGAGGGCCTTTTTCCTCCTGCAGACGCGAACAGAGGACAGGCCTGTTTCCAGGCAAACACAGACGACGTCACTTCTCTGCTTCTCTGTCGTACCATAAGTGCATCTCACTATTGACTGCGATATCTTCTGAGCAATCCATCTGGAGCACCAACAAGAGGAGCACGTCTGCAGACAATGAAGAGCGTTGCTGCAATCAAGACTTGTGTTTCTGCACAAAGTGTTTATCTGCATTGGCTGTCACAGCAAATTCACTTTTGGAAAAAAAATAAATAAAAAGGAAATGCGACTGCATCCAGTGTAACAGAAACAAAATAGCGTGTAATAGACTTGCTCTGCTGCTGCCAAACGCAAATGCTGCCAATCAGTTTAGAGTCATTTTGAAATAACAAACAAAATCTATCACTGCGGTCACCTCAGCCAAGACTGAAGGACATCTAGGAAACAAACCTAATCTCCAACAATGACTCCGTGTTTGCTGTAATCTCAAATGGCAAACGTCCTAAATTCCTCTCACTGCTTAAGTTAAGGCCTTAATGAAGAAGCAGATAAGACAACATGCTCTCTTCAGTTCGTTCAAATTAGATAATGAGTGAAGTTTGGTTTGGGGGGCTCAAAACCTGGTCTCTATTTCCTGACGTAGATGACGTGCCCACATTGTGAGACAGGTCTGTGGCTGCAGCGTCAAACAAGAGCAAGGAGGACGTTCATTCCTATGCTGACTCGTTTGACTGTGACGCTAATTGAGGCTGAGGCTGAAGTGCATCACAGAAAAGCCTCCTCTTGCTGCTGTTATGTAAAAAAAAAAAAAAACTCCTTGTCATATAGCATCACCACGGTGCTGACAGGGAACGACTTATTACGAAATATCAAAACGCTGTGTCGAGGCACGATCGATCGCAGGGAGAGGTTCTCGTAGCCGACGTCTGAGCAGAGGGAAATTCATTCACGTAGCTTGAAGCTTGAAGGCGGCAAAGGATGCATTAGCAACCTGCAAGATTTATCCAGTGCTCCACCTGAGAGGCCGCGATGGAATTCCCCGGACATTTCGTGCAAACGTATACAGCTTTGATTCATTCAGCGTGCGCGTGGTGAAGGGTGTCACACCTGCGCTGACGGGCAAAAGGAAGACAAAAAGCAAAAATTTGCGTCACAAAGATATCTGGGTGCGGAGGCGCTTCCAAAGTTTCCCAGCAAAACCTCACAGGACCCAAAGTCTACATAAATATTTCAGCTGGGCAATGATATTCCCTCCCTTCATGGCAGCAGAACAACAGTGGGGCTGTGAAACGGTAAACAGCAATCTCCTGTTATTGATCACATCAAATCCTAATCAAAAGCTTATTACGCCACGATAATAAGTTGTGGTGGCTGAAATGTGCATCTGCTGTGGAGCTGCAGTCAAAGTTTTTTTCTCACATTAGAAAAACTATAATGGGTGCTTTATCGCAATATCAATCCATTAGGCTATGAAAGAGTGCATTAATACAGACAGACACCAGCCAGCCCTCAGGTATTTACTGACCAGAGACACTGCAGCTGTTAGCTGAAATCAGGAGTTGAAAAGCATTTATTTATAGCGTGTATTAAATACGTATACCCAGAATATCCAGAGCACTGTTTTCCAGAGGAAAAAACTTCCTGTTGGGACAGTTAGCAGTTCAAAGTGTGTCCCTTTTCAGAAAACTACACATTTTCTTTCCTCTGAGCATGCTCCCATTCATTATCATGTGACATCTTTCCCTATGAACGTGTCTGGCATGCAGGTGTGGCTGCGCAGACTGAGCAGACACCTTGCTCAGAGCGCTCTGCTGTCTTCCACACAGCCCTCTGCTTAGTAGGCCTTTAAGGATCTACATTTTCGGAGCAGACACTTGTTGGGAAAACATTTGGAGGAGTGAGTCCATAAAGCTTTGGCATTTGCGTAACCTGGCCTTTCATGCTGATGACAGGGAACAAACCGTAGCTTTAACAGGTTAACTGGGCCTTAAATCTTGTTTGACAATATGCTTCTTACCTATTCATTCTTTTGCAAGTTGTAGCCTATAAATCAAAAGTGTTGGGTGTATTATCAGGCTTGAAATGCTTAAAAAAAGATTTTCAGCTACAGTTGAATAAGCTACCTTTTGGAGATCAGTTCATGCTCTCTCTTCTGACATTATTATTCACGTCTAACAGAAATTTGGACCATTTGCTTGTCACAACCATCAAAACGCGTCACACCCCTGACTCTTGTAACAACAGTCAGTACTTAATTATACAACTTCTGTTGGAGCATTTCCTTTTTCCATATGTCACCACGGGGTGAAAAACTGCACAGATTCCACTTTTCATCCTCGCTGCCTATCCTGAAGACCCTCTCGGGCATCTCAAGCCCGGCTCCTCCAGCACGAGCCTCGTCTGGTGAGTCAGGACGCGCCCATGACACCTTCTCCATCCTGAAAATGTAACCCTGCAAACGGAACCGGTCTCCGAGAACCGCGGCCCGGTGTGTGCCAGGACAGATGACAGAGTCGAACCTCGTGCCTGGATCAATCAAGGGCGGGACGTGCGTCCGGATCCAGCCCAGATGGGAGTGTTTACAGTCGTCGGATGCTCCTCAATCTCTTGTCTGAGGGGCAGGCGAGATCATCAGCATGTGTGGTGCTGTTAGGATGTGGCCTCCGGCGTGTTTTAATTCACCCTAACTTAAAAATGTGCATGTAAAACTTCAGCATATATAATGAATAATAAAAAGAAAACGACAAAACGCTTTGCATCCTCCCCGCGAATACGCGTTAAAAGGGATGTGCGCATATCATCCTTGCAGCCAAGCTAAGATCCACGCACGCACGCACGCACGCACACTATCTGCCTGCATCTAATCGACAGAGAAAAGCTAAATTCAGACTTCCTCGGACCCAAATCGCCCACCATCCTGCACTGCGGAAGGCTGAAGGGCTCCATCCCATCCCCGCATCCCGCTCCGCCTGTTGTTAACAGCGCTGGTTCCCAGCTGGCAAAAAAAAAAAAAAAAAAAAAAAAATGCAGCGCTT
The DNA here is from genome assembly GCA_018398805.1 of Hirundichthys speculiger. Classification (NCBI taxonomy): domain Eukaryota; kingdom Metazoa; phylum Chordata; class Actinopteri; order Beloniformes; family Exocoetidae; genus Hirundichthys; species Hirundichthys speculiger. The sequence goes on from JAGFBZ010000163.1 coordinate 1,401,931, forward strand.
CTCTGGAAATAATGTCCAGCAGCCTGATTTTCCCGCATCTCCCGCATCTCCCGCATCTCCCCCGCTCGTCCTTACCTTCCGCAGCGACCAAACGCTTCCGTCCGCGGGTCCTTCACGGTGCTCGCACCTGCTCAGCTCCGCATCGCCGCGCGCTCAAGAGCAGCGGAAGAAAGTGACGGAGCCGCGGTCCCGTCCCCCTGGATTGGATGGGAGGTTGTGGCTGCTAACTTAGGAGGGGTGGGGTGGGGTGGGAAGGAGCGGGGGGTGGGGGGGCGCTACACCCGCTCGTGCCACGCGATCACGGAGCTCTGCCCCCCATGTGGTTACCCCCAGATTTCTCTGACAGATGTTTTCTTTTTTTCTTATTTCAATTCGTTGCATATTAACTTAATCATTAAATGCTGATTTTGGATGCTGGTGCCAAAAGGCTCTCTCATATTTAACATCAAAGGCATCGACTACATCTTTACTTTTGGGGTCTCAACAGGAGGCAGCATCTCTCTGCCCAGAATTCAGATTTAAAAATGAGATTATGATGATAAAACACAAACCTTCTGTGGTTAAATGCATGTGTTTGGGGCAGCAACAAAAACAGCCACTGTGACCGCCAAACAGAGCCTGAGTCTGAGAAGACTTACATCTGCATCATTCTGTGACATCACAGACCCAGATCCTCATGTCTACCCAACCTTCATTGTATGTTTACCTGTGAGGTGGGTATCACAAAGATGTGACTAGTTATCAAATGACCCCGCAGAGGAGAAGTGAGTGTCTGAATCCGCCCAAAAAAGAACCCCAAAACACAGTTTCCATAGTGAAACACGGTAGTGGGAGCATCATGCTGCTTCAGGTACAGGGAACTTTGTTTCAGATCCATGGATCAGGAACAAGATGATATTCTCAGGAAGAAATGTGCTGCCAGTCCAGCTTCAGGTCACTTTCAGCTGTTGTCCATCCTCATGGAAAAGTTGATGCTTTTTGTTTGATTTCATAAAAAATGCTAATCATTTTGGCCTTAACTGTAAACAAAGAGGTGCCTGCTTTGGCATCTACAGCATCCATCTGAACACGTCTTTCTCTGGCAAGCCTTTCCTCACCATGGAGTACATTACACCCCCTCCTTTTGGCTCAGACTAACTCTCATCCAGTCACTAAATGTTGAGATCTGTCAACAATGTTTATTTCCCACCACTAACTTCGCTAGCCTCAGGCATTAACTGTCTGTAAAAAAAGAAAAAAGAAAAAAGGAAAGTAATATTCAGTATACAGCCTCAACAGATTTGAGTAGACAGAAAATTTAATCCTAATGAAGTAAGAGTAGAGTTGCAGGAATTCAGCCATCGGAAATGTTATGTCACTAAAGCTGAAACCACTAGAGGACAAAAAGCTTAATAAGCTGCAAACTCGAGTGCAGAGTATTGAGCAGTTTCATTTTGTGTTGCTCACTGTAGTGTTTCTAATAGTTTCACACTGTAAGCAGAGCTGGATTTGTTTTCCACTAGGGATGTAAAGATATGGAAAATTTGATATTTTGATTAAAGAGATCAAATTATCACAGTTTACGATATTATCGCAGTATTCTTAATTGCTGTACAAATGTCAAAAAAACACACACATTAAAATAATTTCACAAAAAAAAAGATTTTCTTGTCATACTAAAACATTAGAACTCAAAATCTAATCAAAATGAAACTTTCACATTAAAAGGACAAACAACCGGCACAGTAAGAGGTTTTATTTTAAATGAACAAAATAAATTACAGGAAAAAAGCTTTTTTGTCTGGTGCAAGTTTAAATGAACACTTTAACAGCCATAGTAGGTCAAAATATGCAAAAAATTATCAGGAACAAAAATTATGAGGCAACTTCAAATGTAATAAACTTTGGTCTTTAAGCTGAATCTTATATAAGTATAAATGTGCAAATAAAGAACAGTTACTTGTACAAATTACAATAAAATGTAAACAAGTGCTCTACAGACAGGATAATTGTCCTCCACTAGTTGTCCCTCTGCATTCTTAAAAAATTTTTTTTTTATATAATATATATATATATATATAATATATATATATATATATATATATATATATATATATATATATATATATATATATATATATATATATATATATATATATATATCCCCAGACCTCAGATTTTGTCCTTTAGTGGGTTGTTAAATATCCTGCGTGTTATCACCAGTTTCTGCCATGCTCATGTTACGATGCTTATGTTACGATGCTCACGTTACGATGCTTATGTTACGATGCTCATGTTACGATGCTTATGTTACGATGCTCACGTTACGATGCTTATGTTACGATGCTCATGTTACGATGCTTATGTTACGATGTTCACGTTACGATGCTCATGTTACGATGCTTATGTTACGATGCTCATGTTACGATGCTTATGTTACGATGCTCATGTTACGATGCTTATGTTACAATGCTCACGTTACGATGCTTATGTTACGATGCTCACGTTACGATGCTTATGTTACGATGCTCACGTTACGATGCTTATGTTACGCGTCACATATTCATGTGAGACACAGTTGCGAGTCGCTCGCGAGACTTCAATGTGGCTGATATTAGAGCTGGACGATACTGGGAATTTTGGTATCGATCCAATACCAAGTAAATATAGGTAAATAAATAAGTAAAAAGTAAATAAATATAGATACCGATACTTTTTCACATTAAGCTAAATCTATCGAACTTTTGTGATTTTTGTTTTTGGATTATTTTGTTAAAGCCAAGAATAGAATTTTGTCAAACTTTATGTCTTCAACATTTTTGTTTATATTATATCTTTCAATACTTTTGATAATAATTTTGATTGCACTGTGTGCGCTTTCCTGTTGCTTTAACTCTAAAAATGTCCCTGTTGTGGGATAAATAAAGGATTATCTAATGTTATTTTATCTTAGATAAAACCTTTCAATGGGATACATGACATGTACTGGGTTATTTCAAGGTCTTAGCTATATTTTTTTGAGTTGGCTCCAGTAACATTTGACTTAAATAACATGTACTTTAAAAGTTAATATGAGTTGATGCTGAAGATTACCACTTTTATCTACCTGAATACTCTCTGTTGGAAAGAAAAAAAAAGAAAATGAAAAAAGATTGAATATTGATCTTTTAACATGAGTATCGTTCGATATCAGTACCAGCGTTGGTATCGATATTATCGATATTTGGATCGATCCGCTGATATTAAATATCTCGGTAAAAGACCGTGATAATGAGATTCAGTCAAATATAAACGGTCATAGTTATCGCGTAAAATTTCACCGCGCTTTACCGTAATACCGGTAAACGTTCCATCCCTATTTTGCACTGATTAACAGAATGAAAAGTTATGCAGCTTGAAAGGCAATCTGGAAATAGTTGTACACAAGTGAGCATTTTTGCATGAGCTGTTTTGATGCAGCTTCAAGAAAGTGGAATATCTGCATTCTACAAAAGCTCGTTTAATCTCATTTGGGGTGTTAATTTTGTTCATTTTCTAGGTCTTTCTAGGTGAGTCTCAGTTATTCTTCCATTACACTCATTAAGACCCCTTCATCAGAGTAATTTAATCTCTGCTTTATCTGCTTTCCTTTGTGTGCAAACCAATTGTTTTGCTTCCTGGCGAATTTTGAACGTGTTGGTCAGTGTTGCCAGGTGGGAAATGTAGGATTATCATACCAGAGACTCAAAATTATCGTATTTTGAGGGAAAATATTCGTACATCTGTCATGACCAAAATAACAAGCCCAATGATGCGCTATAGTCAAATTTAATCACTCTGGTGTTAAATAACTGGCAAAGATGACCTATTCAGCCCATTCAGCCAATCATGCTCGTTGTTCTGAGACGCTCACGCTCAGCAAAGCACGATTGGCTGGAAACATGTCACATGGGAACAGATGCCTTCAGGGTTCACAAAAAAAAAACTTACCGGCAGACAGTTGCGGGAGGCAATAATTTGAAATCAAGTCAAATTATCGTACATTGCAATTCTCCAACTGACCACTAGGTGCTGACTCCAAGGTAGAGGGCAATCTCTATTGACCGCCATGTTAAAATGTTCAACTTCACAGCAGAAAGTAACATATTGAGAGTCTGGTCCAAAAAAAAAAAAAAAACGGTTTTGGTCTTTATAGTTTTAGATTTGACTTCCATGACAAGTACACAGAGGGGAGTCTTACCACCTCAGATAAAACTACATAAAGCTGCAAAAGCTGAATGCCATTTGATTGACAGCCGGCCATTGGCTACACCGTTAGCTATGCCGATGGCTAACCCCTTACAGAAGACCAGGCCCTCATCATTTCAGCTGAGCACTGAGCATTATTCTGAGCTGTGTGTGAAGTCCTAACAGAGCATGGTCACATTTTAAAGAAACACGTTTTGTTGTGATCGTGTTAATGGTACTAACAGACCACTGTGGCCGGCTGTGGGCCAGTCTGGAAATGTAAGAGGACAAAGCTTCACTTTAAATCATCATGCTGAACCCAGCTCACAATTTCTGATGTCAATAGCGAAGCCATATTTGAAACGGTAGCTCCACAGCTCCTCCAGCGATCGTCCGCCTGCACGGTTTCGTTCTCTGCTGGTTGCTGAGGGAAGATCCACCCTGGCTGCGTTTTCTGTTTCATTTTTGTTTGAGCAAAAGGACTTTATTGATCACACAGTAACTCCTGCATTTGGGTCCTCAGCTCCTGAATCCTGACCATTTGATTACTGGCTAACAAGCTCAATCTTATCTGATTGATCGGGACAAAGCAGCAAATCTTTCTAAAGCAATGTCTTCACTCCCGAGCACACAAGACGAGCTGCTTGTCTGCACGCGAACCGCGGTAGACGTGACATGAGTCTGCATATTAACTACCAGCCTGTTTTTCATCACACACATATCAAAAGGGCACCTCCACTAATTACCACGTCTTGTGGATGTGTCAGTCCAAACATGAGACTGTCTCAATCCCCTGGGATTAGGATTAAATCTGGAGTGTAAACACCAAACAGTCAAACAATAATCTGCCACTGCAGAGCCCATTAATAATGCAGGATATTTGAGAAAGAAAGGGGCAGAATTAATTGAAGGTCTCATCTTCGCTGGGTGAATTTGGAAGGACATATCAAAGAAGTTCTCCTTTTGTGTGATCAAAAACTGACTCTACATTGAGGTTACGGCCTTACATTCAAGATGAATGCCGCTGCGTTGTTTCCTCGAGGTCATTATTCTGCGGTTTTGTCAAAAAGGCTTTGTTTTCTACAGGATAAAAACACAATATCCTCACCTCAGGGGGCCGTATCAGAAAAAATATGACACCCCCCAGAAATCGGCGAGCCAAAGGGATAAAGTAACACTGAGAAAATTCATCACATCCAAACAGAGTGGGACCATACGTGGCCAAACTGATATTATTTTGTGTACCTTATCTAAGCTCTAGATGTATTCAACCCTCAGGTAAACACTTTTGTTCCTCTTACAACAGCGCAGCGCAAATAGAGACGGATCCTGCTGCTGAACTACACTGTTACATGGCCGGTCTCTGGGGTGGATAAGAGGAACAGCAAACACCCTGCTGTCTGGAGGAAAGAATAGCTGGCTGTCATGTATCTGCTTGGCAGAGGAGGAGGAGGAGGAGGGACATGACGGAGGCACAGGGGGAGGTGGGAAGGCATGAGAGTAAATGTAATTTAGCCCCAGTAATCTCCACATGGCCTCATGCTAAGGTATAACCCCCCCACCCATCAACCCAAACACACACGAGATTTAAAGGGGGTGCATCGCCAACAAGGAATCTGGGTGGGGAAAGGTTATTATCTTGGTGCTATCTTGATAAGAGTGGGGGGAGGGGGGTTTAGGGAGAGCGTTAATGTTAGATTTATAGGGCAAAGCAATCTCTCTGTGGCATTTTTGTGTGGCGGCTGGCAACTTGGATCGATAGAAGCACTGCTGAAACACTGCAGGGAAAAAAAAAGGATACCTGCATCCTGGAAGGTGATTTCCGTTCTGCTATTCAGGCTTCAAACTGCTCAGTCTTGACAGACGTGTGCATCTGTGTGTGCACGAGAGTGGGTGTGTTTTGTTGGCCAACCATTCGTCAGCCATATGGAAATGTCACAGAGTAATCATAAACAATTATCCTCCACAGCTTTCAGAGCGTCAGAATAGGTCAAATTTACATAAAGAGACACAATGGCTCTACCAGCAGAGCAGACTCCCTGGTATGTAGAGCACACTTAAAGCGTGGCAAAAAGTAAACTATGATGTCCCTAATACTTGCATTTGATCATTTATATATATATGTATATATATTTTTGTCTCTTATAATATGTTCCTGGTAAGCTTTTAGACTGTTATGTCTATCATTTCAGCAGCTGGATACTTTAAAGCTGGCTGTTTAAAAACAAAACATCACAGCAAGACCATGAAATGATGCTTTTTTTTACCCCCCAATGGATGCAGACATAAAGCAAGCTGCAGACCAATTCAAAGCCATCCTGCCCAGCGGTAAATCACAGAGCGGGGGCTCGGAGGAGCTGGGACTGGCTAATGGACGCCGTGGCAGACGTACAGCTGACACAGAATGAATTCACCCAAGAGCTGGAGAGGAAGGAGAAGGTGGAGGGAGGGGTTGGTGCGGGCCAGCGGGGAAGGGAAGGGAGTGGGTGGGGTTCAGAGGAGCAATGGGGCAGCTGCTTGTCTGGTGGCAATGATTGCAAATTGACAGAAAAAATTATGTCATTCTGCTGCCATGGAAATGAACGGCTGGGCCTCTTTCAGGATGCTTTTGAGCTGAGAAGCAAAGATGTCAAGAGACAAATGAATTCCAAGGGTTTTTGTCCTCAAAAATGTAAGACAACTATACATATAACTTAAACATACTTTTAAAGCAAACACCAGCTGCGATCTCTATGATTTTATCTCTTTAAGAAGGTTAATATTATCAGAGACCAATTTCACAGACATTTGAATCATGCATCTATTTTTCTTTGAAGCCTGTTGCACAGTTCAGTCATCAGTGTGACTGCCTCTTATCACTAGATGGCAGTAAAGCCAAGAGATAGAATCTGTCAAAGGCAAACAACTTCATAAATAAATCTCTTCCTGAAGGTTGAAAAGGCTTTGAGGTCACCGCTGCAGAGAGGAAGTCTTTAACTGGTTTGGATCTAAAAGGCTTCGCTCCAGGCAGGTGCAGTTCACGGTTCATCCTTTAAAATAAAAAATACTCCAGCTCTCACTTTGGAAAGCCAATAATCATAGATATGAAAAGCAACGGGCACCTTTTAATTACCCCCTTTATCAACTTCAAACCCATCTAACGTCCCCAAACATTTTGAAAAGAAATGAGAGTACCTGGACGACAGAAGGCAAAGAACCCCTGCCAGAGGGCACTTCCGAGACAGCAGACTTTCCTGCAGCCCTGATAGCATCACCGTCTGATCATCCAGCAGATGGTGGGCCGCTCTCTCCCTATTACTCTGACAATGTGACTGTAATGGAAGTAGAAGTGCCACAAGTGAGCGCCAAAAAAGATGGAGCCCAACTGTCATGTTCCATACGGCCCCTGTATGGAGGAGACTGGGGCAGATGCAGTCATCCATATTTACCCATCCTTCAGTTTAGTGCTCGTGGTACGTTTCGAGAAGATCAGTGTGTGTTTACTAAAGGAGGCTGTCTAGGTGGGACAGCTTGTCTCGATAGAGATAGCTGAGCTCCGAGCAGCCAAACAAGTTATTTCTGCTGCAAAGCTGTTTGGGACGTTCCTCTGCTGGTGCCGAATAATATTAATTTCTCCTGTCTGTAGTGGAAAACACAGCTGCTTTACAGCATATGAAAGTGAAATATGAAATGAGGGTATCACTGTCAGAGAATGAATCATTAATGGATACGTTATGTAGCACTTAATATGCACAGACTGGAAAAAAAACGTCATTCTCATGGATCAGTGAACTGAAAAAAAAAAAAGCATTGAGTGAGGAGGCTGAAAACTTAAAGTAGATCATTTTTTATTCATCCATTATATTTCCTGTAGCCTGAAATTCATACTTGCGCTAAAAAGAACAACTTAAATAGAGACAAAAGGAAGTATCTGTTAGTACAAATCTGTTTCTTAAATACAAAACCATTTGCAATACTGTGAGAAAAGCGTATCATCTCTGCGGTGTACTGAAACCAAGGAGAGCCAACATAAATCAGAATATAAGTCTGTCCATTGCAATACAGTTTGTGAATGATAAAGGTATGTGAATCAGAAAATCACCAGAATTTATATGGAATTTTCAGTCTAAGTTTTTTTTTTTACTTTTTTTTTTAACAATACAATACAGTCCTATGAACACGTTAAGTCATGTCATGCACAAAATTGCCACCTCAAGGCTGCTGTTTTATAGGCAGCTTGTCCCTGTACAATCGCTTAAGGTATTTACAAATTTAACATATATTTTACATGTCTTAACAAAAAAAAAAAGAAAAAAACTTGATGCAAGTTAAGCGAAAAAAAAAAAAAAAACTTGATCCCATCCAAAGGCTCTGAAGTGTATTTAGTACATGTGAACAACTTTTGCCTAATAGGACAGAAATAATGTACAGGGTCCATATACACACTCACACACACCACACACACACACGCATGCACACGCACAAATCTCAGTACATTAACACGTTGCAGAAATACTCTCAGCACGTGGAATCAGTGGCTTCTGACTGTAAGGACCAGGCGTCCTTTTTACCAGTGTTTGAATGTGATCCATCATGGGTGTATTTAACTTCTTGGGAGAACCAGAACCAGTTCTTGTGAGCGTAGGAATCGTTCCCCATCCAAAGTGCCCTCAAGCTTCTTCTAACCGTCCTTGTGTTCTGCAGTCCTTTTTGTTTGCCTTTATTCCAGTCATTGAACTCTTTCTGAATCACTGGTTTGAGGAAAAAGGCACTGGTGTACCCAGCGAGAAAGCAACGCAGGCGCCGGGGTTAGCGACCACACCGTCCACCACGTGCAGGGGGGAAAGCCATGAGGTCATGTGACATGCCATGCAGCACTTCAGTGTCCACCTGCACAAGTACAATCTAACAGTGGTGAGAATGAGGACGTATCAGCGTAGCGACCTCGAGCTGCGTATGCTGTATCCAAAAAGCAGTTACGTGTACGCTGTGCATAGGCTGCCTCACAGACCGCTAATGCATCATGGCGTTGCATTAAAGCCACCCTATGTAGCAGTAACGATTCAGGCCTCACAGGGAAATGCAAATTTGCTGTGTTGAGAGCTGTTCCCGGCACATCTTGTAATTCTGCTTTGTCCCACTGGAGGCGCACTTCAGCCAAATCTGACATATGAACTTCCATGTCACATGCTGCCACCGTGTGGTCACAAGTGGTATTGGCACAGACTGGCTTTAATGTAATCTGTGTTTTTAAATGAATGTATTATATTATTAGAATTTCTGATACAACATTCCGTGTTGGACAAGTACATGGAGTAATGGGCGTGTACTGTAGACGCTGAACACCGTATCAACATAGCAAATAACATAAGAATCAATAACATAAACATGTAAAGTCCAAAAAAAAAAAAAAAAGAAAGCACTGCAATCTCCTTGTGAAACTCCTGGCAAGGATGCAACTTTAGTTAATATCAAAATGTTAATATATGGATTTAGGTAATATAACATATTTCATGTACTGTTAAAATCAAGGTTATGGTTGAGCTGCTTCATTAATACATCCTGCGAAGGTCTTCTCCTCCTCGAACCTCCTCAAAGGTGTCCAGGTGAGAACGCAAATGTCTTTTAATCAGTTTTTTTTTATGTTTCTTGTAACTGGCAGGGATGTATGATCTCGAAGCCATGCACTGTTGGGAAGAGGTGACGGGATCGTGGGTAAACAGGCAGTCTGTGTGGGACTGATGAGCTACACAAAAGAGTTCAAGGAGTTGATGGCATTTATCGGGGAGGGGGCCTCTGAGCTCTCGGGTCCCTCAGCAGTGTCCCTGCTGACACTCTTCCCGCTATACTGGCCGATAAAAGAGCCGTCTTCGTTGAACTGTCCGTCGCCTCCTTCCCCGTAGTCAACTAAACTGTCGTCACTGTCGTCTCTCTTAACTGTCCCGTTAGATGGCGTGCGGCTCCCTTTTAACGGTTTATGGTCCTCATTGTCACTGAAGAAGAAAATAACATGCAGGTGTTACAGGTGAGATGACGTGACCGATGCAACAAAAAGATTAGTGATCACTTTTTTTAGACGGAGCATGGAACTGCCAATCATTTTTACATAACGTAACTCACCGAGTCTGACGGATAATGCCAAAAAGTATTCTATTAACGTGAGTGTTTTTTCAATTACATCTGAATTTGGCTTGCTCCATGTCTAAAAAATGGAAAGCTATGAATGATTTGATGGTTTCCATCAGGCAACGGGGGAATAAATCTCAAGCAATCATATTCTCATCAAATTCCCCCTGAAACCAAATATGAGGTGGTAAATGTGCTGTTTGACAAAAGCAGTCCACCCCCCCCCCCCCGCCCCAGAAAGAGGCTGTGACAGAAACACAAAATAGTCAATGCAATGATGTGAATAAACATTGGAAAGCAAGGTTTCAGCCAACCCTCCTGCCCCCCCCCACCAAAGCAAGCATGATCATCACAGCTTGGCAAAATGCAATAAAAAATCTGCAAAGAAAGTTTTCTTTGGATATTAGATTCGTTGAAAACATTCCACATACATGAGTTGAATGTCAATGAGATGTGATCACAAAGCCATCATAATGCAGGAAGGTCTTAATTTCGATACATGACACCGTAATCAGCCATGCAGGAGAATATAAAGAAGAGGAGCAGCAGAGTGACGCTGCGGCTGAGTGATTTTATAAAGGACTGAACATGATGAAGGCTTTATGAGCTAATATTAAACTGGATGACAGCGAGCATTTTTCTCCACAGTGACTTGATCACCCACCGGCTCCACCCGCCCCCACAGGCGCCGCTGTAGCCCTTACCTTTCATCATATCTACACCCCTGCGATCGGATGAGGATATCCAGTCGAGATCCAACACAAACAGCCATTCCTAGACATTATTACACTACAGTGTGCACACACTTGGGAAGATTTTCTATTTGGACAATATGTGGCCCTTGTGACTTAGCTTAAAATATCCTCTTCTGGAGGCAAACAAGAACAGATCAATTGTGTCATGTGTTTATTGACAGTCTGTAAGGTTCCAGCTGAGTGAACTGAAACAGCGTGGACATAAAGGTTTCTCTCACAAAGGCACTATGATGCTGGACACTCTGCCTTGTGACTGGTGCGCTATGTTGTTGGTGCAACTTGCTGCTTTTGCTGCAATGAACATTGGCTGCGCCGATAAGTTGAGTGGCATAAATTCAGCTCCACACATATTGTTAATCAAAATCTGGAATCTGAGAATGTAAGCTTCGAATCCGAGAAGGAAAACTCAGAATCTGAAATCAAATTCTGTTAACGAGAGCAGAATCATCTTTTTCAGTTCGCTTTGCTCTTCTCGCAGTTGTTTCTAAAACCATCTCAATTTTCGTGGAATCAATTTTTCCTCAGTTGCGCTATTTCTGTTCTCTGTGTATATTATTAAAATATTCTCGTTGGCTTCAAATCAGCTCCATATCAGGGGAGGCGGGGCATAGCGGCGATCTGGAAGCTCATTGGCTACTGAATCACACAGCACTTTACGTCCATGTCAGCGCATCAAACGTCCCCTGATGAAAGGCATCCCCCTTTCACGTGAGCGCACGTGACTAAAACCACCGGGCAAACTATTTAAACAGCCTTTCAACCTTACCGTCAGAGCGTTAATCACGGCCCTCACTTGGGACGTTCGAAATATTAATACAATAAGATAATAACATGTGAAAGAGATGACACGCCACCAGCTTGGCACTCTGACATCATTGTGAAACGCTGTGTGATTCAGTAGCCAATGAGCTACAAGATTTCGGCTATGTCCCGCCCCCTATCCCCCCTCTGTAGGTTGATAGATTGATGAGGCACTGACTCTTTTCAGTAGAGGTGGGCGATACTGGGAATTTTGGTATCGATCCAATACCAAAATTCTACTGCTCGGACCAGTGTCGCCGATACCGATACCAATACCAATACCGATACCGATATTTTTTCATATTATGCTTGATTTATCATGAAACTGCTGACTGCTGACCTTTTGGTGATTTTGTCTTTGGATTATTTTGTTAAAACCAAGGATAGAATTTCAGCAAACTTTATAGGTGACAGCAAAATACTTTATCACAATTAACATTTTTTTGTAAATATTGCTTGGAGTTGACTTGTTCTGTTCATAATGTTTTTTGTAGTCCAACTATTATAGCTTTCAATACTTACATTATGTAATTTTGTTTGTACTGTGTGCCCTTTCCTGTTGCTTTAATTCCACAAATTTCTCTATTGTGGGATAAATAAAGGATTATCTGATGTTATTTTATCTTAGATAATGCCTTTCAGTGGGATACATGACATGTACTGGGTTATTTTAAGGTCTTAATTAGATTTTTTTTTTTTTTGAGTTGGCTCCAGTAAGATATGACTTCAGTAACATGTAGTTTGAAAATTAATATGAACTGATGCTGAAGATGAACACTCTGATCTACCTGGATACTCTGTTGGACTGAAAGGAGTCTGAGTCCTGAGTCTGCATGCTTGTTTGGGTGGTGTTGCTGAGCCACATGACGATGCAACGAGGAGGATGAGGAGGACACAGCAACAGTGTGTTACACAGACTTTGCCGTCAGTCAGTGCTTGTATCGATCTTTTGACACTAGTATCGTTCGATATCAATACCAGCGTTGGTATCCATATTATCGATATTTGGATCGATCCGCCCACCTCTGCTTTTCATAATCTTTAAGTATCTTTTTAGATACTTACTCACTGGTGTGTGAATGTGTGTGTGAATGTGTGAATGAGAGGCCAATGTAAACCGCTTTGAGAGCACCTTGGTGTGGCTAAAGCGGTATATAAGTGCAGTCCATTTATCATTTAGAACGGATTAGTTTAATTTGAGTTTTCTGAGTTTTCCTTCTTTGATTTGATGACTTGAATTTGCAATATACAGTGATCCCTCGCCAATTTGCGCTTTAAGTTATTTAGGCTTGGGGGCTCCGGCTACAGTTCGCGGATTTCGCAAGATGTTCAGGTAAAAGTGCATCTTTGTGTCGTATTTTCAAATGAGAAGTTGGAGAAGTGAGAAGTTGGTTTTGATCTTTTCGTGGAATTTGTAGTCAAAATACAAATGTAGAAGATCAGCAGTTTTAAATGCTTTTAATTTTATATTAAACCCATATGCATCTATTTTATATTTATATTATAAACAATATTTCCATTAAACACGTTATTGTCCAGAGGAAAATGTCATACAGAAGATAAGACTTGCTTTCCATGCATATCACATAAAATGTGTGTGTGCGTGCGTGCGTGTGTGTGTGCGTTTGTCACGGCATTTAAAAAAAAACCCAGAACACATTCATGTCTACATAATACAAAAACAAATATAAAATATAAAAAGCAAAGACCATCTTATAAAGTTGACCTATAAAAAAAAAAAAACAACAATATTGAAAATGTTAGATATACAGGATTACAGAATTAAAGTGCTTCATGTTTCTTGATTCGGCGTGCAACTGAATAAGCAGCCCAGAAAGAGGATGCGAGTAATTAGATGAGTAGTGAACTGCTGGAGGGCAGCAGTAGTTTCAGTCACTTTCAGTCCTATCAGGGTCATGTATGCAAGTAGCAACACACTGGACAAAGTGTTAATACTGTATATACTGTACATACATATGTTTAGAATAGCTTATTAGTTGGAATGGGATTCAATGATGAGATCAGTTTATGATTCTGATGGATATAGCTTCTTTTTAAAGAAGAAAAAACTTCCTATAACAGTGTTACTTGGACTTTCAAAACATTAAAAACCCCAAATCCATTAAACCTGAAGAATCCTGCAGCTCAAATGACACCACAAAGCTTTGTCAAGTACACACAAGTACCATCCACGACATCCCAGAAAAATAAGAGGAAAACAGAAATCCTGTGCTTCATGGTGGGAGAAGTTCAAACCAGCCAGGGACACCTCCTCTTCCAGTTCTGACGTTTTATGATTGATGGTTCTGGGTTAGTTACTGGTCAGCTGTAAGGGTGGAGAGGAGGGAGGGAGTGCAGCGGTCCAGACCAGCCAGAGAGAGCAGATCTGGCCCAGAAGCAGGTGTAGGGGCCGGGTTGATGGGTACTGGGGCTCTGGGGGCTCCAGAAGCCGGGGCACTTTCTCTCACCTGTATTCTCCAAAGGTACAGTCGTCGTCTTTCATGGGCTGGAACTCTGGATCTGTGTGTGCATCCTCCTTCTCTTTGACTAGAAAGATAAAATAAAAAAAAACAAACAATAGAGACAAACACGGTCAATGGTTGTGTAAGCAGCAATTCATTTTTGTGCTTTGTTCTTCTTAGAATAAATACACGTAGCGAGAATGAGAAAAATGTCCAGTCATGTGCAAAAGCTAGCACCCTCTCTTTTAATTCTGTTATTTGTGTAAAACTATAAGAATCATCTGATCATAGAGGGTCTTAGTGGCAAATACAAGTGAATACAGGTGAACAGCAACATATGTGTTTTTTTCATTGTTTTGTTTTGTGACATTGTCCAAAAATGAAACCAAGGAAGGTCTGGACTTGTGTGACTAGGCCAGTCACACAAACTATGATCCTTTTTAATTCTTTGATTTGATGCAGTGCTTTATGTTATCGTCCTGTTGCATGACCAAGCTTTCAGTGACGGACAGACATTTGCCTCTAGGTAGACTCTGGAGTACAAAATCCATGGTTGACTTGATGTCTGCAAGGTGCCCAGGTCCTACGGTTGTAAGACCCCAAATCACCAGCCCTCCACCTCCGTGCTGAAATGCTGTGTTGGGTCTTGTTACACCAGACACGGTGTTGGACATTACGACTAAACAACTCCACTTTAGACTCATCTGTCCACAGGACATTGTTCTGGAAGCCTCCAAACTAGAGGTCTTCGGAACAACCCGACAACCCGAAAACCTGAGGTTCCGACCCGACCCGAATCGGGTCTCTGGTCCAATCAAAAGATGTGACTCCGGGTTCAGGTCAGAATCGGTACAGTTTGTCTCGGGTCCGGTCAGTGCTCTCTGACAGGCTGGGTCCACGTTTACTCCAGAGAGGTAAAGATATTGGCGGTGGCAGCCAATGTCAGGACTCGGGGCAGTTAAATTAATTATTCGTTAACGTGGTGTATTTGTCATGAAACAATCATGTTGCCGTAGCGTGTTATTAGCGGTTTGCCCGGCAGCTGTAAAGCACTACGGATCGCCAACATGACAACGCTGGATGAGAGAACATATTCACGACACGTCCTGACTGGTGTAGGCTATTAGTGTTAGCAGTTGCTACCAATAGCATCTGTATCCACAAAGAAAATAACGACGTGGATTTATTGTTGTTTACATCACGTAGCCTATGTAGCAACTGAACTGGTAGAAGAAGACAACTTTAGATAAGAAAATCAAGTTTTATTCAACGCTAGACAACTTTAACATGAGCAACTATGGGCTGTATTGTATCGGTTCTATTCGGGTAACTCGGTTCAGTTTGTGGTCGGAAACTAAAGACTTGGGTCGGTTCCGGGTCCAAATATTGCGGGTTTGGAACCCCGGACTTATGATAATAGCTTGGGTCGGGTCGGTTTCCGGTTGAATTTTCACGGGTCCATTCTGGTTCAGGTCCATGAAAGTGGACCCGTGAAGACCTCTACTCCAAACAAATGATACCACCAGACCCACTATAAATACAGAGGTAAAAAAAAAAAAAAGGGGGGGGTTGCAACTTTTGCAACATGATTTTCAAAGGAGAACGTGCTTGGCAAAAAGGAAACAGCAGATTGGCAGTGCAACGCGCGCACGCTGCAGCAGAAACGCGTGCACCAGCTTTGCTCGATAGCGCCGTTAAGGACAGTTGGAAACGCCGCAGTGGCGGCTCATGTGTGCTCATGATGGTATCTGTGCTCACCGGGGTATTTCCCTCCTTTGTTCCTCTGAATGAAGCAGATGATGAGCAGGATCAGGATGAGCAGAGCGATGGCGCACATGAGGCCAATGAACCATCCCTGAGTGGCGATGTCCACCTGTCTGCTCGCCACAGCTGGCCAGAGGAGGAAGAAAAAACCCAACATTTATGGCTGCTTCTCTTTCCCAGTGACAGGGGCAGTTCATCCACAATTATGCGCCAAATGGGTGATCTATCCTTTTGACTGATGCTATGTATATATGCTACAAATTTCATATCATGAGTGGATTATGATTCCCAACAAAAGACAGCATTTGTGTTAGCAAAAGTTAGAAAACCCCTGGATTATAAGAGCAACAGCTGGAAATGCACCAGTAGTGGTAAACAATCTGAGAATTAATGCAGACGCACAAGGACAGGTAAACACGCAGACAATCGCAACAAACACATAGGTTTACTGTGGGCGACACTTAGTCAGATATTATATTCTACAGACCGACTGAACAGCTATATTAGAGTTTCATTTTTTTTCTTCTTTTTGTGGATTCACAGATCTAATTAAGCAGAATTTTTACACCATAAAGTCATGCACGCTGGTTTACTGTACAAAATATTCTGTTAAACTCATGCTTGACTATAAATGACTGCAGAGGGGAGCAAATATCTACACATGCTACACAATTCACAGTGTGGCCCGGCCAGGCCGAGGTGGAGGCCACACCTCTGCAACTGCCTCACCTGGGACCGTGACCAACAGCTCGTCGGAGCTGTGCAGCGGCTGGTCGCGGTGACCCTTGGCCACCACGCGCACCCTATAGGAGAGGCCGACCTTTAAGCCTTTCAGCTTTATGTTCTGAGAGCCATTCACGTGCTCTTTCTGCCACTCCTCTTCACCTTCACCTGCGGGAGGGACGTTCATGGAGAGAGGTTTTTGTGTTTTTGAAGGAGCAAACAACAGCTTCAAATGGGCCATGGAGATGGTGTCACTATGGAAGCCGCTTGGCTGATAAAAGCATCTAGTGGTGTGGTGTTATGATGCTGGTTAATGTTCATGGTTTTCTACAAATAAAACACAGTGAGTCTGTGAATGGATCACTGAGGTGGCCCTAACAGCTCAGCGCACTGTAACTTAAAAAGAAAATCCAAGCAAATCAAGGAAACCATTTCACTGGGGTGGCAAATATGTCTCACATTGAAAACACTGGAAATGAGACACAAACAAGCGGGACAACAACTGTTTAGAGTGTCCAATACTGAGCTTCTACTTCAATTAAAATCAAATGCATCACCGTGAAACATGACCTCCACGTCTCAGGGATTTACATGAAAACTATAGAAATTTGGTGGTCTGACGGAGCGTGGCAAAAAAAAAGAAGAATCCATGAAGCTTCTGCTTCACTTTATTTGAAACTGCAACGAAGGTCATTTATCTCGGTGAGTCACTGCACTCTCCAAGTGGCCTTCAAGCTTTGTGAATATTTCAACGGTGGGGTGAAGCGCAATGAAATTTGCAAGGAAGATTCATGTCCACGTGATAAATGGCCACGCTGGTGATCGTCTAACTTCCCGTCCGGCTCCGTCATCACGTCAAAACTGAATACGTCCAAATCCCCCTTTGAAACTACCCGGCACTGCTACTCTGAACATGTGACGCTCTGATTTTAAGTGATTAAAACACACGGTTTAAATGCTCTCTATGGATTTTTTTATTTGCATCTGCGCTGTCAGGGCCACCGTACACTAGGGTTGGGAATCGTTTGGCAGTTTATCTACCGATTCTCTTATCGATTCCAACCAGCACGAATCTTACGTAATTTACGCAAGTTACGCACAGTCAATTTCAGAAAATACTTACGTGATTAAGTTACGTCGGTTTAGCACGTACATTGCAGTTGTAAACAACAATGGCGCCCACCAGGTTCAAACGCTCCAAAGTTTGGCTTCACTTCACCAAAGAAAGATGGCAACAAGGCAACTAGCAGTCATAGTAAAGTGGAGATAACAGCGTCGGGAGGGAACACGGCTAACATGCAGAAACATTTGCGCACACAACATGCGATAATGATAAACGAATGTTGTGTTTTTGACGCTTCGGACTGATGGATCTCAACCCAGCAGCAGTAGCCAAGCTAAGGTCACCTCTGCGGTTACTACAGAAGGCAACTCTGGTAAGCAGCTATCCCGCTGCCGATGTGCCTCTTTGTAAAACACGCTATAACATTAACACTATGCTATTAAACGAATGCCTTCTGCATTACATTTAGAAGATGACCGTGACGAAAGAGAGTCTGGCTGGTTCAGAGGCTGGAAGACATGATTATTTTTCTGCAAAAGAATTGTTAATTCTTCATAGTATTTGCAGATTTGTACTATGGACTGTTCCGTTGTATTTGATAGTATTTATCTTTCTTTATTATTATTTTTGAGTGCTTAGTGAGCTCATATATCCTTTTAAAAAGAAGATTTTTTTTTTATTTCTATTAGGAAAAATATGTTAGTTAAATGTTACACATTCCTGTGTATTTGCACAGTTACATATTACAACAGTTAACACATTATCCAGGCTTTGGGCCTCTTTTGACCTCGCTGTTGAGTTTGTAAGGTGACTTCTAAGTAAAAAAAAATTGATGCTAATAAAACTGTTCTCCTTTTTGTCCAAATTAGAATCGATAAGAGAATAGATAAAGAATCGAATTGTTAAACGGTATCGATAATGGAATCGGAATCGGAAAAATCTTATCAATTCCCATCCCTACCGTCCACACACACACACACGTGGTAATGAGCTAAATATGAAATGTGCTGTGACTGATGATCACTGGATTATGTATTTGATAACATTTTCTAAATGATGGGATCTAATATGGTGATTTCTCCTGGTTGGATGCGTTGAACAGTAGGTGTGAGAGAGTCATACAACAGCAGCTTCCATCCTCCCGGCAGGTGGATAAAAACAACGGGAAGCACTTCAGTCAAACTCAGCTGGCTCGGCTAAAATGTTTGAGCTGCATTTCATGATGTTTGCTCATGCTGCTTCCGTCCACATTATCAGTGGCAGTGAGAGCAGCTCTCATCGATACCAGCGCCGTGTAATTAGCGATCCAATCACAGGGAGCCTCGTTTCTCACGTCTGGGTCAGCGCTGGCAGGGCCCAGCGGTAACGGGACTGCCAATATTTCTAATCACCTGCACGAGCCGGTAGTGAAGTAGGAGTCTCTGCCACCTGTGCATGGAACTGTGAGGAGAAACGGATGTGTAGCTTTTTCTTACTGTTGTTTACTATGTATTCTACGTAAATGTTTTTCTCCGGGCCCCAGTACTCCCAACTGATCAGGGCCCCGTCTTCTCCAACCGAGGAGCTAACGTTTGTGAAAGGACTCGCGGGCCGCGCTGCACACACAAGAGAGAAGACAACTATCACGACTCTGCTTTAATTATAGTCCCAGTTCATGCTCTTACAGAGGAATCAGTGCATCTAGAACCCCCCCAGGCTTTCACAGAGACAAAAACTGAAACACCTTTCTGTTAAAGAAAAGAAAGAATGCACTGTAAAAACTAATAATGCGCTAATCATGCATGCAGTTTACTGAGATCACAGCAGAGTCTGTACCCTCGTGGGGTGGACGGCGTGGAGGAGACCATGCAACGGGACGAGAGGTTTGGCTTTTTCCTGAAAACAACATCAACAGGGGTAAAGACAGCACCGCACACAAAGCACAGAGACAAGCGCGCGAGACAAACGCAGACATTTTCCGCGGCGGGAGACGCGACAGACACCCATGACAGTATACACAGAGGGAGCTGCAGTGCTTCAGCATGCCAAGGAAACCGTCGCCATGCAGCAGGAAAGCATCGTCAGCAAGCACCTGGGAAAAGAGCTGGAAGGGTTTCCCATGCTGTCAGTGAAAAAGTAAAAAAAAAAAAAAGCAGCTAAACAGTTTGAAAAGACTCGTCTAGTTTCATCACATGGGATCAAAAGCATGTTGGTGGGTCACAGGACAGGACGGGGGGTCGTTGAAGCAGCATTCAGGTTAGAAGCAACGCATCTCTGGCGGACATTGTTGCTACCTTCCCAAATGATTTTCAACTAAATAAACAGGCTTTTTTTCACAAATTAAAAAACACATACCCACCCACACACACAAACCAAATCAAAGAACATATGAAGACAGATTTGTTTCTTTTAAAGACATAAAATTAAAAGCACACACACAACAGAGGAGTGTGTGTTTCGTAACAATCTAAAATCTAAAAAACTCTCCTCCAGTACACAAATCTTTATTTAGCAAACACTTTTGTTGTCATTTAGAGTTGTCTCATGCATAATTTATATATAAAAATTGGGCATAGACTCTAAGAGTGCAACCTCCATTCTGCATTTTGTTCAGTTTTTTCTGATCGTCTACTTGGGACAGATCTCCTGGTTGACTCATACATCAGACCACATAGACGTCTCTGACAAAATGAGCCTGTTGTTCACTTTTATTATCACCTGAATGTACATTTCCTAGTAAGCTGACTGCAGCAGTGTCTGGTTAAAAGTCGCCTTCAGTACGACATCATTTCATGAATTATGGTCGTATTCATTTGTGCTTTAGGGTGAAAGATCCTCGTGACTGAAGGTTTTGCGCCACGTTGACATTGATCGTCGTGTCTGCGGTGACACTCAGCAGTTCACAAAGTTATATTTTTAGCTGGCCTGCTTTAGATCACATATTGCATTTTACATAGCACATCAAACATACTTAAGATTGCTAATTACATTAGTAATTACACTGACATAACTGATTAATACATTTCACCTCAGTTAGGCGCTGCTATTAGGCAACGTGGCACAAATTGTCAACACTATGCAGATGATACTCAATTATATTTATCAAATAAGTCAGATAGGACCAGTCTGATAAGACCAGTCAGTTAACTGGACTGCAAACGTGTTCCTTTTATTACCACATTAGATGAACATTGTGTCTCTTACTGAAACAGGAAAACTAGTCCATGCGGTTCTTTGTAATCCGACTATCCCAAAACTGTTCTAAACGACCTCAAGCTTATCATCTCATCTTAAGATCCAAGCCTCAAGGGCTCTTAAAGACTTAAAAGTTCAGGAGGCAGAACCTTCCTCTACATTTAAGATTCGGCTTAAAACTTGAACTTTTGACAAAGCTTATAGTTGAGGCTGGTTCTGAGCCGTCCCTTCAGTTATGCCTCTATAAGCGTGTCTTACTGGGGAGCCTCCCATGATACATTTCCTCACTCTGGTCTCTTTACGTTTCAGACATGTCAATGCTATTCTTATTACTCTTGTGTTTCTCTGTTTTGTCTCATTACAAGTAACCCTGAAAATTTCAAAAATGTTTGGTGGATAACGTACTGCGTACTGGAGAGCTTTCTGATTTCAGATGGAAATAAATGTAAGCAAAACACATATTCCTCAACCTATGTCCTTTTTTCAGTGCTTTTACCTTAAGCTAGATAAACATTATTGCTTTTATAAGTTTAAACATGGATCCAAATGGTCATCTGTCTTCTACTTGTCTGCATTCGATCACTCACCTTCGTCCACGATGGCGACAGCTTCCTGAGAAATGGCTGGACCTGCTCCAGTGATTGTTTTCGCATTCAAATAAAACTTGTAGCGTGTGCTGTACTTGAGGTGTGGCAAAGTGACTGAGGTCTCATTGGCAGGCAGGGCCAGCTCCTCCACTGGGCCCAGATCATTGGAGTTATTGACTACAGGGGTGAGGGATGGATGACAAGAATGATGGGGTGGGGAGGGGAAGTTGGAAAGCAATGAGGTCAGTTTGAATAAAGGTATGGAGAGGACGGGGAGTTGTAGATGGAGCGTCAATGATGAGAAGAGCAGAAATGGAAGGATGTGGATAAGAGAGGTGTAGGGTTCAGAAATAAGAGGTGGGAGTGGCCAAAGTTGAATTGTTAATTTGTGCTGTTGTAATATAGGCAAAATAAAATGATATTAGGCTACTCTAAGTCTTCTCCTTTTATCTAACGAGACATGAAAAAGAGTGACGTACAAAACTACACACTACATGAAGGACGGTCTCACCAGGCAGAGATGTGAAATCTCACTTTTTCTTGTAGAGAAAAACAAAAATAAACCTCAACACTCACCTGGCTGATACTTGAGGGTGTAGCCAGTGATGTGTCCGTTGTGATCATGAGGAGGACTCCATTCAAGGGTGAGGGAGTCCAGGTTTGAGTTAGTGACGACCAGAGAGGTAGGAGGCCCTGGCACTGCAGAGAAATATGGAATAAAAGCTCACATTTTATCAAAGCAAAGACAAAGAGCGTCGCTAATGCTCCTGATTATTTCAGTTTTTAGTATGCAGAGTGCTTAGTTATCCTCGATTTAAAAATATATAAATATTATATTATATATATATTTTTTTTTTGTAATTTAAGTTTTTATTAATTTTCCAGCTTTAAAATAAACAAACAGTGCAATTAACAATAAAATACAGATTTTCTCTTGGGCCGATACCTCATAAAAAAAATAAAAATAAATAAAATAAAATAAGAATAAATAAATAAAAATAAAAACTAAAACAAAATATAGAATGCCTGTACATATATAAAATAAAATAAAGGTGCACCTTATTTTACACTTTTTTGCATGGTCACTTACATCAGATACATGTCTGAAGAGGAAGTCAGCTGTCAGAATGACAGAAGACCCCCAGAACCCTCTGCCCAATCTGCCTATTCTAAAATGATAGAGAACCCAAAGTTGATGTAAACTCATGACTCAAAAATTTGTCCCCAAGATTCATTAAAGTTATCCATGTCATCATTAATTATGGTCAAATAGTTTTTCATATGAAACAATTTTTAACATTTGTTCCATTTGTTTAATACTGGGGGAGAAGGGTCCTTGCACACACTCAAAATGACCCTGTAATAACCCCAATCTTTAGCACTACAAACTTTGATTTTGTTATCCCTAGCATCACTGACTTATCCCCTAACAAACATAACCTTGGAGATTTTGGTATGTCCATGCCAATCCATGTCCCTATTTGTTCTAAGATTCTTTCTCAAAATGGGTATATCTTATTGCATTGCAAATAGCATGCAAAAATCGTATCTGACTGACATTTCCAACAGATGTCAGTTGTCGTAATTCCCATTCTTTTAAGTTTAGAGGGAGTCAAATACCATCTATGTATCAGTTTATACTGTATAAATTTTCCTTGTGCTTCTTTTACAAATTTACCAGAGTGCAATAAGATTTCATCCCATTCCTTCTTACTTATGGTACATCCCAGATCCCTTTGCTAAATATTCCTCATATATATCAATATTTTGATGTCAACAGGTTGCAATCGAACACACTGTGCATTTTATTTATGAAGTGAAAAAGTGTTTCATTAAGAGAACAAGAAAAAAAAAAAAAAAACACGCCCGACAAATTATTTTCCCAAGAATTTTAACAACTCAAAAAAAACAAAAAAAAAAACTATAAAGAAAAAAAATAAATCAACAAAGGAACAAATCAATAAAATAGTGGGCTGGTCTCATTTTCTCACCTCCCTCAGGGGTCTTAAACTGCTGCGTGGGGCTCGGCGGTCCCTCTCCTTTCCCATTAAAGACCCTCACATTGAATGAGTAGTGGCTGAAGGGGTGCAGGCCTGGCAGCATGGCGCGGCTGTGGTTCCCGCTGATGGTGAGGATGTCCTTCTCCATGTGATCGGGGTTGTGTTTGTGGAGGCTGTGCTTTCTCCAGTAGTACACCTGCCCAATGCAATTGGCATAACCTTGCTGAGTGAATAAACGGCGGGCAGCAGAGACGGTTTCAGTCTCATACTGCAGGTGATCCATCAATACTGTACCTTGTATCCCTTGAGATATCCTCGTATTAAATGAGGGGGCACAGGATCCC
This sequence comes from Hirundichthys speculiger, assembly GCA_018398805.1. Lineage (NCBI taxonomy): Eukaryota > Metazoa > Chordata > Actinopteri > Beloniformes > Exocoetidae > Hirundichthys > Hirundichthys speculiger. The sequence goes on from JAGFBZ010000163.1 coordinate 1,425,894, forward strand.
AGTGGACCTCTGCGAGGGTGCTGTTCAAGACAAAAGCCTGTGCATTTTCTGGAGCTCCGATTGGCACTGTGCGACAGACAAAGGGCACGCCGAGCAAATGTTACAGGCTACACGAGCAAATGCACATATTTGAGATTCAGTAAGAGTCCATGAGTGTCTGTCAGGCAAACTTACGGTCCTCTCCTGAGTAGCCGAGGGCAATGGCAGGCTCGGGTCCCTCTCCATGGTTGTTTACAGCCTGAACTTTTAGCTCGTATGGCACAAATGTGGCCGTTCCAGACACAGTAAACTTGGAATTGTTGGCCACAGTCACAGAGGTCCACTCGCTGCCCGGTTTCTTCTCCCTCCACATCACTTTATAGTGAAGCCCTGGACCGTTGGACTGGAGGCCGGACAGAGGCTGCAGAGGAGAAGGGTTTAAATCAATTCATTATAACACAAAAATAGCACATCGTGTTATCTGTAGCTTTGGCGTATAACTATCGAGGATACTGTAATAAAAGAAAACAGAAAGTTGGCCAGACCAGAGGAAAGAATATGCTGTTTCACGAGCACATTTTGTGCATCGCGGTTCTCCCTGGACAACAGTTAACTCCTCAGGGTTAAAACGGTTCGCCTCATACTGGTTTATTACCTTCCAGGAGATCACAAGATTGTTGTGCTCTGTTCCAAATCCCAGTACATCTCTGGGGTTTTCATCTGGAGCTGAGAAATAGACCATTAAAGACAAATCAGCAACTTTCCAGCACAAGAGCTACCCTGCGGCTCACGCTGATTAAATTCTGCGATAGAGCCTTAGATAATAGCTACCAAGGAGTTTTGCCTTCTAAGACAGAATCATAATCAATTCTTTTTACCCTCATTGAGTGATGAATAGATGATTCCCCCGTTAAAAATGCATGTTTGTAAAACTGAGTAACTTGTGAAACTGATTCTGTACCTGCAGGATCGGTCTTGTACATCCGGGAGGGGAAGCTGGGGCGACTCAGGCCCACAGCGTTGAGGGCCAAAACCCTGAATGTGTAGTGAACATAAGGCGACAGTTTGAGGTGAGCTGTCGTCTTGGTTCCAGGGATTTCTGTGAGGTTGTGCCAGTGACCTCGATGGTGCAGCGAATCTTCGTACTGGATCAGAAACTCTGTATTTGAAATAGAGGATCAGTTTGTACGTTGTGCATTTCAACATTTGTTTGTGCTCAAAAAGCCTCAGTAGCTGTAGTAGTACTAGAGCAACAATGCAGCACGTTGACAGGCACTGGAGAAGTTCATTAGGCTCTGCTCAGGCAGGTTTCTGTGCATATGTTCCATATGTAAGGATTTTTTTTACAGAAATTCAAAATATCCCAACACATTCATTGGATTATATACTTTTCATCTCTGAAAGAAAATGGTCTCTGACATGATCTAAAACATAATCATATGATTATGCTCTAGATCAGGGGTGGCTAATCCTGGCCCTTAAGAGCCACAACTCTACATGTCTTAGATGTTTCCCTGCTTCAGAGCACCTGTTTTAAATGAATAGATGATCATCAGCTCGTCATTCAGGTCTGCACAAGTCAGTTAACGACCCATTCATGTGAATCAGGTGCGCTGAAGCAGGGAAACATCTAAGACATGCAGGTTTGCAGCCCTCAAGGCTAATCTGTTAGCAAAATAAGTAGGCTATCATGCCGAAGTGGAGAAAATATAAGAAATGGTGTTTACGTGGTTGATGTTACTGCTGCTGTGTTAACTTGGGCCTGGCACTGGGATATATGTGCATTTTTGCACATTTTCTGTGAGATGCACTATGATAAGATACAACTATTAATTTAGGCTTAATTGTTTAATACTGTAAATGCATTTAAATCCACGTTTATTCAAATATGAAATGTTTTATGAAAACACTTATTGAGCGGTTTTTTCCTGAAGTGGGCGTGTTTTGGAACGTGATTGGGCGGAAATGGCTCAACCAAATCTGGCAACACTGGGAGCGAGACACTGCCGTGTTCACAGAAATATATGTTATCGGGGCTATTCGTCGTGATATCGGACTTATCGGGATGACGTCATGATTTCCTGTTATCGGCCCGATAGTTGCTGTGCGCCCCTAAAATTTTCACAAAGTAGGTGATAAAATAACACATTTCTTACATTTGTTTTTAGTCATTTTGGACATCTCTAGACATGTTAATTTGAATCATTTGATTAAAAAAAATCCTTGTCATTCTCTCAAAATGTATCTAATAATAAAATAAAAGAGGTGAGAATAGTACATTAAGTAAGACATAAAACACACATTCACCCACACACACACACACACACACACACACACATACTCTGAATGGGGCTGTTATGTTCATCCCCAGGGGTCCACGTGAGCTGAACACTCCTCTTTTTCTGGTCTGTCAGCTCCAGGTCAGTTGGGGGTTCAGGTCGCTCTGAGAGAAAAGCAGCAGAGGCAGCAGCATCAACTCATCTGCCAGGACTTATTACCACCACGACTTCATTCTACAGTTGCACGATGTGAAAGGGTCATGCAGTGACAAACCAAATGCTCTGTCGGATGCTTTAACCAGGCAGACCTCTCAGCTATAAGTTTATTTCTACACATGTTCCATCAGATGATTTTTCTCAGCTGACTTGCGCTATGATGCGTGTGCAGACACTGCATCCGTGCATACGAAATTACAGACTGTCAACATCCAGTTACGAGACATGCTAAACTGATGCTGATGGTTTGAAACTGATGATATGAAATACAAGCTTGGAATAAATAAGTCATGCTTACAGAAATGGTGCAAATGGGAGATTCTTTATTTAGGACATTTATTTTAATTAAATGTTTACGCCATCAATTGAACACACTCGACTGTAATCTGCTTTTCAAATGTAGAAAAGCATAGAGCATAAAAATAATGCTAAATAAATAAGAAAAATCTGACATGCATAGCAAATCAATGCTGATAAATTAAAATAAACAACAAAAGAAATAACACGAGGCTCCAAAACAAAAAGCATCTTCAAGTTCTGACATTCTGCATTTAACAGACACATGAAAAATAAAAATAAAAAATAAAAAATAGGACAAGCCCATGCTAGCAGAGCACATCTGGGTGCTCGTGTATGCTGCGGGTTTACCGTAGACAACAGCTGGGGCTGGCGTCCCCTCTGGAGCGTAGCAGGGCAGGAGCAAAACAGTTCAGTGGTCAGTTAGCCATAAGAAAACTGAGAAGATTATCTACCAGCTACAGGGGCAGAAATCAAATATTCATGCTGCTCGATCAATGTCTGAATTTGCCCAGACACCCAGGTAAACTTCACGCCAGTTAGCCCTGAACAGTAGATGGGCGATCCGCGGTGGGAATAATTTCACAGGTTTACTCCTCTAGAAGCACCTGAGGTGGACATGGTCTTAAATATCCGAAAGCCTGCTTCGTGAGTTAGTGATCCCCAGCTCCTGCAGCCCGCTACGTACCGACAACAGTGAGCTCGGCGCTGGCTGAATCATGGTCCAGAGTGGTGTTCATGATGCACGTGTACACCCCCGCATCGCTTTCAGTCACGTCAGTGATGGTGAGGCTGTCGGAGTCGACAATTAATCTGCGCAGAGAGATTTCAAAGAGGGTTCATCTGGTCGCGTGCAACCACAGAAATGTAAGTTAAGCTGGCGTATAACGTGAGTTTCCAAAGCCCTGACCTCTCATCATCCGGCAGCTCTCCGTCATCTTTGAGCCAGGTCATCGTGGGAATGAGTGACGAGTCGTGTTTGACTTTGCACTCGAACACCACCGACCTGCCCCTCTGGACCACTTTGTACTCCGGTTGCTTCAGGATCCGGGTGGGCTCTGATGGACGGGGAAGAAGCACATTGGGGGCTGAAAAAACTTGACATGTCCAAACATCAAAGCACAGGTGAGCGCAGGGTTGGACCTGCACCGAATGTAATCAGCTGCTGGGCGCTGCGAGAGAGGACCTTCGGTATCGAACACGCTCACCTTTGACCTCCAGGTAGACGTGATTCTCATATATGCCGAGCATGTTTCTGGCGGCGCAGGTGTATTTGCCGCTGTGCCGGGCTTGAGCGATGCGTATCTCTAAAGTGCCGTTGTCATGAAGGATGTAGGGGTCTCCATCCAGGGTGCTGGACCGGCTGTCTTTGAACCTGAAGCACACAGTTTACGGCCTTGAGCTTCTGCGGAAACATAACGTGACACTTTCCTCTATTAAAGGTTCGTTAACTCACCACGTAATGTTCGGGATGGGTGATCCAAATGAGGAGCAGTCCATCAGGGCCCGGTGATTTTTGATGACCTGGTAGACTTTGTTGGCTGGTGTCAGCACTCTGGGCGGCTCCGCTGCAGAAATTATTTCCACGTTATTACCCACCACAAATTGGTTTAAAAAAAAAAAAACCTTCAAATGCAAATGGATCTTGTGTTATGAACTTACAGAGGACGTTTACGAAAGCGTTGGACAGGAGGTAACCGTACTCGTTGGAAACGTTACACTGGTACACAGCGCTGGCGCCGACGTGCACGACAGTGAAGATGATGGTGTCGTCCTCCACCTTCCTGCTCACATCTGAGGGTGAATCTGTCAAAGCGTGACGGAGGGTCACGGATATAACTGCGGTTCGGGAATTTCTACATAATTATTGTGTCAAATATTATAACTATAATCGATCCATCACATGACAGTGCAGTAGTTGTAGGGTGCAATTCATGCATGTGCAAAAAAAGATTTTAAAAAAGTCATCTTAAAGTCAGAGTAAAGCAGAAACAAATAATTCTAATGTGTTTGTTACATCACAGAAGGATTATGGTATATATCTGTTTCTGATGTGGCGTTGGACCTCTGAACAGGTGGAAAGCTTTCTAACCTCCTCACAATATCAACCCATGATGTGTGACTCTGTCGCCACGCACATGCTCAGTCCTGTAACAACTGCCGTATGAGATCATTAACTTTCACTCCACTGCGCATAAATCTGACTCTCTGAGTTGGTGTTCAGCTCCCCCGACATCAGTGCACTGCATTGAAGCTCCCCTCTTGACTAAAATGAAGTTAATTTATCTCAATATTCGTTGGGAATATAAATCTGCGTGCGACGCCTGAGGGTAAACTCATCATATTTGGCCTGTTTATAACACGTTTTCCATGTAAATCTTGCACCAGCGTGTTGGGTTCTTCAGCCCTGGGCGGGTTTATGAGCAGGTATCACATACATGTTGAATCTTTGAACACAACTGAATTGGATTTAACTGGATTGTGAACTGAAATGAATAGATAGATGACTGGATTACTCATGAATTACAATGAACTGGACTGATCTGGACAATGAGTGAACCTTATTTGATCATATTTAACTTTCTAAACCCTGTGCAAAGAGAGAAAATTTGTACAAGCCCAAAAGCATCTGAAAGTGAAAGCTGATTAGTTTTAATATCTGGATGAATTTCAGGCACTTACTCTCTATGGGTATGCCGTTCATAGCCCATCTGATGGCGGGTTTGGGTATTCCGCTGGCCCTGCAGGTCAGCACGCCGCTCTCCCCCGGAGCTAGAACAAGGTCTCTGGGAGGACCGCTGATCCAGTGAGGAGCAGCTGCAAGCAGAACATTCATTACTGAACTGTTCATCTGTGCGTTCATCAGTTAGGAGACGTTTCACAGCAAACCCACCTTTGACTGCGACGTGGACGGTGTGGTGCACAGAGCCGAGCTGGTTCATGGCCGTGCAGCGGTAGTCTCCCGCATCCGACTCTGACACGTTCACGATACGCAGCATCTTCTTGTGGCGCAAGAACGATGTGCGCGCGACCGGGAAATCACCGCTAACTTTGGTCCAGGAAATTTCAGGGGTGGGACTGCAGATTCAGCAGGAGAGGGAGGAACGAGACAAAGAGTGATGATCGAGCCGACGGGCGCTAGAGACGTTCACGTGCCGTGATATAGAGGATTCTCTGACTCACAGCCCTTCGGCGATGCACTCCATCTCCAGCTGGTGTCCTTTCAAAACCATGTTGGAGGTGTGGGAGCCAGAAGGGATGAGAAGGGTTGGCTTCCTCTCATCAGCCAGGGCCTCTGCAGTTACACACACACACACACATATAAATGCACGGGCGCCAGTGATGAATCACAAAATGGAGAAACTGCCATCTCCTCTGCATCAGTCCTTAATCAAGAGAAGACTGGGTCAAATCAGGCCCTTCACTTTCACTAATCCCTTTTCACTCTTCACAGCCTTGTTGCTACATTACACATAAATGCTTGCGTCTTATATTATGAATCATTTTAATCTCATCGCCATGTTCTGTTTTGTTTATCGCCAACGAACTGCCATTAAAACACTAATGTCTGAACTTAACTTAATATGCCGTGTAGAGACGACATAAAGGACAGCTCTCTGCTGCTGAACTGGAAACTGAAACGCCAACAAAATGAGCTTTTAAATTAATAATGCACGACCAGAGTAAATGTTTATGATCATGAGTTTCACAAATTCAGTGCTTGAGACTGGTTTCATCAATGATCAAAATTCATTTTCAGTCACTCAAAACGATTATGGTCTAATGAGCTTGACTTATCAAAATTATTGCATGATAAATTTTTTAGGTCTTTTAAAGCACTGCTTTGATTTTGAAGATGTTAAAGTTCAGTGTAGAATGAAATCAACATGCAAGGCTAGTTGGAGCAGGTCATAAGAGGAAGCCGACAGTTAAGAAAAGGGTTTCGATTGGGTAGAGCAGGTGTGACTGAGGGGCCAAGATTTAACGTGGACTCTTGAGGTTGAGAAGAGGAAGAGTTAGTTGGTAAGCTGTAGTTATGAGAGCTATATTAGTGTTGACCACTAGAGGGTGCCAGATCTCTGCCTTCAACAGCTTGAAAAAGGTCCGGGGTTGTGGGGTTGAAGGGTTGGTCTTAGTGGGGAAGAGCGAGAAGTTGAAGTTGTTGGTTGGGGGTGAGAAAGGGAGGGGTTAAAGGTCTAGACACTAGAGGGTGCCAAAACTCACCACTAAACAAATCAGTGTCATTGTAAATAGCTGCCATTGTGTCATTGATTGCATCCACTGTAAAACAACAGAAAAATCACACACGCCACAAGTTGAAATCATCCTGATATGACATGAAAAACAAAAACAAATTCAGAATAAAAACAACAGAGGAAAACATCACATGACAAAAAAAAAAGCGGTAGAGGATGAACGACTGGTATCAGAAGGAACTGTGAGCAGCCCGTCGTCATGTCATCTGTGAATGCCACAGTGCTGAGAGCGGTCTTTGTTGTTGGTGGAGGACGTGTGCGCAGAGCGCCACTCAGAAGTGACGGTGAACGCCTGCTTGGCAGAAAGACATGAGAGCTCTGACAATATGTCTTTTCAGTGGGACGACGACCGCTGGCGTCTCTGAGGATGCGATCTGATAGCAGAGCCCGTTCGCCTCCCACGCCGTCAGGCGAGCACATGTTGTACTTCTGACACCGGACTGCATCTATTTCACAAGCGTCACACTCGAGCAACGTCACTCTCTCTTCGCCAAAGTCAAGCACAAGTTGATTACAGCTTAACTAGACTTCACAGGACAGACCGAAAGAGACTTACGGTTGAGGACCCTGACGGTGATGGGTTGCTTTTGCTGGATGGTTTGCGTGTAGGGGAAGCGGGCGTAGCAGATGTAGTCATTCCTGGAGTCCTCTCGGCGTACATTAGAGAAGTAAAGGTCACCGTTGAGGGACTGGGACACTCTCTCGCTCTCAGGCACCCGCTGAAAGTCTGGAATGAGCAGTTATTTAAGTACACTTGCGGTATGAGGCAATTATTATTCCAATTCCCAAAAAGTTGGGACACTGGGTAAAATGGAACTAAAAAAGAAAGTCATTATTTGCAAATCTCATAAACCCATCATTTATTTATGATAGAAGACAGAAAGCATGATTAAAATTCAAAATCGCCCCATCTTAAGAAAAAAAAAAAGGCGATTTTGAATTTTATGGCAGCAACACATTTAAAAAAAAGTTGCAAAAGGGAGAGAGAAGAGTTCTCCAATCAATCTGTAGATGTCTGGGAACTGAAGAGACCAGTTGGTGGAGTTTTAGGAGGCAAATATGATCACATTTCTGCCTGATACAGGATTTGAGTTCGGTCAACAGCTCGGACAGCTGCACACACTGTCTTTGTCAGACCCACTATGAAGCCTGTGCTTTTGCTTGTATCGTCTTGCTGAAAGATGCAAGACCTTTCCTGAAAAAGAAACATGTTTTGCTTTAAAACCTATATCTACCTTCCAGCGCAGATGTTTCCTTCACAGATGTGCCAGCTGCTGATTCTACAGGCACTGATGCTCCTCCGTACGATCAGAGATGCAGGGTTTTCAGTTATGCACAAATTGCTAGCTGGATGGTTCTCCTCTTTGGTCCAGAGGATGTGGTACGCATGTTTAACAAATTTTGATTCAGCAGTCCATTTTAAAGTAGCTTCAGCAGAGTCTGCATGTGAATATGATCCAGAAACACTGGATCACATTCACATTCACTTCATAGAGCGAGGCAAACCTCAGACTGTGATTTCTGAGCCCCTGCAGGGATTTCCATGTCAAAAATCACAGCTGTTTTCAATGCAGCGCTGCCCTGAAGGCCAAAGATCACAAGCTTTCAATGCTGTTTCCCGTCCTTGTCCCGATTTTTCGCATCTTTTGGTTTGAGAGTGTTACGATGAGAGGATTATGTACTGCAGATGATGAGATTTTCAAAAGTCTTAGCAATTTTATGCTGAGGAACAATATTCTGCAACTGTCTCAGTGTGTGCAGTTTTTCACAGACTGCTGAATCTCTGGACGTTTTTACTTCTGAGCGTCTCCAACTCTGAGATGATCTTTTTCATACCCAGTCATATCACTAACTTAATTAATTGTAAGATGTCCTTTCAGGTGTTTCTTTTTTAGTTCCACTCAGCTCCAGTTTTTTTGTTTCCCAACTTTTTAGAGACACGATGCTGCCATCACATCTAAAATACTTTCTCTGCCATGTTGCGAATAGAATAAGGGTTTAAAAGATTTGCAAATCATTTCATTCTGTTTTCATTTTACACAAGTGTGACTGCTTTTTTGGGTTAAAATATGAAATGTATACAAGGTAGACTTTGAGTAAGGTTACCGATGGTTGTTTGGTTGTTATTACAAGGAAACACAGTGAGAGCTTACTGCTGTCCATCCAGAATATGATGGGAGGAGGTAAACCTGCCGGGGGTCGGCACGGCAGCACCAAGGACACGCCCTCCTGAACCACGATTGGCTTGATTTTCTCCTTTGACCACAAGGGGGATCCTGGATTGTTCGGGGGAAGGACATGATCGTCAGAGGACGGGGACCAGCATGGTTTGAAAATGATGACAACGTTGAGGAGGTAAGATGAGAGGATGGTGATGAACAGAGTTACAGTACATTAGAGGAAAAATACAGCAGGAGATTATTTCTACCAGCTACTGTGTCCTGCAAAATGAAGCATGCGCCTTTTTTGCATGCGACCGTTACCTTCCAGCAGTGCTCGTAAGAGGGAAAATGTGACTTAATTGACAGAAAAAGAAAAAGAAATGAGATGTTTTTGAAATGTACACAGCGTTAGCAAAGTGGAAGAAAAAGAAAATGACTTAATGGAAGACCGCCAACTGCAGAGCTAACTGCGCTTACTGGGCTGTCGAATGACGATGTTGTTGGAAACAGCGGTCCCGTGCTTGTTCCTGGCCGTGCACTGATACACCCCCTCGTAGTTCTCCGACCCTCTCCCTGCTGATGTCCACCACCAGAGTCCCCAGAGTGGGGCCTCATGCTCACGTTGGCGTCCTCGTCGATGTCGAAGTGCGTCCCGTTTCTCGTCCAGGAGAAGCTGAGGACAAGCGGGCCAGAAGGATGCAGCTTTCATTTATCAACAGGAAACTGCATTATGGAAATCTTTGACCTTTTTAATTAAATAGTGAGAAAGCTACCAACTATAACTAACGACGATGCTGAAGGGTTCTAATTCTATTAAACTCTGAGCTAACAGGATGTTTATTTTCCTTTGCTCTGACCTTGATTGATGCTAATTTACTCCTGAATATTTAAAGAATGACTGATGGAGCTCAAGCACCGTAAAATGCATTTATCACTGAGGTCCCTGGCACTTGCACGAACACAGAAGGCGTGTGCACGGGCACCAGCAAATTAATTAGGTGTTACACTTATTTGAAGCATTCAGTCGGATACATTCAACTGGCAATGACAGCAGGGCTATAAATAAAACATGGCTGTTGTTTTTTTTTTGTTTTAATATGTGAATAAACCAGAAAGTCACAGAAGAAGACCTGCTGTGAGCTGAAACTTTTCACTGAGGTCTGGCAGGTGGACAGTGAATCTGCATCTGGGATGTGTTTTCTTCTGCAAACAGAATATCAAATATTAAACCCACAGCTGGTTCATTCCTACCTGGGATGCGGCTTCCCCTTCGCCTCACAGTGAATTACAATATTCTCTCGCGGGTCGATGATGTAATCCTTGGGGGACTGGTGAGTTATTGTTGGCGGCTGCGGCACTGAATGCAATCAGAAAGAGGGTGATATTTAATTGTGACCTTCGCTGCATAACTAAGCCTTTTCCTGCCACTGTATTGACCACACAAGCAGACATTGCTGACACACACCAAAAAAAAAGCTCTCACAGAGTGTGCAACGGCACAAAAGGCATGCAGAACACTCAGGTGCATTTCCCCTTCACTGCAATTATCTGATGCTTAATGTGTTCCTGTCCGTGCTGGGGAGATAACTAATGGATTTTGATGAAACAAATAATGTGAGAAGAACTCATGCTCTTTGCAGTGTTGCTCTTTGGAAAATAGCCTCTACAGGGATGGAAAACACGGAGAAGTCAATGCATGCAAAATGCCAAATCCACTCCAAATCACACTCTGCATTTTTCAAAGAAAAAAAAAACTAGAAAGAATGTAACCTCAACAAACACACACACACAAAAAAGAAAAAAAAATAATAATAAAAAAACTGCAACCAAAACCTTGCCAGCGGATTCACATCGATTTGAGACTTACATCCTTGTAGAACTTTAGTGTTTTCCCCCAAGAATCAGCAAATAAGAAAACAGTGTGACAGCAGAGAGAACCAAACGTTAGTGGTGAAAAACGTCGTCCTTGATGTCTGTTTCTCCGTGAGGGAGTGAAGCAGGGCTGGAGCCCTGAGGGGCAGGGTACACCCTGGCCAGTCCATCACAGGGCCACGCGGCGGAGACACCCACGCTCACACTGACCGCCGATTTAGAGTGACACGAGTTAAAACAGCCACAGGACCGCCAGACTGACGAGCTGACGTCCTTTCCCAGATCAGTCACTGGGATCGTATTAGTGTGGCAGCTGATGAGTGAATCAGTCGCATAAACTCTGTTTCTACCTGAGATAAATAAGAGCCTGAAGTTTTTTAACTGATGCTACGGAAATAGAAACTTTAGAACATCATACGTATGCTTTTTTTTTAGCTTTTATAAGCAAAGGTATTAATACATTAAATAGGAAGACCTGTTATCAGGAAGATAACAGGTGGCACAAAGTTTTTCCTCTAACTTTAATGGCACTTAATGACACTCTTTGTAGCAATACCACTTTTGACCACACGGGGGCATATAGATCTACTACACTGACACGAGGACCTGACAACACCGTCCTGATGAGTGGGGACGGTCCGGTACATCTTGTACCGAAGACCGCTTTCGTCCTCCTGGTGCCCTGCTCTGTTTTGTCTTACCCCAGGGGCCGATACATTAACTTTCTAGTAATATTTTGCCCCCAAGTGGTCAGAAGTGGCGTTGCTAAAGAGCTTCAAAGGAAAGAATATGGGAAAACAATATGGACCCCTCATGAGGTTAAAGCCACAGTTTCATCAGCCAAATGCAACCAGGGCTGGGAATAAATCATCATTTTAATTCATCTTCAGTTAATCTGACCCAGGAATTTTCATTAAAAAAAAAAACACTAATGTGTTCGATCCAGATGCATCTAATAATGATGCTGCAGACTCTCTTTTTCCAACTGTGTTGCAGAAGGCTGATTTAATCGATAAAATGGACCGATGTTTCAACAACCGAGTCCAGTTACGCTCTCTTGAATTTGAACATACGTGCGTGGGTGTGTGATTGGTCTCCTTACGGTCTAGCGGGACGTCCAGGGCAGCGGCGAGGTGTCCCAGGAACAGCACGAGCAGCGCCGTGTCCATCCCCCTCCTCTCCATCGTCAGAGTGTGACAGAATGGTCTGCCCCCCAAACACGGCGACACCCTGCCTCTTCGCTGCTCGCTCACACCGCCCGAGGACACGTGCGCATCCAACAACTGGGAAGAGTGGAAAGAAAAGAGAGAGACAACGTCAGAGGTGGGAGGACGGGGGGGGCCGGAGCAGAGATGGCCGAGATGCACAGCGAAACCCGGGCGCTGCAGCTCTCAGTCATAACAGTGAGGGTGTTTCTGTCCAGAGGGGCGAGACAGATGCCGTGGCCACAGATCGATGTTAGTTCCCATGTACTGGATTTTGCTAACAGCTATCTTTTTGATCTGCCGCATTCCAACAGGGTCCACATGAGCTCACTTTGCTTGACTCGTCACCACCGCTGTCACGATGCCATTAGGCCTCACCGCCACACTGATTTCAGCCAGCCAGCAAACAAGGGTCAAGGCGAGGGGGCTCACTTCTGTCCATTACACGTTTGAGTGACTGACAGTTTGGGCCAGAGGCACATTGATCGGCTATGAGGTCAGATTTTACTACAGTGAGGCCGCTGTAGTGGGACTTGTCAAGGATAAGTGGACAGAACTTATACGTCTTACGTCCCCTGTTTAATGGAGGACAGATGGTGCAGATACAACAGAGCGTGCTCAGGTTAAACCGAGGTGACTTATTTTCAAGTTTGAACAAATTGGTGCAAGGTTAATTGGCTATTGATTTACTGTCTTTTATATATTTTCTTTTGCTGCACAGCTGCTGTCTAATTATGTCCCTGTAACAATCGTTTGTGCTGGATGATTCATGGCCTGTAATTGGCAAGGAAGCTCAACAGAATGCATGAATTTTAAATATGACAATAGACATTTTTCATTTGTCGCCAGGCAGCTAACTCGTCTCCATATTTGCACCTTTCCCCGACAGAAACAGTTACTCTTTGAGACACAGCTTACATTAGACCAACAGCAAAAAATGAAAACGCTGGCATGTCTCCGTTCTTCCAAAGGAATCTGAAGCAAGCTTTTGTGGCTGATGATAAGGAAATGACTATTCAGGTCAGTTTGTATCGATGAGAGTTTAATTCAGGCCTTTTGTCCAAAGAAAGCTGGGACCCCCGTGACCCCACATAGGACTAAACGGGTATGGATAATGGATGGATGGATGGAGTTTGATTCAGCACAGCAAAAATGAATTTTCAACATTTTGGAGTGTGATTCTCAGAGGAGTGAATAAAATGAAGAAACTGAACTCAAGAGGGATCACTCTATCTCTTAATGACTGCAGTTTGACCCATTTCTTTTTTTTTTTTTTTTTAATCTTTTCTTCCCGCCTCTTACCCAGGGCATCCAAAGGCGTAGTATTAAAATGTCACAACTTCATTTGGAGCTCAGGCAGACTAATTTGCTGCATTATTACAAAAGCAGATGATCAAATTTGGGATATTAGTGCCTCCTACAGTATGAAGTAATGAAGTAGAGCCCAATCAAGGATAAAATGAACATGCGTATCGCTTCCCTGCCTCTGGACCAGGGCGAAGCTGTGAAAGTGAGACGATCGAAGGCGTGTCTGGAACCAGAGGCTAAACAGCCCGGCAGCCCGACCTGGTTCTGGCCCGGTCCTCCTGGGGGAGCTCGTGTATTTGGTCGTGCTGCCCTGAGGTGACAGTTGAGTTTTGGCCTTGGAGCCAGTGTCTGGTGGCATGGGAAGAGACCAAGGCTAATGTCTGCTGCCCTCGGCTTCAGCTGCAGCCCTCATGGGAAGGCCTGTGCTGTTCACTTCAGGCAGCCAATCAAACACCACGTCTGGGCATGTCTGGCTTGGGATTTCATGCACAAAGATCCACAGGGTCATTTCAGCATTTCAGCATTTCAACTGATTTGAAGGCTGCAGGCAGCAGTGAGGCAGCCTAACACACGTTTTTGCCTTTAATATTAATTCAAAGTCAAATATGCTTTGTGTTAGAAATATATGATCAGAGGTCTTTTACGCAAAGTCTGTTCAGTGCAATGACCTTCCTTCACCAGGACGGCTCTGGCACAAGTTACTGAAGATAAGATCCTTAAATCACACTCTTTAAAAACACAACACAGAGTCTGAACTCAGAGTGACCGTTCACAGGTGAAGTTAAAAATAACCTGAGAGACAGTAGGAGAATAAATGTGTTAATTACAGCTTTTATCATGAAACTCTAAAACTCTGCAGATTCTTATCTGGGATGGAGCCACGGCATGATCCAGGATTCATTTCCCAATTTAATGAGGTGCAGCAGCTCGGCTCTGGCCAGTCAGCATTTGCGTATCTTCACAGGGGTGTGTATGTGTGTACCCGTACCGTGTGTGTGTGGCACCGTTATCCCTGTGAGCTCCAGTGATAAGGGACCAGCCACTCACAGCAGGACGACAGTAGTGGGGACCTTAAAACTAGTGGACAAACCAGCAGAATAAAAGTTATTAAAAAAGCAGGTCAGACTTCACCCAGTTTAAATGATTTCATACAGACTCCTTGTGTTATTAACGTTTATGCCTTGTTTACCAATGAGGCTGGGAGGAAAAAGTGGGTATTTTTTTGAGCCGGAAACTGCTCAAAAGCTGTTTCTCATTTGAATACAATTCTTCAACATCGTACAAATCCCTTTCAGAGATGGGGAGAGAGCCAGAGTCAATAAAGCTCCTATGCTGAGGCCCAGATAAATCCGTGGTACTGTTTGGAGCGGTGCACCAAAAGCTGTCACACAGCTGATAAAATCAAATGGGAAAAGGGGGTTCTTATAATGAAACATGACAGGTTGGTAACTACATCCAGCGAGGAGTTTTAGCCATTTTTCAAACAGATAAATCTGAGAACATGATAAACGACGCTATCTTCTGACTTTGAAAACTTCGGTGCAATAACTACTCCAGGATGACTATCTCATTGTGACAGCTGACAAAAGCACCAAAATTCACCTACATCTGGTCCAAAAACAACAGAGAAGAATTGCTTTTATTTGAATTCTTTCGAGGACAAACAATTTAAAAATACTGCCAACTCCTACAGCACTAATAATGAGCAATATTGGCAGCAGAATTCAGCAAAGGAGACGAGGAATGGTCAGCGCCACTGGTCAGGGATCCATGGTCACTGATCAGTCAAAACAGGATGGGTTTCATGGTGTGGAAGGCCTTTGATCCTAAATGTACATTCTTTAATGTATGTTTCTGGGAGCACTTTGACATTGATCTTGCAGGGTAATGTAAAGAAGAGCGTTGGAGTTTGTGTTTATGTGCTACAAGTCGAGAAAGACTTGCATCTGACGTTCTCAATGTTTAATCTTGTGGGTTAAGCAGGTTTAAAAATGATTGGTTTTCTTATTTTCTTTCTAGAAATGACCAGAAAGCAAAAGCAGCCTGGAACGGCTGCATGAATGCCAAACACAGGTGCACAGTCTGCAACATGGTTAGCGTTGATGTAGAGCAGATCTAACTGGAGGAAATTAATTGCTTTGCCATTGAACACCAATTAAATTCCACTAAAACGCCTGATTTAATCTAAATTATTGTCAGCAAAGTGAAAGGCCGTAATGTTGATTCCTGTCTGCTTCTGTGTGAGAGCGCCCCTCACGGACGTCTTGCTTTCCATCTTAGCTGTGAAGAAAACACTCTCCTCCGTCAAAGCTTCATTGAGCTGCCTGGCCTCTCATTCAGCCCCGTTCTTCAATTACTCCATTGTCATTTCCCTGTAGCCAACAACTCACAGTCCCAAAACTAATTGGTTTTGTGCACATGTCACAAGCACACACACACACCCAAGCATATACAGGCCATGCACAAGGAGCATTCACGCAGGACTTTCTGCAGAGCATCAGGGTCAGGAAGCGTCTGTGCACACACAGGGGAGTGACAGGCCCACAAGGTCAGAGAACTGAAGCAGACTACAGCACGAACCAAAAGAAAATCCACTTGAGCTGCAGCAACAGAGAATGCTATTTCTTGTTGACTCATGCTAACCATTTACAAAGATATTACCGTTGTCTATGCAAAACATGTCTATGCTGCAGTCCTGACAGAATCCACAGCGTTGCATCAATGTTTTAACGTCTTTGATGAAAGACAGCCCTTTCTTTCATGTCAGGTACCCAAATTAACTCCCATAATCGGTGCTATTGATGGTCCAAGCAATCAGGGGTTTGTGAGGCCTGGTATGGCCTTAATGGAGCAGCAGGGATCCCCTGCAGGCGACTGAATATGGGGGGGGTTGGTATAATGATGAAAAAGGCTCCATGCTCAGGAAGGCGGTGATGAGAAAATAGATCCGGTTGGAGGAGTTTATTTCTCTGAGGCTCCCTGCTATTCACGCCTTGAGCTGCTTGAATTTCTCTGTACCATTAAACAGCTAAGGGAGGCAGATGGATGTAGGATGTGTCTGCCTATTTTCTATACCCACTTCATCCTGTTCAGGGCTGCGGGGGGGGTGGACTGGAAACTATTCCAGCTTTCATCGGGCGAGGGGTGGGCTACACCCTGAACAGGTCTTCAGTCAAAAACAGCAACACGCAGAGACAAATGAGACAACCAGGTATGCCCGCGTTTCCTACGGACAATTTCGAATAACCACGTAGGTGCATGTTTTTTAGAGGCAAAAGCATTATGGGAGATGAAAACATTCATTCATTCGTTTATCAAAGTTGGGCAAAATCCCAATCAGATGTGAGGAAAAAACACATCACATAGGAATGTTAAGTGTTAAATTTACTTTGTCTAACAGGTTTCCTTAATGACGTCACTTCCATAATGTTTGGTTTCAGAGCTAATATATTGTTCAGGAATGAGCAGAGATATGAATTACAGCGATGACACGTGAGGGTGGATGTTCAGGGGCTTTGATAAATATCCTCACAGGCCTTTTATTCCCAGTTAAATGGCCACAATGGAAAGTTCCTGGGCTGGTTTCAGTGTGCATTTCTCTTCATCCCATTAGCCTTTATAATTAGGGGACCACATGCAAATAATTGGTGGGGTTAACATAAGAACTGATGTCCTCTTGTTCAGGGAAACGCCACTGTTTGAAAACAGATCAGTCTTTCATCTGCACTGTGAAGTCCTAGACAATAAAAGATCATCAGTCACCAGCTCATCTTTAAATATTGTATATTGTTTGCGTTATTTTCTTTCAACTCTCTGATGTTGGATGAACAATGCCATCCGTAACTGCCTCCGGCTTTGATCTATAGAAATTCTGTCAGGCTTAATTGTAAATCTAAGCTCCTGTCTATGTAGGGTACATCGCTAATAATAAACCTTCGCCTACGATGTGGACCCCATCAAAGAAACCCACAGTAAATATGAACTCCACTCCACCAGAATGGAAAAACCTTCAGAGGAAGTCTTTAACAGGCAGGAAGAGCCTTTTTTCACAGCGGGCACAGGTGTGTTAAAGATGGCAGTGGTCCACTTGGAGGAAGTCCTGCTGGTGTTCATGCTAATTCACTGCTGCAGTTTACTGGGACACCAAAGAGAACTGAGCCATCATTAAATCTATTCCACATGCACTTCTCCTGCTGAGGCAAGTCAAAAATTACCGGAAGGTCCGTTGGATAATAATTAACAATAAACAGGTTGCATCATGGGAATTGTAGGCTTTCTTGATTGCCAAGCTGAAAGGGGAGAAACTCAAGCTCCATATATTTTTTTTTTGTTTCTGAGACAAGTTTTAGAGAAGTGCTTTATTAAATCTCCGCAACAGGGATCTTTTCAAAACTGCCCTCGGTATCGGTATAAAACAGCTCTTAACATTAACTGACGTCTGCTGCTAACACAACATGCCTGCCAATTTGTTTAGCTCGCTTCCTTTCAGAGCACAGCGCATTGACATTCACGATGCCTCCTCCACGTACATGCCAACAACACTCTGGGATTTGCTCCCTGTCCCCTCTGTCCAAATGCTAATAAGTGACGGCGCCGGCGCTTCTGAGAGCGAGCTTCTGTTTAGCATGCAGATGGAAAGCAGCACCTCTAGATGAGATGGCGTGTTAAGGAGGGAATCCTGGTCTACTTAGCCTGAACGACACCCAAAAACATATTGCTTTCCTACCAGTGGGACTGCTGGATGACGCCCCCTCTGTCTCTGAGGAGTAACTGCTGCTAGGCATGTTGGGGGTCTTTCAGTGCTCCATAATGAGAAGGGGCTTTACAGTAGATAATTGCTTGATGTTTAAGTGATCAGCAGCACTTTTAATAATCATTAATGCAACGTAGCATACGGCTGAATTAAAAACTACGCAAATGGATTTGACCTTGATTTTCATAACTTACTCTCTGCCTCTTCCTTCCTTATCCTCCCCAAACATATTTGGCCTGTACATTTATGACCGTGCATTCACATTTAAACCCATCTGAAAGTGCACCTGCCAAGTTTATGGATTTTCTCACACTGACTCGGGGGCAGGCATGTCACGGACAGAACTTGAGTTTGCTTTCCCTGACACATGAGGGTGTTATGGGTGAGGCCATTCAAATGCTGAGCGGACGTTCATTGTGCAGAGCAAATACAGGAGAGTGGGAGGAATGCATGGCGACTGGCCTCTTGAATAGCTCAAAGGACACTCAAAATCCTCGGCATACAACATCATAAGACACACTTAAGCAAGGGGAAAATAAAAGCTTTCAAAAGAGTATTCAACATAAAAACCAATCTCCTGTGGGAAGACACACAAATCCTTTAAAACCACAGATAGAAACTTCCATGCATAAATATACAATAAAATTTGCAATACAATCCATGAGCATTAGAGTTCAGCAAAAGCTAAAAAAAAAAAAAATGTTTTCTCACTAAATATAGGGATTCTCTGCACATTATTTAACAGAATGAAGGTGCTCAAAAAGGATGCTCTGTATCCATGCCAAACCCTGAGTGCTCTTAGTTCACTGTGCCAACTGGTTCATCAAATGCAGATATATAGGAAAAAAGAGGAATGAAGAGGCTCAGACTTATTTGTCACCTCAGGAATACTGTTGAACAGAAACTGTACGCATGCTGTAGACATCTGCTTAGTCAAAAAAAAAAAAAAGAAAGAAAGAAAGAAACTCTCAGCCTTCTGCAAGTGTAACAAAAGAGGGTTGATTAGAAACTCAGTCTGGTACCGTGTCCACACCGGATGGCTTACTACACAATTGAAGGGTCTCTCAAGGAGGGGCCGATATCTGGCATTTACATTAAGCTTAAGGCCTCGGTGCCACAAAAGGAGTCTGCATGAGGCAGACTCTAACCTCTGAGATGTTTCAGCGGGCCACGTCAGCCACGGTGACACAGTAAAACTGTGTTTATATATGATTACCATGAGTCAACAGAGGACTGAACCAGGCCGCTCTAGAACAGCACAGCTGCAGTATAACAAACACTCTTCTGGTGGAATTTGAATTGTGCTGATACAGTACGCGGGCAGGCAGGGAACGACCGGTCTTTAGAGCCGTCCGTGCTTTGTGTCGCGCCATTCTGTCGAGCTGAATCTGCAGACGACATCAAATAACAAAGGATGAACGCCGACTGTGAGCTGGAACAATCTGTCACCACAGCATGCTACCGGCGAATGTAACTTTAAATCAGAGTGTAGCAGGTGGGCAGCGGGGTCTGCTCTGCTAAACAGACCCCGTATGATCATTATAAGGCCACACAGCAAGCTCGAGTCACAGCAAGCAATTGAAATCATTTTCTAATTGTGCAAAGTCTCGCATTTGTTTTAAAGACTGAAATATGTTGAAAACAGTCTGTAGCCCTGCTAGTTACACTGTAAGGTTGTAGTTAGGATGACAGTATCAGATTTCATGCATTCAAACACCCCGGGGCTGGAAAGCTGATTCATGCATTATCAGCTTTTCTGGAGGTGGCTAATATCGTTCAGTTGGGAGCAAGATTTATCCGGAGCCCTTAGAAACGCATTACTAGTTGTATGCTAACATAAGCAATATGAGCCTTCGTAGCCAAGTTAAAAGCTTCTATCATTTCTCTGCACTTGTGTCATTTCAACTCATTATAAGAGTCTCCACTGCCCGTTTATCTGCTCTCCTCCTTCCCTCTGCTTCACATGAGTGCATTATCAGGTGAGTGTGCGGGCGCCGCCACAGCGGAGGGGCCACACCGAGCAGAGCAGACATGGGCACAGCTTAGGAATAACAGACAGGTAAATATATAAGGTTTCACAAGCTGACAGCAGATCATTGCATTACTGTTGGGATGCGTATGAGGAAATCTTCCCATAACGTTTTGTTAGGCTTTCACAGCCATCACCGAGGCATTGTGAAATGTGCTCCGGGCGCTGTGGAGCTTTTGATGAATAACAAACCTTTTTCAGCTCCTGACCCCAACCTGCTCACTGCAGTACAACCTTGCTCTATATTGAAGGGCATCCTGGTTTACAAATTTAGCACTGAGTTTTCCGTTTCTGCCTGGCAAAACACATACCTGTGCAGTACTGGTGTCACTTCTTATAGCTCGGAAACAGGTGACCGAGAGGGGTCAGAGGTCAGAGTACCTTGTGTATCCAGAGGCCTTATGTTCATGTTCATAGATACGTGCATCTTATATAATGCAAAGAAAAGAGTTGCAGTACTGTTAGATGCCGCCAATCTTGTTGCTTTATCAAGGGTTTAATGGTTTATTTTTCAGTTAAATCATAAAATACAGGAATCTTGCTTTTTTAAACCTAAATAAAATGACATCTTAATTAATATCATTGCAAACTTCATTATGACATGAGTTTATTCTACAAGGTTTAGAGGGTGGTTACTCTAAACACTGACTTTTATATATTCATCTTATTATTAGTATTAGATTTTGAGTTTTTTCATTAAAGTCAAAACTGTTAACAATGAACAAATAGTTTAAAAAAATACATGTGTACTGCAGTACAAAACATCTTAACCACTGTCTTTAGACGCTGTTCAAAATGTCTGGTTTCAGGAGGCGGGTTCAGATACTCCATCTCACTCCTTTCTGAGGCAGAATGTGTCCTTTTTGAAATCTGCCCTGCAGCTTTGT
This sequence comes from Hirundichthys speculiger, assembly GCA_018398805.1. Classification (NCBI taxonomy): domain Eukaryota; kingdom Metazoa; phylum Chordata; class Actinopteri; order Beloniformes; family Exocoetidae; genus Hirundichthys; species Hirundichthys speculiger. The sequence continues at coordinate 1,447,137 of JAGFBZ010000163.1, forward strand.
GCCAGCCACCTCTGCAGTTCAGCAAATGAATGTCCCATGTTGTGCAGGTGGGAGGAGATAAAGATGATGAGGATAGATATCATTATACAGATCTGGACCTGTAGAGGTGCACGATAATTATCAGCCTGATAACTATCGGCCCGATAATTATCTGCCCAATAACATGATATGACATCATTCTGATAAGTACGATATCATGAAGAATTGTCCCGATTACATATATATTTTTTGTCGACACGGCAGTGCCTCGATCCCACTGAGACCTGAACCTGCAGTGAATGTTATGTTTAAGTGACTTCGGTAAAATCAGAAAAACGATTTCTCAGTAAGGAAAATCAAGAATACACCCTCATGCCAGAAAACAACTTGTTAACTTGCTTATAATTTTTGTAGTTGCTGACTTAAATTGATATTCGCAGTAGTTTCTCACATGTTACACATAAAAAATTGAAAAAAATTAGAAAAGGCCAAAAGAACGACTGGCAAACGAGGAAACTGGGGAATTTACCTTACACCTTGAATGCAAGATGCGGCACAGCGTGTTGATAAAAACAAACAACATGGCGTCGATTGCATGGAACTTATTTAAAGTTTCCGAAGAAGATAGTTTGCTGGTTATTTGCGACAAATGCTCGAAGCGATTTCCATGAGGAGGGGAATTGACAGTTTTGAAATTGCACTAACGTGAGCTAAGGTGAGCTAACATGAGCTAACGCTAACGTGAGCACGCCAGCAGCAAATAATTTATCGGGACTTACACACATCGGCGAGCCTTTGGAAAAATCCAAGAGATTTACCAAAGATGACCCACAGGCAAAGGTAAAATGGGTAGAAGGTAGAAATGTTTGAATCTAACTTGTGTCTCTGCATTATTTTTCTATATATATTTATTTTTTGTAAACTTCTAGAAAGCACTTTTTCAGTTTGTAATTCTGATGCATGTATTTCCATCAGTTCACTGAGCCTTTATCTTTTATATCCGTAAGTATTGCACCTTATTTAAGTTGATGTGAGATCTCAAATAGGTTTGTTTGATAGCTTTACGAAAATGTTAGAGAGGCTTGCTAATAGGTTTTCTTTGAAAAAAATAAATATCTGTTCATTTAATCAAAACTGTCTTTGGTTTTGTTCATAGTATTGATGTAATGATCTTCGGTATATGTGTGTGTTATTGGCTATCAGTAGGGGTGAGTATTGGCAAGGACTTCGCAATACGATATGTATCGTGATACTTGGGTCACAATGCGATATTATCACGATATCGAGATATATTGCGATATTCAACCCAGTAAATATCAAAATTGAAAGTAGAGATGAAAAATCAAGTTGCTGTATATGTTCATCAGATGATATTGATCATTCAGAGGACAAATTGAGTCAAAACTATTTGCTTCAAAACAACCTATTCATTGTTTATTATTAGTGTTTTTGCACATTTAAGTGAATGAATGAATTTTCCTAAAAAATCGTTATTATTAGGAGCTGAAAAACCGATATTATATCGGGCGGCTAAAAATCGCGATATATTGCCAAATTGATTTTTTTTCAAACCCCTAGTTATCGGTTATCGCTATAGGCCTTTAGGAGCTAAACGTTATCGGTTATCAGTATCGCCATTAAAAAACAGTTAACATGCAACCCTATGGACCTGTGATGTCATAGGTCAACTATAACAAGTCATGGAAAAAAAGTACATCCTAAGACTGTGCTACGTGAAAACCCTGAGGATTAGCAAAGGCATTAAAATTTTCCCCTTGAGACCAGTTACTGTTAAGGGCTTTGAAAACAGGTATATTTTTAATATTTTGTTGTTGGTGAGTAAGAGGGCTCTCATGAGAAAGTGGTTGCAAACTGAAACTCCCACCATTGAGGACTGGATCAATGTTATTCATGACATTTTTGTCATGGAAAAATTGACATTTGTACTTAGACTTGAACAGGAAAAGTTTGAAGACTGCTGGAAGTCATGGACTGAATATGTATCCTCCTTTAGATTGGACTTTAATTAATCTCTAGTAGAAGAGACTAATCCACTAACTCCCCCTAAGTTCTTGAGCTACTCTACTGTTGTTTTTTTTTAATATTGTGACTCTGCGATGTTTCAAGTATTGTTTCAGGTGGAAATGTTTTCTTTTTCTTTTTTTTCTTTTTCTTTTCTTTTTTACTTAAGTATTTTTCATTTTCATTCATTATTTAAACATTTATATGAAAAACAGGGACATGATGTAAACATGCAATATTGTATAACACGTGTCACCTTTGTTCCAAATAAAAAATTTGAATGAAAAAAAAAAAAATTCCCCTTTTGGAACTACATCAGTGCAAGATTTCATCTGTTCCATCAGACCTCTTAAATCGTAATTGACAGAATATCATCACCACTGACAGAACTGTGCTGCTGATGAGCCAAAAAGAGAAAGTTGTGATCGCACGTCTCCATTAAAGTCCTCAGCAGACATTAAAAAAGCTCAATCTGCTCTGCGTTAACAGTCATTTAAAAAGTGAGAGAGGTAAGCTGAGAGAAAAGTGTTGCAACGTGCTACAGGTGGACGGCGACGGTGAGTTCTAGCGTTGCTGGGCGCCACGTCTCAATTCACACAGGGCCACAATAGGCCTCTAATACAGTTCCCCCTTCCTACTCCTCCTCCTCCTCCTCCTCCTTCGGCAGCTCCCTCCACTCCACCCCACCTGTGTCTGTGAAAGGTCACCACAGAGGAGAGTCCTCACCCCCACCGCGGACCCACGGCTCCCACTCCACAATCGTCCTCAACACTGGAGCCCAGAGCCAGGAAATTCAATCAAAGAACTGCTTCAGAAGACTGGAGACCTCTCAAAACCCTCCATTGTCTCCAGAAGGTTTCCCCGCATTGCAGCCGGTCCATATGTAACACTGTAAGAGGAGTTACTCATTACCCGCCGTCCCTGGTTTCACTTTGTCTCTTTTGTGTTCCTGACAGAAGAATCCAGTCGCCCAGCTGGGCCATTAAAAAGAGTGCAGCTACATTTAAAAAAAGAGAGATAGAGAAAAGAATAAAGGAATTAATTTGCAGGACAGGATGATAGAACGCACATATGCCATGTGCATGAGGTGCCGTCCACTTGCCTCGGTGGTTAGACATCACAGAAGTCCACTATACATAACGGCATCACCTGTCATGTCAGTGCAAGGCGTTCTGAGGAGGCTGCTGTTCAAACTCGCCATTCATCCCACGAGTTTGAGTATTGACTGACAGACACACCAGACCACAATGTGTGTGAATGCCAGAGCAATCCATTATCACATAAAGAAGCACTATGTAACAGCCCCCTCGCTTTCTCCGAGCCCCTCCTCAGCTCTATTCAGATACGGCAGGTGAATACAAATCCTTTCCCCACCGCTGCTTTCCAAAAGGACACACCATCCAATTTCAGATGTAGAGAAGACAAACAGTGGTCTTTTCAAAGTGTGAGAAAATCAAATCTGGGTCTTTTTTTTTTAAATGGAGGAAACAATTAGGAGTAGTTTTATCTCACAAAATGCTGAACCAGTTGAAAATAATAGAAAGGAGACTTTTGTTTCCCAAATGTACGTCACACATCAATGCATCGTCTAAATTTGTTTATGCACAAGTTAAATCGTCCATTTAAGTTTGTTTTTTTTTTTTTTTTTGGAAACTAGTCACTGTACAAAGCAGAAATATATGAAATATAATCCACAGGAGAACATTTTTTCACTAAATTACACCTGGACACATGCGGAAATGTAGCTTAATGTGAGAATAAAGCCTGTTTGAGGCACCGATCCAAACACAGATAAGTCTGGAGGAGCTCAACTGAAGTCTTTCCTGAGGGATACCTTCCTCATTGTATTTAGATTAAAGAGTGCTGCAATGAATTGTAAACTCTCCTTCCAAAGGCTTTAGATGGAATTTGATCCAATTTTTTTTGTTCCCCAGAAGCCCAGAAACTTGTGATAACATCTTCCTTAAGCTGACGGGAGTAGTTTTTGTCAGCCAACAGTTAGGAGACCCCATTTTATGTGAACCCTTGGATTTGTAAAATTAGAGAGAGTTTAGAGATTAATCAATGCCACGGAAAGCTCCGGGCGGCGAGTAACTGATGGCAAGTGCTGGTGAACATGTTTCTATCTGCCTGATGGGTGTAAATGACTGAACTGTTAGATCACGGGCATTTATAGCAACAGAGGATGCGGCTTTCCCATAAAGAAGTTATTTTATGTCGGGTGTAATTATCCTTTTAGGTTTAACGTGAAAATGAGCATGAAAACACACCAGAGACTCTGTTTAAAAAGCTTCCCCAGCTGTATGAGATTTTCCCTTTTATATCCATCATTTAGTTGGGTCTGGGCGTGCTCTGAGCGGGGTTGGTGTTGCCGCTCAGACAAACAGTGCCTCATCCCCACAGGTCATCTGGCCCCATCAGAAATAATTTTCCCATATTTTTCCATCAATTCTCCCCGGTCAAAGATTGATTTCAGAGGAAGTGTTGCTCCCTTTTAACACTAACAGCCTCTGTCCCGGGTCTGCGTTTGACGGGATGAGACTGGTTACTAATGCAGGAAAAGTGTTGGATAATGGCTGAGTGGGGCATCAGAGGAGCTCTTCCTGACTGCGTCCATCAGTGAGTGCAGGTACGATACAGAAAAAGGCTGAAAGCGCCACCAGACATGGTGCACGTGACTTCCACCCGAGGAAGGAGACCAGAGGTGGTTTCAGACTGTTGATGCCCCCAGGCTTGAACATGACAGGTGACTGAATTACCACCAAAGCACATAATGACACACATACAGAAAAAAAGGCCTTAAGCTAAGACTGTTAGATCAGATAATGGGCAGGTTTGCCAGAACTTGCCAGTATGTTGCCAATTATCCCAACACAGATGTCAAGTAGAACTAGACACCCAATTTCAAAACAAGTGTAAGACAAAAACAAAATAACTGTGCTTTTATTAGAACGATAGAAAACACAAAATGGTTAAGCTGAGAAAATGTATCATCTTAGGGGGAATAAAAGCAAGGTTATTTGAATTTGATGGCAACAACTGGGACAGGGCAGCGTCTCGGACCGTGCTCTTCCATAGCAGCAGTCCATGGGAACTGAAGAGACCAGTTGCTGGAGGTTTTGGGGCGATTGTTGTCCCATTGATAGAGGACTCCAGCTCCTCAACATTCCCGTGTCTTCTTTGTTGCATTTTTTATTTCATGATGCACCAATAAGAGCGACCAGAGTACCGCCGATTATGACGTGTAAGCGGGCAGGACTCGCACTCTTCCAGGCCTTTCTCCGTTACAGCTTCCTGCAGTTATTCCAGACAACGTAGACAGGATCACCACAGGTGTTGAAGTCGGTGTTGTTAAGTAGAACTAGACACACCCAAGTTCTCCGCTGAAATGATGGGAACACGACCGGGAATTTCTCGTGAGCTTCGGCGCGTCGACATTCTTTCCCGTTTGTATCCTAACGCTCATGCTAAATCAATGCCTTTCCGAATCAGTGGGATGTGTCGTATTCAAAACCGGAAGTTTTCGTGTCTTTCAAAAGCCCCAGATGAACCATTAATAACTGGTTCTGATGAGTGCTCCACCTAGTGGATATAATTTTTGCTGCATTCAGGAAACTTCAACAGAGCTTCAGGCTGAATTTGTTGCGCAGCAAACTGTGTTCTTAGACAGTGATTTCCAAAAGTGTCTCAGAGGCTACATTGTGATTTACATCCCAAAATCTCCCCTGTGCTTTAATGCAGTCAGCTGAGGGCAAAAATACTGATTTTTGACCACGTCACTGGCGCTCAGAGATTTCTTCAGATTCTCTGAATCTTTTGATGGTACTAAGTACAGTACTTTAGATGATGATGTTTAAAATCATGATACTTTACGTTGTGGAAAATTAATTTGAAATTGTTTCACAATTTGTATACGCAGTTATGATGCTGAACTTGCTGCTCTTTTTTTTTTTTTTTTTTACCTCTAACAGACATTACATCGCTAAGATGCTCATTTACATTTCATTAACCTGTTGCCAACTGAGCTAGTAAGTTGCAAGATGTTTCTCTTTAGTCGTATTGCATTTCCAGCCTTTTGTTTCCCACGCCCCAATGTTTTTGAGACATTTTAAATTTTAAATGAGCTAATATTTTTTTTATGAAAAGGTAGAATGTCTCACTTTCAACATTCGATATGTTGTCTATGTTCTATTATGAATAAAATATAGGTTTATTGGATTCAAGGGTTGTTATAATAACAGGTTCACTTGCATTAAAGCATCATAGTGCATCTTTCTGCTTTAGGATGATGTTGTAACATGCATGAATGGACAATGTCACTGCTTAATGAACCAATAATAAATGAAACAGAGAACATATACATATATACTGGTAGATGGAGAATGATGTAATTTGCCAAGCTGCAGAGATCCAAAGAAATAATATGCAGCCGGAGCTATTTCAGGGAGCTGTTACCGTCCATCCTTTCTCTCTTTTACTCTCTTTCATGACAGGTTCACAGACAGATTTCTCATTAGAATTGGCTGAGATGCAGGTGAGCCAGGGGTTACAGCTAAATTCAACCATTTTGTATTCCAGCACAACAGCCAGGAAGCAGGCTGTTTATAGTGATGAGCAGATAGACTTGGCCTTGAACCAAGACCCTCGCCTGCCATCTCATAAGTCATTTGCTTTCTTAGAGGCCCTTCCAAACACACGGATCCCACAAGCTTCAGACGATACGAGGAACTCTTCTCCCGAAGCCGCGTCGATATTCAGACCCGGACAAATCAGATCTTTGGGGCGAGAATAAAAGACTCAGAGGTGTTTCAAAGAGAAAAGATGATCACAAAGACCTTTAATCGTGCAGAATCAATAATGGTGTGTGTCCATCACAACCTGGACTAGATTTTTTTTCCTGCAAGACAATAAAAATAAATGCTTGAAAGTGGCACAGATGCACTTTCTTTTTTTTGTTAAAATAGTTCGCTCTAAAGGCAGCCGCTGGAGGATTTCTTACCTTTACAGAGGTTTGCAGTTCATACAAATCTACATGTTAAGCTTGAAGCGTAAGCTAACGGTTGACTAACTGAGCTAAACACAAACAGTGGGAGTGGGAATCGGCAGCCCAGCACGTAAAGCCAAGATAATTCTTTTTCATTATTATTTTTAAGCCTGATAATTGTGGATAGAAGGCGGAAAGGTTAAGGCTTTGAGGAAAGTCAAGCAGGTGGAGGGCACGGAGAAAATAGAGATCCAAGCACAGACACAAAACTCTCCAGGCTGTTTGTGAGTCTGTGGTGCACAAAGATGACTTTCTCAACATCCCTAGAAGATGAAGAAGGAGAGCAGAAGCCCCTGAAGAGGGGCTTCAACAACCACTTTCTCACCACTCAGCCTATTTGTCTTTCTCACCGTTTCGCATCCGTCTATTCATCTAATTGTTTATTCATGTCTTTCTTTCCGACATCCAAGTCTCCCTGCATCTCCCCGTCTGCTGTCACACGACCACAGAGACGGTGAGAAACAGGCAGACATCTTCTTCTTCTCATGCAGCAGACGTAACACGTGCAGACGAGGCTGTTGACACAGAGGACCGTCAGGGAACTGTCAGGCTCGCATCAAAGAGATACCTTGGAAATATCTCAAAGCAGCCGTCTGAAGCGATGTGAATCGGGAACGGCCCGTGGGCCCCCGGGAAAAGTACGAATCCCTCAGCTCTCCTGTAGCTCATCTGATCCCACGGCAGCTGCCGTTACTGATACGAAACTACAGACTGTTCGTCTGGACACACCCTCCTGTGCCATCTCCCACAGGTTTTCTCCAGACAGCCTTTGAAGCATCTTTTAATTCAGACTTTCCTTTTTGTCACTTCATGGATTACGATCTGGAAACGGCTACGTCGGCGCTTGTTCAAAACCAAATGTGAGAAGAAGCTGCTCCACTCACAGTGCGTGGAACGAATGGGTCGGACTATCCAGCGCAGCGTTACGGCAGCACTTTGGCCAAGTTTTAGCAACTCAAGATTGGTGATCTTTACAATAATAATGCAGAGGTTAGCTAAGACTTTAACTAACAGGGAGAAGCAACTGATAATTTCAAATGAACAAAGAGGAACCAGAAGATACAAACACATCAGCTCAATATCGCCAAGATTAGGAGCATCCTCTCCCAGGGTGATGCTGAAAAATTAATCCATGCGTTTGTCAGTTCTAGACTGGATTACTGTAATGCGTTGTTAGCAGGATGTCCGAAAAGATCGCTGAATAGCCTCCAACTGATCCAGAATGCAGCAGCGAGGGTGCTGACAGGAATCCATAAGCGAGATCACGTCTCTCCTGTGTCAGCCTCCCTCCATTGGCGTCCTGTGAAATTTTGAATTGAGTTTAAATTTCTGTTTCTCACATATAAGGCCCTTAATGGCCTAGCTCCACGCTATTTACAAGACTTGGTGGCACGTTATGCTCCTAATAGAGCTCTCTGCTCTCAGAGTGCAGGATTACTCGTCTTTCCTAGAATATCTAAAAGTAGGTTTGGAGGACGGGCCTTCTGTTACCAGACACCTTTATTATGGAACCAGCTACCAGTTTGGGTTAAGGAGGCTGACACCACCTCCATCTTTATAACTAAACTGAAAACATTTATGTTTAGTAAAGCCTACAGTTAGTCTAAACTATAGTGTGTAGGGGGCTAATAGTTATAGCCATAGTCGTAGGAGCTAAGACTAGAGTAGCTCGTCTTAATCACAGCTTCGTCATAGCTATGCTGCTATAGGCCTACGCTGCAGGGGGACACCAACATGATCTGCTGAGTGGTGTCTCCACTGCTCTTCTCCCTTTCCTTCTCTTTCCTCCTCCCTTCCTCCTCCTCCTCCTCCAGCTCATTCCATAGTTAATTAGGAGCACCTTGTGTTTCCTGAGTTACATGCTGACTTGCAGTTCCATCCTCTGTCCATCCCAGCGTTTACCTCCACCTGTGTCTGTAGATGTTCAGGGTGTCAACCAGCGTGGTGACCGGCGACCTAGTCCTCTGACCATCTCACCTCAGTGCTGCTACCTGCATCTGTTTATGTTTATGTGGTCCTTTCATTCAGTCATTTGTGTGCTCTCCTCTCTCTGTCCTGTCTCCCCTCTTCTCTTTCTCTACCCAGCTGGCCTTCATCAGGAAGGTCCCCCCATATGAGCCAGATCCTGCTCAAGGTTTCTTCCTCTTAAAGTGGAGTTTTTTCTTGCCACTGTTTGGCTTAAAGGTTTTTTTTTCTCCCACTGTGGGAGTTTTTTACTTGCTATTATCCTTGATTAGGATTCAATAATATATTTTTAATTAATGATATTTGCTCGGGGGTCATGCTCTGGGTCTCTGTAAAGCACCTAGAGACAACTGACATTGTAACAGACGCTATACAAATAAAATTGAATTGAATTGAAATTGAACTGAATCGAGAGGCTTTTTGTTGGATGAAATTATGCAAAAATTGAAGTCAAGTGAAAATGACACATCCATGCACTTCTGATCGTACAGGTTTCCTACAAGGTTTCCTGATCAAGGTGTTTGTGAGAAACCAAGAGTGAAATGCTTTCTCCAAATATGATTCCCAGTCCGTCTACTGAAGGAGAGAGTGCAGCTAAACCTGACGATATGAGGTCAACGCTGTTATAGATCCTTTCTTTCCCTCTCAAAAACATTTTTTTAAATGTTTAGTTGCAAAGAAATGAGAAGCTGGATTCACTGGCTGGTGGACGTTAGTGAATTGTTGTATTGCCAGGCCTGACATTTTCATCTAATGCAAACCATCGATCTGAACGTCCATCATTTTCCAAAACAAGCATGAAACACTGACCAATCAGAGGCAGAGCTGGGACACGACTTCATAAACCAGACTGAGTGAGGAGTCTGATTTGGCTTGATCCTAAAGTCACAAATACATCCAAATGAATAAAAATCAGAACAAAAAACAAAAACCATTCCCATGTAGAGATACCAGGCGCATCTCGTATCTCCAGTCCTTTCCCACCCAACCCTGTTAGGCATCAAAACACTCCAACAATGAAAGAGAACGGCTGAAAAACAACAGCAGCATGGAGGTTAACAGAAACCTCTCTGGCCTTCTATTGGTGGGGCCTGAATGCAGCTTCTCACAATAGACACTTTACGCCTCACTGTGCTTCAAACCGTAAATTCAGTCTGCAGCTCCGAAGTGTGGCCCTCTGTGATTCCACCATTGAAAACTGTGGATTCAGCCTCTCTGGCCCACAGCACACATTCACAACAACAAGCCGCCACCACGCTGAGATGGCATGGAAGAAATGGAAAGACTCGAGAGATAAACAGAGTGGAAGAAAAGCAGAGGCAGAAGAGAGGATTGAGGGAGCACCCTGGCTTCAGCGACAGATAAAAAAAAAAAAAAAAAAAAAGAGGCGGATGAGCTTCCAGCCGTCAGAGTCCCTTAACTCTGCACTCAGCTCGGCAGCGTGACGCGCGAGGCCGACACGGGATCCCTCCTTCACACTCCAGTGGACGGTGGACACACATCACTCTGTGTCACCTCCACTCACAAAGCATCAGATCAACTCCCTGGTGAATGTTTCACCGCAGCACAATGAGGAAGTGAGCCAAAGGTCATCGAGGGTTGTTTCAAAGCCAGTTCCCTCGGCTCTAACGCGTCACGAGACCTTCAGCTTTTAATCGTACAGCCGCCATCGGGAAACTTTTCTACCTCTGCACGCTCCATTATGACGCCTTAAGTGTCAATAAGAGAGCGGCAGCAGGCATGGTTTGGGCTCGAAGCGCTATTCTGAGATCTCGAAGTATGAACGCCTGCTGTCACAGCAGTGTGCACGGATGAGAGCGGTGTTACCTGGACAACCGTATGAGCCAAAAAGTCCCTCGAGACACTGTGGAGTTTTAGCTCATTGCCAAAATGGATGCTGACGCTAAAACCCACTTTGTCAGGAAGCAAACGGCAAAGAAGGGTGACCTTTGCCTCGCGGCGAGAACGAAAGATCAGGAACGAAAGAGATGGAGAAAGTTTGGGCGAACTCCACAGAATGTGTTAATATTAATGTCTCCACAGTTTTGCAATATTGTCCATGAAGATATTTTCCCTCTGCAGAGACTTCCCAGACGCTGAGACAGACAACCGTGTCCATTTATGTCCAGCCAGAGCGGAAATATTTGATTTTCAGTCTCTCTTGGAAAACGATGATATCAAAATATTTCGAGCTTACCAGAGAAACCAAAGTCCCCTTTCTCCTCTTCCTCCCTGGCAGGCTGACCACGTCTTCCTCTGTGGTTTTCTTCAATCTGGTTAAATAGGGGGGAGAAAAAAGAGCAAATTTTAGAAAACAACATTTAGATTTCTCTGGCTACGACATGAAATCGGTCCTTCAAACAGGCCCCGAGCCTCACGAGAGGGGGAGATATTTGTTGAAATTGCATCATCATCTGTTAATGCTGGCGTGTCGAGAAAGCACTTAAAACACTACCGACTGTGACGACTTTTAGGGGAAGAAAGAAAGCAAACAGTCAAGCTGTGTAGAACACGGTGTGATCATGGATTTTCAGAAGCAACAGTGTGTAATCAAAGCTGAGAGCTGGAGCAGACACGTCTCCTCCTCTCGCCTCACCTCTTATCTTGTCTCATCTCCTTCATCTATTTTCCTTTAACCTCTCTATTTCTCTTCTTATTATCTATTCCTCTCCTCGTCTTCTGGTGCTGCCATCCTCCTCCCGCTCACGCCGTCCCCATTTCAATCTCCTCCACAATTCTCCAATACCGTCTTAATTTTCCTCCCCTCTCCTGACCCCCCTCCAGTGTTATCTGCTGCTTTCTAACCCACCAGAACCAATCCTCTTTTCTTCCTTTCAGTCTGCTCTTCATTTTCCTCTCATACACTCAGCAGGAATCATTTTCTCAGCTTAAGGTCAGGACTTCAGGTAGCGTTGCATGCCGTGCAGAAAGTCACGGCACCTTTGTGACACTCCGACAACCAACCGGCGTCATGGCAGAACCCGTCGTGCTTTAGGGATGGAACGATATGGAAAATTTGATATCTCGGTTACAGAGATCAAATTATCACGGTTCACGATATTATCGTGGTATTCTTCATTGCTCTACAAATGTCCAAAAAACACACACATTAAAATAATTTCACAAAATCTTGTGATTTTCTTTTTATATTAAAACATTAGAAGCCAAAATCTTATTAAAATGAAACTTCCACATTAAAAGGGCAAACAACTGGGACAGAAAGAGAATTATTTGTCTGGTGCAAGTTTAAATGAACACTTTAACAACCATAGTAGGTCAAAATATGCAAACAATTATCAGGAACAAAAATTATAGTGCAAGTTCAAATGAAAAAACTTAAGTATAAATGTGCAAATAAAGAAACAGTTACTTGTACAAATTGCAATAAAATGTAAACAACTGCTCTGCAGACCGGATAATTGTCCTCCACTAGTTGTCCTCGGACTTCGTCCTTTTAGTGGGTTGGTAAAAGTCCTGCGTGTTATCACCAGTTTCCGCCATGCTTACGTTACGATACCTATGTTACAAGCTACATATTCACGTGAGACACAGTCGTGAGTCGCTCGCAGACTTGAATGAGGCTGATATTAAATATCCCGGTAATCAGCCGCGATAATGAGATGAAGTCAAACATAAACGGTCATCGTATCGTGTAAAATTTCACCGTAGTACCTTTAACTTTACCGTTATACCAGTAACCGTTACCATCCCTATTGTGCTTACGCGGCATTTCCATAATACCGCCTGAAAAAGTTGTACGCTGCCTTTGTTTTCCAAACTAATTTTCCACGTCTTGACACATACTCGCTTCATGATAAATGTGGAATGGAACGACGTCACCTCGACTCATCCCCACAGCCTTTTTCAGGATATGATGTTTCAGTAAAATAGAGTGATTCTTTTTATTTAACACTATCAAGTTGCACTTGTCATAACACTTAACATGGGGTCATAGGTCACAGAAAAGCTTCTGATTTCCTGTCCTGTTTTTTTGTTTTGTTTTGTTTTGTTTTTCCTCATCTCTCAAAGTCTCTGGATTTATGGCCTCTGAGCCTCGTTTTAAGCCAAACTATTTTCTCGTTTCCTTAAACCACATCACATTGAACACCCAACAGCCCAGGGAAATTGACAGGCGAAATGAGTGAAGAAGCCAGTTTTCTCCTCGTAAAAGGCTTATCGACCTCAGAGTGCAGTTTAAACTAGAGCCCGGAGGTCCCGCGGAAAAAAAGACACCACCGCCGCGTGGTGAAGCACAAACGCTGCTTTCTGCTTCGCTGCGCTGATGCAGTCGTCAACTGCAGGTTTAACATTAACCGTGTTAGGAGGATTCTGAGCCAGATTTTAAAACTACTGACATGGACGCTGTTCTCACATCACGTGTCCTCACCGCTGTGCTGTGAGTTCAGAGCTACACCTCAGCCACCGTCCTCTTCAGCCACTGAGTTCTGGTCTGACAGAGACTGAACTCTCTCACTTCTGGGTGCTTTCGTTAACAGCTGCTTTAGCTTTAGCTTCTTGCAGCTGAGACGCCTAAATAGGACACGACGACTAAATGACCTTTTAACATCCCGTCTGAATGTTGCGAATCCTGATCCCATCAAAGGCAGCCTCACCCCGTCGTGCCAGCATCCCACCTCTGCTCTTAGACGCCCCGGCATCAGATGGAGTTTAGCCCAGATTGGCTGCCATGGTGATAAGAAAGGGAACAGAGAAGCAAGTCTGAAAATAACTTCATAGCATCCCAACAGATTACAAAACAGCTCACAGCAAGAAGTGTACGGTATCCCTAAAACGTTGGGCAACACTCTCGTGCTACGAGTCCTTTCAAAGAAAGGAGCCGTTTTTCTTTTTTTTTTTAAGTAATTAGAGATAAGAGCTCATCATTCCAGAAAACAGCTGCTCCCATCACTGCTTTTTATGTGATACCATCACCTCCTTCAGCATTTTATAGTATTTCAGGCGATCTTTATGGTTGCCTTTTCCTCATTTTATATTATTTATGTTTTCACGGATGTTGCTTTAACAATTACTGATCCAAAAACTAATTACATTTGGAGAGTAGCGACTACAGCAAAAGTGAAGAGTGAGTGGAGACCAAAACAGAGCACATACATTTATGAAGTAGGTAAAAATTTGACTGCAAACAAGTGATAAATGTTTCTCCATATTTGCTTTTTAAATAGACAAGTAACAGTTCAGGACGTTAAAGCAGCACTGAGGAACTTTTGTGAATCTTTAGCTCAAAGGGTCCCCCTATAGGTGTGGAGGTGAAGTCGCATTCACAACACTGGCTGAGAGTAAAGGGCTGTGTATTCTCTCGCAGCAATGTGTCGCAGTTAGCTTGTCGCAGGTATGAAGCGCGGTCTCCGCTATGTTATTCCACGCCACAACACAAGAGGGACAATCATGAACTAGCTAAACTTACTAAACTTATCTCTTGCGTTTTTCTACTTCCTCACCATCTCGGTGAAGAAATGTTGGTATGGCATTCAGTACGATTTTGGGTGTGATCTGGAAGAAATCCTTGATTCTGGATCACTTTCAAATTTTGGATCATTGTTGCGCTTGGCGTTCTTATTCTACTTCTTCTTCTTTGTCACCGTTTTCTTGACAGACTTTGGCGTAAGCTTTGGCGTAAGGCCGCCCCCCACAGTTTGAAGACATAACTGCACTCAAGGGGTGTCCCTTTTCTACATCACAAGATAGCCCTTAAACTTACTTTCGAGGGCCAAGATTGCTAAGAGGGCCAAAAATTGAGGGTTAAAGGCGAGGGCTGAGACTGAGGCTTAAGGGAGGAATTGGAATTGGAATTGGCCCCAAAGTTACTTTGGATAGTTTTTGCTGACAAGGATGGGTGACTGATGGAGTTACACGACTCTAAAAATAATCAAACATTAAAAAATGCAAACAGATGGTGTCTGTTTTAAAAAATAAGCCATTCTGGTGGATACGATAGACAGTCTAACACCAAATGTGCTTTGAGCTATATACATGCATGTAAACTATTTGTTTTCAGAGGAAATGTGAGATTATATTGAGTATTGTTTGCTGTTGTGTGCACTGGGGCAAAACGCTGCTTCAGTTCACCATGTTACATAACACTTGCAAAAAGTAAAAGTAAAGTTAGATGTCATCAGGTCGAACAAGCACAACTTTCTGCAGATAATGGCAACTATTGTCACACTGTGGTCTTTAATGAGGTTGGTTTCCTCCTCCGGCCAGCGTTTAATTTGATGAGTGTGCATGTGCGTGTATGTGTGCGTGTGTTTGTCAGGCAGGGGAAGCGGGGGGGGGGGCTCGACAGCAGTGGAGAAGCCTGTGGGTTTAATTTTAGAGTCTCGCCTAATGAGAGGCAGCCATAGATGGTACCGCTCTTCCTATGAAGCACCATTACCGCCAGAGAGGGGAGAAATAATTGGAGGAGGAACACACTCTTTCTCTTCCTATGAGGAATACGCATCAGGAGAAACGGCATGTTGGGGCAGTCGTGCGCTCCTTGTTCCTTTACACAGAGGACGAGCTGAAATCCATCACACTGAACGGCGGAGTGGAGAGGGAGTCGTTGATTTGCACTTGTTGGAAAAGCGCAAACTATTAATATCACAGTTGACTGTCAGTGAAAACAAGCCTCTGTGGATGTCTCGCAGCAGAAGCAGCGTGCGTATAAATGTTAACACGGCCTCAACTGCCAAAGCAGGATGACAACAACTGGATGAGATATATGATATCAATATAAATGCAACCGCTGACGACCTCTCACACATTTAAAGCAAGCCGGCCGGGAAACATGAACTTGGGAACGTTGGACTGATTTCTCTGTCAGCTCATAGAATAATTTCTTCAAAAAGCAGTGGAAAATGACCATCATGAGCTCATTATACATGAAAGCTAAAATGCCAAACAGCAACAAAATATTTTCTTGGCCGAATGGCATAGAAACCCCTTAAATCTTTTATTCATACCTTTTTAAAAAATGACCAAATACAAATGCTGATGATTTCTATATCTGGGTTAGTTTATCTTCCCTTATACACATGATCACATACATCAGCTATAAAAAAAAAAACATTATTCTATCATGAGTCTTTCATCAATGAAATTATCTGGCCTGTTGGAGAAATGAAACAAACAAACTGATGCTCAAACAGGAAGCTGACTTGGTGCAGCACCTGCAACTATTAGACAGCATCAAAAGCTCTGCTTTCAACATAACACTGCCTGTGTGACCTTTAATCAAAAGAATAAAAGGGGGGGGTACCTCACCTTTATCTCTGCGTGTATCAATAAGGTCAAATCCCCTCTGCACGTGCGTATGCTGTAAATCAGTGCAGCTCAGATGTCATAATCCCAGCGGCTGCATATTCCTCAACGCATCTGCGGTAACTGAGTGACAGTAAAGAGAGGAGCTGATTCCCTCACAAAATCACCCCCCACCCCACCCACCCCCGCCGACACACCCACTGTCCCCTCCTGCCCTCCTCCCACAAACCCTCCCCTCCCCTCTCACACTGGGATTAAAACAACCTTTTTTTTTGTGTCCATCCACAATAGAGGTTAAACATTTCCCGGTGTCACATGAACGGCCACTAGAATCCACAAAAAGTTACCGGGATGGATCATCCAGACGTGTTTGAACAAGAACACGTTCAGAAAGTTGTTTTGTCCTGTAGGAAGCCGTCCACGAGATAAGGGGATGATTGAGCAGAACATCCTGCTGTATGAATTTGGCACAACATGAAAAGCAAAGCCGACGCCGCTGTGATTTGCCGTTAATCAAACAGAGTACAGCAAAGAAATAGCTGTCAGCTGCACCAATTGTGCCCGAGTCAATGCAGCCTCCGAGATGTTCAATAGAGGGTGGAGGTGGAGAAGAAACAGTGCAACAGCGGGAATAAAAGGAAAAAGCCTGAAGGCACATCCTCAGGACTTCCTTTCCCATACAGTGGGAAGGCAAAGAAAGCGCTTACCTCTACTCAACAGATGTCCCCGTGCAATCTAATCTAGTTGACTGAGTGAGGGGAAGCTTATTTATCGCAGACTCCTCACCGGTATTATTGCAACCCGGTTTAAAGAGGATGGATGTGAAAAGTCTTTTGACGTCTGTTAGCTATGGTTGCAGGGGGGAACAATGGTCTGAAAGGGGGGCTTTTCTCTGCAGCCAGCCTTAAATAACACTCCTCTCCCGACAAAAGCTCGGAAAATGTAACATTATCTGCATCAAAGAACACTGTCCAACCCATGGATCAGTGACTCCCGTAGCCAAAAACAAGTTTCTTTCTCGCCTTCTAATTGTGTTTAGTTCTTTTACTCTTGAACTGTATGTAGCTGCTGTGGTGACTGCATCATAACCTTTTTCTTCTTCTGCTAGTCTTTAGAGAGGAATAACACACTTTACAGTGACAAGTTCCATTTATTTACCGCTAGAGCTGCAAATGGATCAAATCAGCAGTGAAATGTTCAGAACCTTTTCAGAAACCTGTGCTCACTAAAGCTGGAAATGTTTCATTTAGGAGTAAAAAGGTGTATTCTGGAGAGTAAAGATATCAAAGAAAATCTGCGCAGGTGACGGCGGAATGCATGGGGGAGATGTTCAACTTAATTTGGATTCAATCTAATTGTTTTAGACAGTTTATGCAATTACGTTCACGTTCCCTGTTGTGCACTATCCCGGAGCTCTGCAAATGTCCAGTCTATTTTCATTCATTCCCATATTTCCCTGTTAATTCAAGTGGAAAGTTTCCAACTTTGAAAATTCAGAGAATTCAGAGAAAATTCAGACCCTATTTTCAGTTTTTTAACCATATTCAACCATATCTACTTATTAGTTGTGGAACCGATTCTGATTTTAGCTGCTAAAGATAACATGATTAGACTATAACTCACTGTCAAACATTGAACAAGTGCTTCTCCACCTCTAGTTGGTTTCACACACTAAAGAGACAAGAAAGCGTTGAGCTGAACGCGACTGTCTTTTCATCATCATGTGACCCTTCGAGGGGACCAGGCTCTTGGCTGGGAATCACTGGATTTTAACTGCTTTGCATGAAATACATGCACCATTATTTAACGACGTGAAGCACAGGAGACAAGTGTTTCAGAGAATCAGATCATTTTGCACATCTACCCGTTTGAGTGTTACCAGCCATAGAAATGGGCATCAGTGTTCTGATCAGTCGACAGCCAGCAGGTACCCTTCTCTTCTGTTTTATGCTCATGCCTTCAGTCAGACAGCCTGATTAGATTCAGGTATCTGGTTCGGCCTCAGAGAGGATCTGATTTCTCTTAAAATTTCCTCAAAAATAAGACCAGTAGATGCAGGATTTCCACCGTTTGCATTAATAATCTGGATTTCTTTCTGTTTACAGGAGATCAGAGGAGACGATGGCCTCCTGGATCTAATGAATCCATAACTGATAACAATCTAAACAGGTGTCTGATAACCCTTCTTCAATTTTCTTTTCTTAATTAGGCTTTTAAGCACATCCCCAGACATTTCAGTAGCAGCAACTGCTGCTAAAATGTCAGAGTGCATCTCAAATCAGACCTCATTTGTATCCACTTGTTGCAGTTTTGGGAAAAAGGGACTCAATTATCCTTCAGCTGCATGTGAAACCTGCAGGCAATGCCGAATGGCTTTGCAGCATGCTCATTAATTGCATGCTACAGTACATATATAGCTTCCACTTACTTGCAGCAGCCTAATGAATCCTTCAGCCTACAGACTGTCAGAGCATTTCTGCCCTGCGTTTTTAGCTGAATTCGCTAATGAACGGCCTCTGGCGTTTCATACGCAAACATAACGCAGCATGTTAAGCTTTCTCAGCATCTACGTTCGCAGCATGAGACGGCATTAATTTTAAAAAAATGGATCATAAATAAAAGGCATCCATTGAAGCGGACGGCTTTCACAGAAATGATGGATAGTTGTGAAGTGTATGGATCGTGGTATGAGACGAGTGAAAGAGCCATATTTCTCAGAGTGAGGGGCGTGATTGACCAAGTCTAATGGGCATTATTTCTGCACACTGACTCTGTAGAGCGGAGACACTGGGCGATCCCCAACAGCCCATTGCTCCTTCAGACACACACTGAGATAGGCTTGCTGGCCTCCCTGCTCTTTGTCACAACACCAATAGAAGAACAATATTTCAATGGCAACTTTTAACAGAGCAAGATTTGTGCAGCAGTCTAAAACAGGACCTCCGCACTATAAATGCACACTGCATGGTTGCGTGTGTGTGCGCGTGTGTGTGTGTGTCCATGGTGAGCACTCCTTTTGAGACTCCTATTCAGAAATGTGAAAGGGGTGAAATATGATTGGCTCGGGGTAAGAATAAGGAGCTAGGTTCACAAGGCTATCAGGGCAGGGTGGGAGGACACTTCACTGCTGTCAGCAACAGAATGAGAATACGTGCACTTTGGATTTAGTCCTCCAAAGCTTGCTCCAGTGTAATTCGACAAGTAATAGTCAAGGCTCGCCTGTGTGCGCGCCGGTCTCGTCTTGAGGTCACGTAGAGTGAACAGCAGTTTCAGAGTTCTCCTTGATAAAGAAATAAAACCCAAACACTGACGTCCATGGGCGATTCCTTCATTTGGCCTTCATCCATTTCTGTATCAGCTTGTTTAATAATTTCACTATGAGATCACCGTGCAGTGGCTACTAACATGTTATGTGTTTAGACTGGACTTATAGACCCAACCCACGTCACAAATATTATCCACATCTGCTGTTTTCTTTTCAGCCTTGACTGACAGGGTTGACTGAGGGTAAGTTTGGCTGCCTAAACTCACCTAATTATCCACCAAATGTACATTTTCTTATAGCTATTGGAGCGCATCTGGCCCTCACAACACTTGACAAAGCCAGCTTATGGCGTTTTCACCACACTTGGCCCATACAAGACCTGCGATAACCCGAGTTAAGCCGAGCTCATAACCTTTGTACCCCATCCAATTTTGTACTCTCTTCCTCTTGTTCAGGGTCTGACTGATGTCTCGCAGGGAAAGTAGAGGAAATTTCCTCCACGAGTTTCAGTCTCATTAACTTTGGCTGAACTCATCTCAACACAGCGAGGAGGGCGAGAGTCCCGCAGTATCACATATCGAGACACTCATGCCAACGTGACGTATCTGGTTCACTGTTAAAGAGCCACATGCAGCTGAAGGAATTTTGCATTGAAAAAAAAAAAACAAAAAACATCCTCCATCAAGCTGAATTGATCAAGCGGGTATCAGATTTAGCTCAGCGGACAATGAGGAAAACAAAGGGGCTGAGGTCTTTAGGGAATTTACATGAATTACAGCAAGGCACCCGTAGGGACGGCCGCGACCTCTCCTCGGCTTTTTCAAGCCAAACAAGATCCTGATCCCGCCCATCAACACACAGGCAAACACACACATGCACAAAGACACGCTGATGGAAAATGGTGTGACTGGTTTCCATGGTGCCATGAGGCTCGCTGACAAGGCTGGAGTGTTAACATGCTCACACACAACAGAGAGGATGATGGAGAGAAAAAGAGAAGGACAGACGGAGAGAGAGAGAGAGAGAGAGAGAGGCAGAGAGGGTGCAGTAAAAAAAACACAAAGCAAAGTGTAGTATAGAGGAGATTTACCACACACAGGCAGCCGAGCATCTCTGAGGTTAAAGACCTGTTTGTATCGTATTTCTTTTTAACTCAAAGAGTCTTACTGACACAATGCAACACACACAATAGTTCCACTCAGCAGTGACAAGCACTTTGCTTCTCCCTCCTAACTTTTTAAAGCCACAGTTTGCTCACAGTAATCTACAGTATTAAATTAAAACTCTGGTTCATTTTAAATTAGTTCCAATTATAGCACCACTGAGATCAGAAACAATAAAGGCAGGCCAGTGAAGCGATCGCAGCTTTTTAAAACAAATTTCCTCGCTGGCGAAATTAATTTCTGTGTAAAAACGAAAGTAAATAATGGAGTTAAATATGGCTGCTGAGAAACCGGTGTTAAAACCCTGAATCCCTTTTGACCTACGTCTGAGCTTGGGATGAATTTTCTTTGAGATCTAGGAAAGGTGACAGTGAACGCATCTTTCCTAGCTGATGGCGGTGTTTTAGGACTGCAGGATATCACATGTGATATTAGCCTATTCTGCAAGTCTTTCTCTCTGTTACGGTTATTCCAAGCAACGTAGGCAGGATCACCACTCGTCTCACAGTCAGCGTTTATCTGTTCTTTGCTGAACTGGCGGGAACGTAGCCTGGAATTTCTTGAGAGGTTCAGCACATCGATATTTTTCCCCGTTTTGTCCTCGTCATTGTTCTAAATCGGTGCCTTCCGAATCAGCGGGACTTCGCTTGGTCGCTTTCGAAAACCGGAAGTTTACGGATCTCGCAAAAGTCCCAACCTCGACCGGTGCTGCCACCTAGAGGATTTCCCCTTTTTCACATTAACATAGTGATGTTGAGAGAAAAAAAAATTGCAAGAACATAAAGGAACTTAGAAAAGCCAAAAAAAAAGAAGAAACGAATCTTTAAAACAGTTTTCTGGCCTGAGAGTAAGCTGGGGACCTGGCAAACATAGTTCTATGAACTATGATGGTTCTCAGGTCCTGTGGTGTGGACGTTAACAGAGGGGGTCATTCCTACAACACTTACAGTAAAGGGACTATGAAGACGTTACTGCAGTCTGAACTGCTTTGAACAATTTAACAACAAAACACAGAGATAGCTCCTCCCTTACCATCATGAACGCACCTTTCTAAAGTGAAACTAGCTGCATGAGCACAAGCACTCCCCCTGTTTGTGGCTGGCTGGAGAAGCGTTTGTTGTCGATCAGACTGACCCTAATCTGCATGTTTCCGTGTCACAGAGACAAGGGCTGAGCATGAAGATCTATTTTTTTTCTTACCGTCAACTCATTCAGACGGGCAGTTAACAAAAGGGTTCTGGGTTGGAAACCACGTAGAATCTCTTACCCTACCTTTAATGGTGAGGTACTTTTCACAGCGCAGCTACAAAAACTTGCATACCCACATAATTTTTATGCAGCTAAATTCAATCCTTTACAGTATCTGTTCAAATTACAGGATGGTGTCGCTGAGACTGTGAAACATCACACTGCACTTGAAGAAAGATGCAACCAGGCAATAAACAGCTCCTGCTTCATTAACCGTACGAGTTGTAAAGTAGTGCTGTGGATGATATAAACGCTCAGTTATCTCAACGGAAACCTAAAATATAGCTGGTCCAGGTGAAGGAACTATAACACAAGTTTCATAAAACAGTTTAAATTTAAGACTTGGTTTTCCAGTCAGTGAACAGCTTTTATGTCTGAGAAAGAAAGAGAAATAAAATTTAGCATACAGTAATGTCCTTGGTGCTGAGGCTGTTGAAATAACTCTGTAGTATTCAGAGGAGCCTCTTTATGTTTGTTTGTATCATCTCCACTCCTGTATATTATGTTGCACAGCTTCCCTCTGCTGATATTTTCAGGGTGTTCATCTGCTGCCAAAATTAAAATGTCCAAACTGTTGACTTGTCTCTCCGGATATCTGGTCGGGAAACTTTACTGCTGTTCGATTGCAGCGAACAGACCTCTCATCTTTGCTCGTTAGCTACCCGTCTTCAAGCCAACGACTCTGAGTTCCAACAGTAACCATGAAGCATACGCCAATATGGCAACCACTGACATGGTGACGGAGCTGGAGAGGAAGCACTGCTGTCTTGTGGGGCTCCGTTCCAACTGCAGAACGCACCAGCTGAGGACGTGAGGGGAGGATGGAGGATTTCCAAGGGTTTTCTGCATCAGAAAAAAACAGAGGCCCGCTGAGCAGGACCCCTTCTCTATATGCTCCATACTGTTACCCATAAGAAGATCATCCTCAGCCCACTGAGCAGCAAGTGTCCACGGGTGTTAATAAATGTACACTGCCTCACATATGCACTCTCTCTCTGTCTCTCCCAGTATGTGTGTGTTTGCTGATCCCTGCGCCCATATGCGTCTACAGAAGGTGCAGGCATGTGTGTGCCTCCTTTGCTTCCCCAGCAGGACCAATTTCCATCCGCCGTCTGTGTGAGAGCGCGCGATCGATGCTGCATGGGGCACGCCATCCAGCCTGTTCAGTACCGTTGGCAACGCTGCGGCCATAAGCACAAACAACCTGCCCCACTGATGCATTACGCACCCACCAGGGCCGCATGGATGATTGAACGGCGATCCCATTCAACGCTGTTTTTAAGCGTTAACCCTTTAGTTTAAGTGCAGCGGCGGGAAAAGCAGGAAAGCAGGAAAACTGCCCGACCGTCACTAATAATTAACATTTCATTAGTCTTCATTAGTCAACATCCACACCAGCTGAGGGAGCGCGGTGCTTCCTGAAACCATCTTTGAAGTGTTTGCATCAGCAGGAGGGGAATAGGATTTCTCAACTTCCCTCCTTCTTCTCATCTTCCTCGTCCTCACCCACGCTGTGTGCCCAGCTCTCATTACACCTGTCTCCAAAGACCGTGCACGCATGTTTGGGGATGTAAGCAAATACCAATTAATCATATGGAAATAAATGTTTAATTAGCAGATGAGAAATGCAAACATGACTTTAATTCACGCTGCATATCTGGTATAACTCTGCAATGAGCACGATCCTGATGGCGCATGAGCTGGATAGAAACTCGGTTTAATTCAGCTCTGAATGAGAATTTCAACGGGTTAAAGGTACATAGTTCAATGTGAGTGTATATTTTTCAGCTATCCAGGCTTTCAGGATTTCCAAAGCATCTGCAGCAGTATTGAATAAAGCACATAAAAGTGACAAAAGACTGGTTTCCACATATCTACGTCGACGTTTCGAATAAAAGCTTCAACCCACACAAAGAACAGCGTGCCTGTACCAAGGACAACCAGGACAGGAAAGTAAAAGCCAACAGAAAAGCAGTGAACCAAGTGCATCGCAGCCTTAACTCCATCATCAGTCGTGTTTCTCATCATCACAGCAACAAAATTAACCGCTTTTTATTGAGTCCACAAACTGACAGCCATGAAATGAAATCCATATTGCACTCAGTTACTGAACCGAAAAAAAAAATGTATGGGAAAAGTACAACTTAACTCTCCGTCCTTTAAAACACGCCGCGCTGAAAATAAACATCTGATAAAAGTAATAGAAGTTGCAGATAGCGTGTCAGGTGGGAGTGTCAGGGAGACATTAGAGGTGTTCGGTGGAGGAAGGAGACAACATGAAGGGTTTAATCAGCAGACAGATGCACACACACACACACATGTACACACACCGTGTTGCTGCAGGTGCAGGAAAAAAAAAGGGAGTGCAGGGAAGGAGAGGCAAAGATGGGTAATAACAGAGAGATATGGCATGCCTAAAGCCAAGGAGATAATAGAAGGAAACTAGGAAAAAGAACAGTGAAGGTATTCGGGTGTTGGCTGGGATGATGTTAAGTGTGTGTGTGTGTGTGGGTGTGTGTGTGTGTGTGTGTGTGTGTGTGTCTATTTATGTGTTGCATTCGTGTACGCGTGCGCGGGGGAAGCAAAGAAACTGGATTAATCCACAATTTCTTGTGTTTGCATGCGTGAGGCTGTGTTTGTGTTTGGCATCACATCACTGAAACACGAATCCCCCGATGTTTGTGTGTCAACGTGTGCGTTCTGTAAATTCCCAAATAACAGGAGGACAGCTGGCCGGCAACAAACAAATAAAGGCCAGGTAAAAACACGGCAGGTAAAACCTCCCTCTAAAATAACCCAGCTGAGGGTGATTTCTCACATTTATGTTAATCGCTCCTTTTGTTTCTTGTTTTCCTCTGAAGATTTTGTTCAACATATTCTGATTATTACACTCAAAGCCGGTCGAAGCCTATCTTGCCTTTCCCAGCTGCTGATTTCCTGCTCAGATGTGATATCAACCCTCCCATCTGCATCTCTGCAAGAACTGAAGAAGTACACTTTCTAAAATGGTAAATTACATTTTTAAGGGACCGTCACTTTCAGTGCCTTTCACATTAAAAGCCTCGTTTTGGGCTTTTAAAGGGCCCTTGGAGATGAGCCTGGAAGGCAGATGAGAGCAGGCGGTGGTAGCAGCAGGGAGCAGGGATGGTTTCCAACAACAGTCACATCCTGCTAAATCCAATAAAATGTTATCAGACCAATCTATTCAGGTTGGAGCAGGTCCGCCCTAATTCTTGCTTTTATTATAGTCCCCTGTTTGACAGAGCAATGTTTTGTGATCATCATTCTTTGTTCGTTTAACCTCCTTATTACTCAGTTAATTTACATGCAAATGTTGGGTATATGGCATTCCTCAAACGTCATGTATGTTACCAGCCCTGACGGCCCAAATGATGCATGTGCATTCACATATTTGACCTGCCAGGGCTTATCAGCAGGTATTCACTGCCATCCTTCATGACAAATCACAACAGCAGCTTGTCATAAAGCAATAATCCTTCTTTAAAAAAAAAAAATGCGATCAAATAAGGCATGAAGAAAAAAAATCAAATAAACATATATTTGCTTCTAATTTAAAACTGTTTCATCTAAGAGCTGAGGTGTGAAGACAGATGGGGCTGCAAATTTCCTGAACATTTACATTTGAGGACGGTTTGCAAAAACTTTCCATGGGGGTAGTTTCCGAGGCGGAGAATTTTTATTTATTATTATTTATTATTATTTTTATGATTCCACTTTGGAGTGAAATGTTGGATGTGGCCTTGTTCTGTAAAATAAGGTTAGAAGTAAGCTTCTCTAAAACACTATTGCTAAGCCACGCACAGATATTTAGCCAGACAACTAACTATATAAATAGCTTAAATACTGTAGAGTGGTTAAAGCAATTTACAGGTGATGCTGGACAAATGAATAGAAAGACAAGATAAGCAGATCAAGCAGCGGGCTAATTCAAACTATAAGCTACGATAACAGAAAACTAGCTAGCTGAAGTCAAACAGCATTAGAGCGCTGACCTAGCTAGCACCATTGGTTGCTAGCTTCTTAAGTTGTCATTTAATTTATCTACCTGTTGTAACTGATTTCTTTTTTTTTTTTTAGATAAACTTTAATACCATGTATCGTATGTATACACTCACTGGCTGCTTTACCTCGGTAGTACCAAGTTGGACCCTCCTTCACCTTCAGAACTGCCTCTGTTCTTGGTGGCATAGATACAACACAGTGTTGGAAACACTGAGAGATCTAAGAGATTTTGGTCCGTATTGACATAATAGCAACATGCTGGAGGTTTGGCATGAAGATTTGATGCAGATTCTTTTGGTTGCATGTCCATGATGACACTCTCTCTTCCCACCACATCCCAAAGGTGCTCCATTGATGACAGAGATCTGGTGACTGTGGAGGCCATCGGAGTCAAGTGCTCTCTGCTGCTACAGCTCATCCACTATAAGGTTCGAACGTGTTGTGCGTTCAGAGATTGGTATTCTGAGTACCACACACAACCACAACGAGTGGTTACTTGAGTTGCTGTTGCCTTTCTATCGTCTCCAACCAGTCTGCCCATTCTCCTCTGACCTCTGACATCAACATGGCATTTTCGTCCACACAGCTGCCACTCACTGGATATTTTCTCTTTTTCGGACCATTCTCTATAAACCCCAGGATGGTTTTCTGTGAAAATCCCAGCAGATCAGCAAGTTCTGAAATATTCAGACCAGCCCGTCTGACACTAAGAAACATGGCGTGTTCAGAGTCACTTAAATTCCTTTTGTTTTCACTATTCTGATGTGGAGTTTGAATTTCAGCAAGCTATCTCTGTATGACAAAATGAATTATGTTGCTGCCATGCGATTGGGCTGTTTGTGTTTGTGCTAACAAGCAATAGGGGCTACCTGAGTACCCCAGAATAGTGCCTACCAGGTGGCAGCTTAGGTCAAAACCAGTTATTGCTGCATTTAGGGCTTTTGGAAGATATAAAAACTTTCAGTTTTGAAAAAAAAAAAATGAAATTCCCACTGGTTCAGAAGGCACTGATGACCAAACGATGAAGAACATCTACATTCTGAACCTCAAGCAATATTCCTTCAATTTGGCAACAAAAAGATCAACACTGATGGTGAGAAGAGTGGTGATCCTGTCTACTTTGGAATAACTACAGGAAGCCATTGTACAGAAGGGTGTTGTGTCTACAAAGCATATTGCCACCTTAAACATCATACTCCTCGATAGTCAGGCTGCCTCTCTTAAACAGGTGGAACTGATGAAGTAGCCAGTATGTATATTTACCCATATTTACCCTCCTCAAGCCTTATTTGACTAGATGCAGTCCTTCGACCCAAATACAGTTCATCTGTGATTTTAGAAATTATCGAGAATAAAGACTGAATTTGGATCAAATGTGATTGTTTTAACCATGTGATGTTCCCTCTCAGGCTCACCTGTAGTTCTTCAGAATTCCAGTTGATTCCCACTAATTCCCGTATGTTCCCATGAACACCCATGGAACGTTTCCTGGCTTTGATAATTACTGGGATTTTGCAACCGTCATATGGATTCAGGATATTGAAAAGGTCACAGATCAACAGTTTACAGGAGGTTTAATGCAGTAAATAATTGCAGCCTGGCCTCCAAACCGACTCAGTAGAGGAAGACCACTCAGTCCCCCATCTCCTCTATCCCTCCCTCACCCTCTGTCTCATAACCTCTCATCCTCCTTTCTCCTCCATCCACCTCGCCTTTCCTTCCCTCTCTCCTCCTTCCCAAAGTCCATGCTCTTTGGTGCAAGTGACAGCACAAGGACAATGGGATGATATCACTGGTGGACTCCAGGCTCGTCTGTGTGCTGCACAATAGTGGACTGCTGCAGCAGTGCTGACTGTGGCACATTGTAAAGTTAGTGAGAGAGAGAGAGAGAGAGAGAAGGCTGTAAGGAGCAAGGGAGGTAAGAGAGGGAAGGAGGGAGGCTATACTGCTAAACAAATTGAAGGGAGAAAAAAGGATGAAAGGATGGAAGGTTTACATGTCTTTGTATATGAACACTAGTGGCTTCCGTGTGGATGCAAGGTATCCATAGAGGCTACAGCCTGTGTTCCTTTACTGCAGCTGAACCTGTGAGCAGGACTGCAGACTGTCCTGCCTTTTAATTACAGCGGCCACTCCCTGTTCCTGCTCTCTGACAATGTCTCACACACAAATAACAGCACGTACAACAAACAGTACGTGCCACACCTGCCACGAAGCAGACAGGATCTGAACTGCGTCAGTAATTCATACACAGTGACTAGTCTTTGGCACATTTAGGTGACGTACCGGTCAAAAATTTGTTGAACCAGTAAGAGGAGCTATAAATGTGCGTGGCCAAAGGCATGTACCACTGATTAAGCACGAATGCAGCACAAACCCACCAAAACTGGTGGAAAGTATCCATTCTTAGAAGCACAGTTCTGGGCTTCCTGGTCTCAAGATCTGTATCGGCCACTCTTCATCTGAAGCAAGGTGAGTGCCGGGTGCACTTACGGAGAGCGGCTTTCATCTCCATCACTGTGTTACGCAAGAGCCAGAATCTCAGCAGCCCTTGATGTAGCAGCTGAGTACAGGATGCAAATGTGTTCCTGGGATTGTTGTTTGAGGCTGCTGTTTTCCACAGTCAGCTCATACTTATTCCTCAGCTGATTAGATGCGTCCAGGTGTTTTTACTCAAGAATCCCGAACAACGTTTTTCACCAAATTACAGACAAGAAAAAAGCCAGCGGAATTTTTTTTCAATGTTATACTCCCAATTAGAAAACAGTTCAGCAGCAAATATCAGCGATACATCAGACATTCACTTTTGAGGGGGTTTCAGAAACATAATTTGCATTTTGTAAGCAAATGTAAAACCTAGACTTTAAAAAAAATAGTAAAAACTTGTTTGATAAGGCTCCAGCTGGATCTACTGTAGACTATGGAAGCAATGGGAGGTTGGTTGTTGAGCAGGAGCTGCTGTGGTGACGTGATGCAATAACACAGTTGTACTGCAAGATAAAGGCAGCTCGCTTGTGATTATTGGGGAAAAAGTAACTTAATTAAAGTTAACAGATCAGCTATGAGTAAAAAAATTGAAATCAGCCTCCTCCAGGGTAAGACAAATTATTAAGAGCTGCCTCTACATGTGGATACACACGCCGCACTTCATTTGGCAGCATGCACCTAAGCGTAAAAAGTGTTATTTTTACAGTTGGATAACATTTGTACTTGTACTTTCCAGTTCCAGTCATATCACTGCAGTTTCCTCGATGCAACCTCAGTTTACCACAACCAAGGTTATTATAGTTTTGAAATTTTCTTTAGTTTTTATTTTTATTTAGTTTTCCAGTTTGCTTTTTTATTTCAGTTTAGTTTTAGTTAGTTCAACAAGTAATTTTTTTAGTTAGTTTAGTTTTTTTTTGAGGAATTGACTAGTTTCAGTTTAGTTTTTATTTAGTTTTAGTCTTAGTTTTAGTTTTTCTTCTTCTTGCAGTATGCAGCAGATTATACACCTTTTCGACTTGAAAATTGTGGACATGCGCCCCCTAGTGGCTCCGCCATAACTGGAGTGTGCGGTGCTCCACCAACTAACCCAAACACAGCAGCGTGGAGCATCTGTTACTGATAACGCAGACATGTCTTGGATTGATGATGTTAGGCAGTGGCCTCCAGTTACAGATAAAGGTAGTTTATCGCTGTTTTAATGATTGGTTATGGAAATAGCATGATCTATTCCATAATCAAACACTAAAAACTGTGGAACGCTGGCTATAACTAACGTCAAAAGCCATAAAGATTATGCTGCTGTAATGTTAACGCGAGCGGTAAATTAGGCTATGTGTTAATGTTATATTTAATTTATTTAATCATTCTCCTAAGTCATTCATTCATTCATTCATTGATTTATAGGCTTGTGCTAGTGCCGAGGGCTACAGTAGCCTCATACTGCTGTTCTTTTGACCAGAATCGTCCGGGACTCTCAGCGAGACTATGAGTAGTACGAGATTGAATGTTAACGAAAACTCACCCGGCTGTATTCATTTGGAACAAAGTCCTTTCTGTTGATATTTTTCACCCACGTCTTCCTAACTTCTTGTTCTGCAAACAAGGCAGTCTTCGTGCATACTTTCTTCTTCCATTGTTGAATTTTCACGCCATTGTTGGCACAGTTTATGACGGAACATTATTCCCACTCGACCGACTCGACATTATAAAAATATATATTTGTAGAAAGAGAAAAACACTGGTTAATCTGCGAGCCGTGGAAAGTGTCGCTCTGTAGCACCCTCCAGCAATGGCGGACGGGGGGTACTTCGGGGGGCGGCCCGAAAAGGTCTATATCCGCTATGCTGCCCCTCTCTGGAGGGAGGGTATCATAGCGGCTGCTGCAGGACAGGCAGTAATCTCTATGGCAGTAATCGAGGGAGAAAACGAAACGACAACGAAAACGAAGCTGAATTTATCTACAATTCAGTTTAGTTTTAGTTAGTTTTACATCCTTCATTGTAGTTTTTATTTAGTTTTCGTTTTTTTTTTAATTGTAGTTTTTATTTTTATTTCAGTTAACTGAAATATTTTTTCATTGCTAGTTTTAGTTTTAGTCTTAGTTTTCGTTAACTATAATAACCCTGACCACAACACGCAAAAAGTCAAACATACCAGGGCAGGATGGCACCTGTCAGAGCCTTAAAAGTTCAACAATATTTTTTAACGACATCAAAAAAAGGGATCTGTCTAAATGTAATCACATGTCATGACATAAGTTGCATGAAAGTCAGTTAAGTGATTTGCTACATTTGTTATTTTAGCAGAGCCACAAGAAATCTGTGACATTTCAGACAAAACCTGCACAACACCGGTGATCCTATAAGAAAAACTAGAAAAGCACTCGGAGAGCGCAGACCTCCGTCAAGTGCAACAATTCCCCCATATAGTGATTTACAGATTGTGATAAAATCCGCCTTCCGGATCAGATCCGGATCAGCCTTTGAAATCTGATAGAGGTTCCCATTGTCAATCCCTGAGTCAAATGTCATGAGTTTTGGGCAATAATTAAAGGAGATATTGAGAAACAGAAATTTTGGCCCCATTGACCGCAATGTTATCGAAAATTTTAAAGTGATCCAGAATCCAGGATTTCTTCCAGATCACACCCAAAATGAAATCAGTTCTTCCTTTTCACATTTCCGACAACTCCTGAAAATTTCATCAAAATCCATCCATTACTTTTTGAGTTATATTGAACACAGACAAACATATAAACAAACAAACAAACGCCAGCAAAAACATAACCTCCTTGGCAAAAATAATAACAATCATAACACAATACTGTGATTGGTCAAGCTCAATGAAAGTGCAAAAAACATTTGTAGAAAAACAAAAGTTACAATTATTGTACTTTAAAAACAATTTACGTAGGAAGTATCTACTGTGCTGGTGTTGTTGTGAACATAAAGATGATTACTTATTTAAATAGTAAAGAACTGAAATAGTTTCCTTCAAAGAAACATCTGATAAGTCCATACAATTTGAAAAAGAGCGTCCATCCATCCTTCCATCCCTCCATCCATCCATACCTCCATTTTCCTATTCAGGGTCACAGGGGCCTCCTGGAGCCCCAGATCTTTTTGGGTAAAAGGCAGGGATAGTCCCTGGGCATGTCGCCAGCATCATAAAAGTTTACAACAAATAGTTTTATTTGAACGAGACCCTTCATTGAGAATAGATCTGACCTTTTCCCACAATGCAACACTTTATAAACACGGTTGCAACCTAAATGGTCCCTGGATTAAAGGGAGCAACCTAATGGATTCCAATACCCTCCTATAAATGCGTTTAGGTACCTTCGGTATATGCAGTGGAACAGCTCATGTATTGATCAAATGACACCATTAGCACTTTGAACCGAGTCTGTATTGGGAATACTTAAAGTGGACTGCTTCAAAATGTTTTGAGAAAATGGATATCTTGCACTTCCAGCTTGGAATAATGCACCCAGAGTGGACAATGGCTTCCATTAATGCTAACACGCAAACATAAACAAGAAAGCTTAACCTTGGAGGGAGCAATCTAGATGTCGATGCACTCATAATGTTATGCCGTTCCTCGTAGATTCTTAACACAGGAGTTTGAATATTTCTTGGCTCAAGTAATTTATTCACTGGGATGTTAAGCACAGAAAGGGGTGGGGGTGGGGGGGGGGGCAGGAATTTTAAGGAGCAAGTAACAATTGGGCTTTTCTTTCCACAGAACTGCATAATTATTGAGGTTAATTCAACTCGGAGCTTGTGCACTATTGTCTTTGAATATAGCTGCCACCGCTTAAATGAATAAATTAGTGGCCAAACGAAGCCGACAGACAAGCCATGCCTGAACGCTCAATGTTTGAGACTCTGGCTCCGAGGATGAGAAGAATCTGCGAGGGAAAAAAAAATCCTTCACTTGATTTACTGGAGACAACGGCTTTGTCACGTACAGCCAATTGGGCCGGGGTTTTCTCGGCGATGTGATTTCTCTGGTATCTGTGCTCCACGCTCACTTACTCCTAAATTTACGTTAGTCTCTGCGGTCTCTGCTCGTTTTGGCTTTTGATAAGTAATAGCTAACATTTTCTACAGTTGTCTCATGAAGACTTGTTCTCTTCAGGGAAATGATACAACAAAGTGGAAGAGAAAACAGAGTCAGTGGCATGAAAAGAACTGAGAGCTAAGAGTATTGACGCCATGGGTTTTTACTCTTGCTTATACACGCAACAAATCTTTCATAGAGATCCTTTATCCATGGAAACACAGAGAACTGATATTCAACAGCCTTTTTTTGCTTATAGAACAGAGTAAGATCCTTATTATTGTCTTTTTCTTTCTTCCAAAAGTCAAAAATCAAAGTTAAATTGTCAAGTTCAATAGTTTTCATCGATCCATCCATGCATTGATTGGATTCCATCCATCTATGCCTGCTTCATTCTGTTCAGGGTCGCCCGAGGGAGGTGGTGTCTTCTAGCATCTACATGAATGGAAGCAGGCCGACCCAGAGGTTCTTGAACTTTACCCAAAGCATTACATTCTCCCACTGGCTTGCTCTCTTCCTGCAGTCTATCTTGGTTTCAACACAGGGCATCATGGCGACCCGATCCCTTCCGCGGAGTCGCAAACATAGCCGACTGTGGCGCCCTGTGTGCCCTGACATCTTTCCATCAGCATTAACTTTTTCAGCAGCTTGGTCAACACAGGCCCAGACCGTCTATGGTGGTTCCTGACCGCCGCAGGCCGAGAACATCCCATACAAAAAAAAGCAGCAGTGGAGATGCTTTTCCTCAGCCGTGTAGCCATCACAATTTGGTCCTTGTCAGAGTCTCTCAAATTCTCATGCTTGCCCATTTCTTTCCTCACACATGTCAGCTTCGAGGAGCGAATGTTCATTCGCTGCCAAATATATCCTGCTCAGCGCCAGCTGTCATTGCAGTGACAAAATCTATGTGCCTCCATCCACCTGTCAGTGGTCAAGAAGTTCTAAATAGAGGACTTGATGTGTCAGAAAGTCACAGGCCTCGAACTTTAATGAAACCTTACAGAAATGTGCTGCAGCCAGTCACCATTTGTGCATGCCCATATAAACAATCCCAGCATGCTCTTATTTAGCAACCTCAGTCTTGTGGGTATAGCTAAAAAGGTATATTCTGCCAAAAACGTGGACAGTGTCCTGAGGTCTGAATGAAATGTTTATGAGATGCACTGGTCAAAATAGCACATGGATACAGTATCACAGCTCCCTTCTCAGCATGTTTTTGCAGTTCTATTCATAGCAGCAGGTTTTAGGGGGTGGAGTCAGCTGCTCCACGTAACTCCGCCCAGGGCCGGACAACAATTCAGTAACAATATATCACATGATAGAAAGTGTTTCAATAATGATGATATGACTTTTAGACATATTTCCAATATTTAGATGTACAATTTTATTATAGGCCGAGTAGTTTGTTTGATGGTAATGTCGTGTGTGTTGGTTCTGAATTTAATTATTTTTTTTTACCATTTTATTTCAAAAATATATAATTTTATATGATGAGGTTTTACAAAGAATTTTTTTTGACAAGTTTTGTCAGCATGGATATTTTATTCACCTGTGTGTGAGCCATAGCAGCGTGCAGCGTCGCAGTTTTAAGTGTAGACTTTAATGGCAATAACTTCTTCACCCAATGTGGACTTACCAGAAACACAGGAGGTCCAAACTGTTGCTGTAACGCTGACTGCCTGCACCTCTTTTAGATTACATGAATATGTTACATGAATATGTTACAGTCTCGCACAGTTTGGGGAGAGCAGTTTCAGAGATGTAGTTCCGATCTACTGCAGGAGGACAGGTGAATGCAGGACTCTGTAATTCTACTTTATACTTCTATCTAGGACTGACGCTGTGATGTCACAGAACCCTGCAAATCTGAGCCTGTCATGGAAATACATGTTTCCAGACTCCAGAGTTTTTGACTAGGTAGGGATTTTAGAGACTCAAACATGTTCTCTCTAATACAGAAAATAATTTTTCCAATAATGTTCCCCCTTTAAGCTCATTACATTATTTGATGCATCATTATTTCAGCAGCTCCAGCTAAATTACCACTGCCCGATGTTGCTGTTCTTGAGCTGTGGCGCTCCTGAACGGGTCTCATCGCGGAGCGTCGGGGATGTTGCTCATGTTACAGGCTCTGACTGACAAGCACTTATTGTCACTTATGACAAAATTGCAAGAGAAGAGGAAAGAGATGAGGGGGCGCCAACAAAATGTGATGAGGACATGAAAGTGAGAGTGGAAGAGGAATTACCTGGGGGCAGAAAAGCAGAACTATCCAAAATCAAAGTGGAAAAAAGGGGAGGATTTGAGAAGAAAGCAGATGAAAAATAAAGTGAAAAAGAAATTACCCTTGAACTGCCTCTCCACTCCCCACAATTCAATTCAATCCAGTCAACGCCATCAACTCCAGCCACCACCAATATTATCCCTCTAATTTCCTCCTTTCATCCCCACCCTCTTCATCACCCCTCTTCCTTTAGAGACAGCACAGTGGCTCAGTGATCAGCAATGCAACCTTGGAGAAAAACCTTAACCAGTGTTGTTTTTTTTTTGTGTGTGTGAGTCGTCTTATGTTCTAGGCTTTTTGCCAGACGTTGCCTGAAAAAAAACTCCAGTTTCCTCCCACAATACCAAAAGCACGGACCTCCATCTAAATTCACATTTACATCCTTATCTAACAGCCTCACCCCCATCTGGGGGACGTAACAGCACAGTTGTTTATTTTTACGTTCTCGACATGAATGATATGCATCCTTGACTTGACTGATGACCAGTCGGAGGTCTCAGGCAGCTCTTGTAAGTGAGGATAATCCCTCTGAGTGGTGCTGAGGGCCACAGGAGACCTACATTCAGGAGTGGATCTGAGTGCTTTCTGTCTCCAGCATGTTTCTCCAAGGGCTTACGTCTCGTCTGAGGAGGCAGACCGAGAGACGGACTGTGAAGGGTGACTGACCAACCATCCTGTGTGGTTGGGTACATCTGGCCTCTCAAGGTCCTGCTCTGCTGGTGACAAAGAACCTTCCTTACGCGCTACCAGTAAGTCTAACTGGTTAGACACTGTTGTAGATGTTGTACATGAGAAGTGAGGCATGAAGGCAAACCCTGAAGAGAAGAGAACTTGGAACAAGAGGAGCTTCCTCAACTTACAGAAAATAAACAGTGACTCAAAGACACTGCACTAAAATTACTTTTATGGGATTAAATACTTCTCTTATTTAGGTGGACAAGAATTTAACTCGCAAGTCCTTCTCCCCGTTGATCAACTGTGGGTCGCAGTTGCTGACAAGCTTATTTGGTGTCACAATAATCACTGTATTCAAAGGGAATAAAAAGCCCCAGCCTCGGAAGAATAGCCTGGATCAGCACTTTATTTTGCATTTCCTCTCTCCATGCAATGATCACAATGCTAGTTTAAGCTGTCCGCTCCTTTTCCTTCCAGTGTGCACTTATTGCAGGGTGGCAAGTCAAAAAGCCCCACACAGTGGCAGGCATCCTGATCCTGGTGTGCCTTTCAGATGGTAAACAGTTTCAGACGGGCCCGGCATTGTGCTGCTAGAATACAGCATCTGCTTTATGGCATGGAAAAAGTGCATTGTCATTAACTGGCATTGAAATCGCCCCAGCGAGGGACAGCCAGGGCCCCAGCAAAAAAAAGCTTTGACAGTGACACAAGCTGGTGGGTGGTGGTCAGACGACCTGCATACTAGTCTGACACCGAGGTTGTGAAGCAGGAGGCCAGGCCAGAAAATTAAATATAGGTGCACACTATACTCAAAAAGACAAAGAATCGTTGTAGTCTGGCCAAGTTTGAGGAGACCGCACTGTACAAAGTAGTCAATACGCTGCATAACTTCAGTGGAGCTAGAAAGTCTCCAATGAATGTGGCCATTCTCAGCGCTGCAGCACAGCGGGTCTAAATGCTGCAGTGAGCGCTGGAGCCCGGCCAGGCGGGAATGAGACACTATGCAGACAGACACAGAAGATGCCCCTTATCCCTTAACTCTCCATTAAACATTTAGAGCAGCGCTCCTGCACTCGGCGCAGCTGAGGGCTGCTCCTGTTTGATATGTGGGAAAACTTCTCAGTATCACGGACCGTGTTGGGCTGTGTCACATCTGCCACCGCCATCATAAATCATCCAGCACAAACCTCGTTCTTGTTCGAATGTTTGGATACATTTTTTTTTTCTGAAAATGCCCGAGAGAGGAGACGAGATGAAGAAAGAAAGAGAGTGGGGGGATGACAGGATGGTATCATTACAGAAGCCCCTTAAATGAGCCCTTAGAGGTTAATAAGAAGATCTTTTATGTTTAATTCACACGCACCGCCATGGGCAGGGTGAGAGACAATAGGGGAATCAAAGCAATCCACGATTAAAGCTGAGCAAACTGCCAGTGTCGAAGGAAATATCATCAGAACCAAGACAGTGTTCTGCAAAAGCAGCGTTGAGGAAAATTTGTCCCTCGTGAAAATCATAATTCTTTTTTTCTTTCTACGATTCAGTTCAAAAATTCAGTTCTTTCATTTTGGCAAAGTTGATGTAGCGTGCAAATCTGCAGGCTTCTGCACCGATGATGTTTTAATGTTGATGAAGAGGCGGCACGCGAGTTAAATGCTACCAAAGTTAGTGAGACTGTCTAGAAAATGTTGGCGTCTGGGGCTGTTTGGCAGAGAGGAGCTTTTCCAGCTCTTCTCTGGTGAAGGTAAAGGGGTCGGATGAAGGAGCCAGATGAGAATCATTTAAGGGGCAAGTTCGCAAAATGAAGGTCGGACAATTCAGGAGCACCAGGCTCATATCAGCTGCAAGCATCCAAAACGCCAAGTCATTCAACAGCTTAAACATCCAACTGTTGGCCAACCCAACTCGTGTCACGTTAATAAACTTCCAAAAGAACAAAAGATTATTTTTGAAACAAACAACGGAGCTACACGTCAACTAAAATATGATCCAGAAATAAAAGTTGAGGAACTCTCAGAAGTATTTCGCTGCTAAAGAAGAAAAACGTCAGTGACAGTTACACTGATGTTTTCAAACTATACGTATGTTTTAATCTACTTTCAGGCTTAAATCTGCTTTATTTGCACAAGCTGGATTCACATACTGAAATTCTCACTTTTTTGAAAAGGCCTTTTCTTTTTCTCATTGATTCAAACAATTACTCTGATTCCTTTGCATTAACGTTGACTTCCATGGAGCAGTACTAACAAAACTCTGGACGCTGGTGGCTAGAATACAACCGATCAAAGAAATTAAACATGTGACATACGCAGAGTGACAACCAAACAAATATCAACACAAGGAAAAAATGTTGCACTTGAGTTTATCAAGTAAAAACCTGTCGATCCAGCTTGTTACATCTTGTTTTTGGTTTAATACTGAATCTCAGATGACTCATGACACAGAGCCCCCCCACCACCCCCCCCCACCCCCACCTCACTGCAATTGGTCTGGTACATTCTGTACTGGTGGAATGAATTACATATGTGCAGTTGTGTCTGCCATTGAAGTGGCCAGATCACATCTTCACCATGAATGCCACTCAGATGTCCTTGAAAATGTGACAGCAGTAAATGATGAAAGCTTTTCTTTGTTTTAAAATATGCCCACACCTTTGCTGACCTCAGAGGATACTTCAGAAATCAGTGGTTTGGATAATTTCTTCTTTTTCACTTGCATTCAACTGAATAACATCAGTCCCCCAGTTGCTAACCAGTGGAAATGCAGTTTCATTTAAAATATGATGTAAATAATTTGTCAATAAACAATAAATAAATATATAAATAAAGTATATTCAATAAATTGTAGAATTTATGTGGAATCGGCCACCAGGACCTGCTGAGTGGTTTCAGCCCAAGAGAAGTGAGCAAAGCATCATTCAAAGCTCTTGTGAAAAAACAAATGAACATGGCAAAAATATTATTATTTTTTTTGTAATTTCAAGAGTAAAAAAAAAACAATTTTAGAACAAATTTTCTTTAGTCGGTTAAAACGTATATATTGACATCTGTCCTCTCAAATTGTTATACAAGTAGCCATATAGTATAATAAACTATAACTATTAAAGGTATAAAAGCAACGTGCACCTAATTTACTTAGTTTTCCTGCCTTATTACCATCACAAGCACATAGCTCAGATTCTATGAATTTTAGCATCACAAAACACAGATATGCTGAGGTTGCTCTGCTCGAATCAACAAGAGGCCCGGCAGTGAATGAAGGAGGTTAACCACGCAGTTGTCCAGTGTTATGTAAAAGAGCCACTTTTATGGCATTTTGCCATGTTTGATGTGAAAAAGAGGAGGTATGTCAATCAAAATGAAGTCCTATCATGAGCTGTCTGCGCTGGCTTCTCCGTGGCCACCTATCCCATTGTGCTTCAGTTCCACACAATATGAGACACCAAAGGACATTATAGTGAAAGATGGACCTTGAGCATACTGATGACTTTGTTCAGCGGCAGGTTTTGTTCAAGACTCCTCTTTTCATTCTTTGAAACAGCCATTTGGAGGGAATTACTTCTACGGGGCTTTCAAAGCCACCACTGCCAGACTTCCGCCTGCCCTCACAGTTCATATTCAACATCCAGTTTCTGCTCAGACACAGTGTACATCGACAGACTGAGTTGAACATTACAGCTTCTACTCTGGTTGCATCTTCATGCTTGCTTGAAAGAGAAAAAAACAACAACAACAACTACAACAATTCAAACACAATCAAATTTCCATGAGAAGGGAAGCAGACATAACAGGCTCCAGTAACTCCTGCAACTCCTCCTTTTGCGCTGACATGGAAAGGAGGAAAGGTTGCTAAAATAATGATAGTGGAAGACACTAAGCTTTATTCACACAGGCACTGATACCTTGGAGACATGAGAAAGGATGCATGCAGAGAGGACATATCCTCAGGCCTCCAGCAGGTGCTTTGTTTGCAGGATGAAAAGAGGACAGCTATATTTCTGCCGCATCCTGGTGAGATAGAGAGCATGTCCTGGTCATTCGCTCTCCAACTCCCACCCCATCCCGATCTATCACCCCCCCCTCCATCTCTGCTTTCTTTAGGCGAACACCTGATCAATAACGGCCTCCTGTTGTGAGCGTTTTCAGGGACTTTTAAGAGGCAACGACCGCAACTAAACATGTACTTTCACTCAGTGGTTACAAAGGAGCGGGTGAAAATTCAGAGAGGACACCCAACCCACATCCGAAAGTTGGGACAAAAGAGGGGATAATTCTCTGGATTTATTTTTGCCTCAAAAGGCAGATTTGAGTGGGAGGAGGAAGGGGGTTAAAAGTGCTTTCAAAGCATGTTTTCAGTTCTCTAATCTGTGTTTCCACCCATGCAGACACACTTCTAATTTGACTTCAAAGCTTGGGGGATTGTGAAAGATATGGATAAAACTCATGTCATAATTTCTTCTATCATTATCTTCCCAAAACACACTGTGGCTGTATATATATATAAATAAATATATATATATAGAGAGAGAGATACTTCTTCTTGCTGCAGCCTTTAATACAAACTTCATTATCTCAGACTGTGATATTTGATTTGAACTGCATTTACCTGATATGTCAGCCTTGACCACGTGAGGGACAGTTGATGTCGGTCATCCCTGCAGTTAGGTTGGTCGATTCGGTTTGAATGGATCTCATCATGGACACCCCCTCTAGTCTTCCCTAGATTCAGATTATGAGAGCGTGGTTATCGCTCTCTCCCAGGGTTGGGTTTTTGGTGCAGGGCCAGAGTAATCCTGGGGAGTCTGACTGGAGACGCCTAAGGTTTAATTAGATTTTTTGTCACAACACATGACTGTGGAGAATCCAATCAATCTCATCTCCATGTAGTAGCTCTATTCTAGTCTGATTGGGCTATATATCACCGAGCAGGCATTTAAAGGCAAATGGTGGAACAAGGAAAACTATGCATTCACAAAACATACAAGGACACACTGACGGATGCTACAGTAATTTGTCTAAGGTTTTACCACACGGCAAGCATGTAAGCTCCACATATCCTTGGCCCAGATGACAGTATGCAAAACGGATAATATCTGGGACAACTACTGGGGAAACAAGACAGTTATTTGAGTCAAATTTGCCTGTTTTGGTGACAGAACATAGGTTGAGATGAGCAAACACAGCTATGAGAAGCACCCACAGTGATATAGAAATGAGAGTGACATGAAATAGTGAGAGGAAGCGAAAGAGGACTAAGATAGACAGTGGTAGAGATCGGAGCATAATCTCTGCTAAGGGCAGTGATTGCTCCTCTTCAAAAAAAAAATAAATCACATAGGTTAAAATAATTCCTTAAGCTCTATGCATACCATGATTTGAAAGGCCAGCTTTGGAAATGAAACCATTTTAAACATTATCCTTCAATAAAGGAAAATTGAGATTTTTACTCAGATACTGATTTAACAATTATGCAAAAAGCAAACTGAGATGTGGACATCTGAAAAAAAAAAATCCTGGAAAAGCAGCCTCTGTTTGCATATACAATTTGATCCATTATTCCAAACCAAATACGCCCCATGAAAGTGTATAGGACATCTAAGGAGTGACCTTTGGCTTCTGCATATCCCAAAATGTCAGCTACAATCACGATACTGACATCAAAACCAGGAGCCAAATGAATTTCACCTCTGTGGCACATTACAAATGACCAAGAGCATAAGTGTCCTATTTTTCTCTCTCAGGATCTGTGGAGGCGTGTGCCCTGTCACACAGAGAGCCCTACGAGTAACACGTCCAGCATGGTTCCACTCACGGAAAGATGTGGTCATTGTGCCTTGAACCCTAAGAGGCCCAAAACCGGCCAACCTTGAAGAGTCGAGCATTAGGTCCGTTCCAGATCTGAGTCTTTTCAACTTCCGCCAGCTCAGTGCCAACTAAATCCTAAAGAGGAAAAGCCATTCATTGCAAAGGTCTAAATTTACAATGGTGTGACAGAGTCGAAATGTAAAGAAAAATGGTAAATAAATAGGACTATTGAAGACCTTTTCTGGAGACTTCCCACTAGGCTCTTAACACCACAGAGATTTGGCTAGCAACAAAGGGATACTGACAAAACACTCATTGATATTTCCATATGGACACATTGATATCTCCACGTGGACAGAAAACCTCAGAGCTGAAAAAGCCCAGTGATGGCCCACACAGACTTTCAGCCACTCCAGACATTTCATTGGGTTATCGGGACGGCCAGCCTCGGAGGAGATCCTGATAAATGAATTTGTCGCGCCTTCCCTTTATATCAGCGGACTGAGCTAGCCCACAGCAAGGACCTGTCTCAGTGACAATTACACTCTTCCGGCCCATAAAGATGCACAGAGCTGATTGCTATTCTGCTGCAGCGTTGCTTGATCCTAAATAGCTCTGGAACAAAGCCTTAACACAGACAGGCCACGGTGTCCTGAGGTCTGTCTTAACAGATCAAATTTACAGGCAATTACCCTCTCATTACCTTAGAAAAATAAAGTCTTTGATTTAAAGGCAATTTAAAAAAAGCAGTTAATCTGTTAAGAGATCTGTTTTGTCTTGATAGCAGAGGAAAAACCAGTTCAGTGCTAAATTCCTGTTTTACTTCTTTAACAAAGCCTTGTAGTTGGATGTAAGGTGTCAGTTCAAATTTGGGGAGCTTTAAATCTTATTAAATAGCTTTAACTTTTTGACTTTCTTCCTTTAGTCCAAGACTACTGAAAATGCTAATTTTCATTATCTTTTATCTAATATTGACTCCCTACTCAGTTTTAACCTATAAAGTGACAGAAATTAATAAATAATGCTCAACAAATTTGTCCAAAACGCAAAATGTTTAAAGTGTTTGACCAAATAAACCTGACGAAAGCTGTTGATGAAAATTTTCGCAAATGTTTGTTTGAGATTTAACAGACCACTTTCAAATCTAGAGATTATATACGCTGGAGTTTCAGTCTCACCTGTTAGAAAGGAATTTCTCCGTCTATTTAGCCCAGTAATCCTCAACCGTGGGGTACCTCAGGGTTTCATATAGGGCCCGTTCTCTTCTCATTATATGCGCTTGCCCTGGCATAAATTTTCAAAAAGCATACCACCTCTTTTGCAAATGATCTCAAATCTGTCTGTCCATAAAAAAAGCTAACATGCATCCTTCCATTCAATGCTCACCAGAAACGTCTTAGAGATGTTCAGGGACCAAAAGCACAGGTGATCCAGCCATCCAACTTGGTCTGATTAAAGCACTGCTAAAAATATTGACTTTTTTTCACTCTATGACTTTTAATCTTGGTTGAGCAGGATGTCTTGGCTTTTGTTGAGCAAACATATTTGTTTATTTTTTTTCTTATCCTATTTGTTGATGTGCCACTGCTTACTGTAGTTCTATTTATTCATGATTTTAGTGATTCTTAGTTTATATAGAGCAATAATCAGTGGTCATCTTAAGTGGTCAGGTAAACAATCCCCACATCATAGAAAACATAGTAAAGTTCTTATATGGCTCTTGACTGTTTTCCTGCAGATCAACATGGCAGAACTGCTGGTAAACATGTGTGATGCTCATCTTTGTTCGGAATTAACATTAACTATTGGTCCATCTGAACCACTGTCAACATGTGGTCTCTGTATGGCTCAGCTGATTGGTTTAAAAGAAGAAAGGGGGATTTGATGCGACATTGGCACAAAGGTTTATGTTTCTAATGGTTTTCTGACCTCAATCTCCCCTAATCATTCTGATGCCTGGACAAAGATTATGGAGGAATAGATTATATTTTTTACACAACATGTGGCAGCGGCAAAAAAAAAAAAATAACTCAGCCCAAAAAAATCATTTCTGCTTGTGCTATCTGAAAGGTTTTTCACATCTATCTTCTTATGAATGATGGAATCTCAGGTCCACTCTTGGATCTATTTACCATCCCATCTCTTTGTCTCCCTCAAAACTTTTTTTTTTTTCCCAGGATTCCCGTGGTCGTATTCGGGGGGTTTAAGGGATGAAAAGAGGGAAAGAAAAGCCCATTGGTCTCAGCGCCACAGAAGCGGTATCTACAGCCAAGCTGTCATCCCACTTGGATTAAGGGCCCTTTAGTGGTGGCTGCTGAGCTGCTAACATGGTATCTTAGCCCGGGCCGGGCTGTGGGAGGGGGTAGAGGGTGGAGCAGAGGGTCAGGGCATTAGAAGTCTTGGCCTAAATAAGACCTCGAGGTCAGCGTAAGAGCTGAACCATGGCAAATTAG
The DNA here is from genome assembly GCA_018398805.1 of Hirundichthys speculiger. Taxonomy (NCBI): domain Eukaryota; kingdom Metazoa; phylum Chordata; class Actinopteri; order Beloniformes; family Exocoetidae; genus Hirundichthys; species Hirundichthys speculiger. The sequence continues at coordinate 1,490,868 of JAGFBZ010000163.1, forward strand.
TGTTACCATGTCAACTTTTATTCATGAGCTGACAGCTAAGTGTCTCCGTCTTTCCTGTTGATTCTCCCTTGCATTACGTGGCGGCGTGAAGAAGATAATCTACACCTTTGTTCTGCTTATCTCTACACACCCCTACTTCTGCTAGTTTACAGGATGTACTATTGAACAAAAGCCTGGTAAGACTGTAGAAGCCCGTAGTGGAAGTCTTAAATCTCCAGTTTTATGAGCAGAATAAAAGCCCTGCCAGTGCACTTGTTAAGCTATTGGAAAATACAAGTGGGTTGCATCAACGTGCACACAGTGAGTGGGATGTGTGGCACAGATTTTTTTTTTTTAAAGCTCTATACAAAGGAGGAGAATGGGGTCTTGAGAACTACCCATTTAAGTACACACTCTTTCTGAATTCTCTGTGATTTTGGCGAGCCTACACCTTGCCAATGGAGCAATGCCCACCTCCTGTTGCTTCTCAGGACAGGAAAGGAAAGCACAGAGTGTTGTTATGAGCTGCCACCGGGCCACTGACGACCTCTCCAACATCTGCTGACCTCCTCCAAAGCTGGCCGGAGTTTCAACAGGCCCGAGGCTGTCTGTAGTAAGAACTGCCTCTCCATCCCTCTTCTCCAGCAATGACTGCGTGTTCAAAGAGAGGCACCAACTCCCGAGTTTCTATTGTGGATCTCCTTCAGCGTAGCCCCTGCATCACCCCTCCCACACACAACCACACAGGCGCACACACAAACGCACACACTCTGCAAGGAAGAGGCGAGAAAAGCCGCCCCGCCAGTACAGACAGAGAAAACAGACCCCCTTTGTTCCCCCTGCCCCTTCTCAGCGTCGACGGTGGTACATGATCCACCCCTCCTCCCTTGAACCCCGAAAGCTTCAAAACGCCCACTTTTTTTCTGTCCGCGGCTTACAGTGAGTGGCAACTGCAGCATGTGAGAATGTCTCTCGAACATCATATCCTAATCTCAGAGCACAAGCTTGACGGAGTCTTCCGGAGAGGAAGCACAAAACCCACAACAAGATAAAGGGACGTCCCTTTATCCCAGCATCCCACTTCAAAAGAAGGTTCAATTGCTGCCGCTCCGTGGCAGTTGGTCCGGACAAAAAAAAAGAACATTTATACATGTTTTGTACTCACTAAAGGGTGTAATAACCTGACAAGGGCAATAATAGTGTTCTCTTGGCAACCTTGAGTGACTGCGCTTGATGACTGTCATGCTGTAAAGCTCTGGTGTAATGATTTGGTCACAGTGGGCCGTCCCGGGTTGTCTGCACTGACCTTTCTACTCATACGCCATCTGTCCTACCACATCCTGACCAAAAAAAAACAAAAAGACAGCCTAATGTAAAAGGAAAACAACCCTAAAACAACTGTGAAGGGAGCGTGTGATTAGCAGAGCCTGGTAACCCACAGTGCGACCCCCTAAGTAGCTGTGCTTCCAATACTCTTTTGGCTCTACATATAGCAATATTAAGAAATTTCAATAAAACTCAGCTGCAAAACACGTCATGTTATGCAAAATAAAGCTGTGTTTTCTCATCTTCTCTTGATGGATATCCAGAAGCTCTTTGATTCTGGTGGATTAGAGGAACATTGCAGAGTTTAAACGACCTTTAGGTCTGTCATTGGGAGGTAAAGAGTGTAGATGTGTTCATTAGGAAACCAAAATGACATGAATCACAAAAGGGGGAGAGGTCATGACCTCTGCTTCCAACACTTGCCTATTTTGTCATAAATGTGTCCACATACACAGAAGGAAATGTAAATCCCAATCAAACTGTCAGAGCCTTAAATATCTTTGATATAGCTCCATTTCCCACCGTACTAACATTAAGTGCAACTTCACCGTGATCACATTTCCCATTCTAATTCAAAACACCTTCAGTTTGTGCTGTTATGGTCTCTAATGAAAGTTTACACTCCTCACCATCTGATGTTAGACCTCGGGTCATTTTAACTCCAGAATGTCTCTTTATTTTCTATCACTTCAACCAATCTTTCCGTCATTATTTTTACGGGAAAATGATCCGGGGACATCTGCAACAAATGTCGCAAGGCGATTCCATCTTATCTGGAGACGGCTACATCTGAGGGATTTCTGGAAGGCCATTGTCCACGATTTCATGGAGGAGCAGGGGATTCAAAACTTTACCATGGCTTCCTCTAACTCCTCTTGTTGCATTCACTACATCCTACAGAAAAGATAATGTGACTCTTCTTGGTGTATAATATGACCTTGAAGATCCCAAAAAAAAAAAAAAGTGTTGCTTTTACAGTTAAATGAAATACTTATTTTCCAGTTGCCAGGAAAAGAAAAACACCTTTTGTGAATGTAAAAACATTTTTGTGATATGTATTTGGTAAAATTGATGGGTTTCCATTAGCCATTTCTGTCTGCAAATACTTATATTTCTTTATTGAACCTCCAAATTTGATGCGTTCATTGTTCATTCAGCTCATAAAATGATCAATAAGCACTATGGGAATATCTCCAAATGGTCTCAAGTTGTTCAAATACTTACCAGTTAAATAGAAAAGCTAAAAGAGGTTATGTTTTATAACTCAAAAAGTTATGGATGGATTTTGATTAAAATTTTCAGGAGTTTTGTCAGAAATGTAAAAAGGAAGAACTGATTTCATTTTGGGTGTGATCCGGAAGAAATCCTGGATTCTGGATCACTTTCAGATTTCCGATAACGTTGCGGTCAATGTTGCCAAACATTTTGTATCTCAATATCTCCGTTAATTATTGCCCAAAACTCATGAAATTTGACTCAGGGATTGACAATGGGAACCTCTATCAGATTTCAAAGGCTGATCTGGATCTGATCCTGGAGGGCGGATTTTATTGCAATCTGTAAATCGCTATATGGGGGAATTGTTGGGCTTGGCGGGGGTCTGCGCTCTCTGAGTGCTTTTCTAGTCTGGTCAATGTGATATTGTGATATGTGATATTACATTAAAAAAAAACTATTTTTTTGTCCTAAATATCTGGTCAATAAAGTCTAAACTGAGATCGATGAGTATAATTTGAAGGGATAAACAAGAGAGGAGCAAATTCTCCACATCTTTTCCTCTTTTAGCTCATAAATCATCTCATTCATCTGTTTTTTTCTAATTCGTGTGTCATCATCTCCTCCTGACAGTAACAATGCAGGTCTAGGAAGTAAACATCACCAGTTGCAGCTGGGTGGAGTTGATTCACATGAACGTGTCAATCCCTATTAGAGCTGCAGCCTAACCGGCTGTGAAACTCTTAATTGCACCCACTGGCTTTCATCCACACAGGCGCCGTTCACAGAGAGAGACGGGAAATGAGATGTTTGCATAAACAATGAACATGTGCGCGCTGTATGGCTGTCTTCAGAACATGCCAGCCCCATGCGTGCGTTTATCCACATTACAACCACGGAAAGCATCCAAGGAGTGGATAAACTAATGTGGGTGGGGGGGTCATTCCCTTTGTGGTCTTCTAATGAGGTGCTCATCAGTTCCAAAGTGATTTGAACATGCTTGTGACAAGGAGGTCCAGGCGGTGTCAGTGCGCTGCTGTGTGGCTGATCCAGTGGGATGAAACAGCCAGGCCGCAGTGGCACTAATGGATGGGCATGGGCCTCCATCAGGCCCTGGAGACTTCACCTCATCACAGCTGAGCAGCACACGGCTTGTATTCACAGTGGCTGCTGGATTGTCTGCGTGTCCCCAGAGCACGCTCAATCACTCAGTCAATCAGGACAAGTGACATGTGATGGTGAATTATTGAACTGAGCCTGTGCAATTTTTTTTCTTTTTTTTTATGACAAAGGAAATACAGCAGGTCTCTGATGAGGGATAATTATGGCTTTCTTCAACAGAAAAAAATATAACAAAGGATGGAGAATATTACCGGGCTGTTACCCTTTGGTTTCTGGGCAACTGCTCTGGAGCTTTCGGTTTGTCAGTCGGCCATTGTCATCTGAGGTTAGCTGAGCCAGAAGTGAAGGACACGACACAGAGTGGACCCAGAGACCACAGAGCGGGTCCGCTGGGTACGGCCCACAGCCATCACAAGTCACTCAAAGATGCCATACCCTAAATTATGCAGGATTTAAACCAACAAATTATTCAGATACGAACCTGTCATATAATTGTCATGTCCAGGAGACAATAGTTAAGAGAGGCCAAAAGCCTCCGTGTACCAGGAAGTAATGTTGCCACTTCCTGCTTTTAAAACTGCATGTTGGACTCTATTAAAGGAAGCCTAAAGTGGTTTTATTTTGCCCCGGTTTGTTTGCTTTCTTTATCTTCAATTTAACTTTGATTCAGTCTTGATCAGTATTTTCCACCACTTCATTACTTACAACATCCCAAAAATGGTTCCCAGTTTAACTACTTTGGAAGAGAAAAGAAAGAGGCGAAAAGTAAGATTATGACACCTGAATGACTGATGTTTCCATTGGCCTACCAATACCTGTACATGTGATCATTCTTTTCTCAATTGACTAATCAACTATTTTTGTCAAAAATAAAACGTGAAAAAAAAAAATATTCCAATTTCCCACAGCTCGGAGTGATAACGGTTTTCAAAACGCTTTTATGTACTTGAAGAGGACATATAATGAAAATAACTTCTCTTTTTTGTGACTGACGGCATTCATTTACATGGATATTTGAAGTCACTGCCAAAGGAAAATTCCAATAATACAACCCCCGTCACTTTAATAAATGTAATAAAAATATGAAAAAGAAAAGCATCAAACAGTGATGGAATTATGTATGAAATGTTATTTCAAAAAAGAATACAAAAGCAAAAAAGCTCCCATTCCCATTTTTATTGATTTAAAGCTCCACAGTGGTATTTTTATGTTAAAAACAGTAGTTTCAATTTCATTCAAAGGAATATTTGATTACTTTCAGGAAAAGTTATTTCGCTCTTGCAGTCATTTTTATTATCGCCAAGCAACAAGCTAAAATAACTTTGCACTTCCTTCCCAGTCTTCTCATACAACAGCTGCATTATGGCACTATGTCACACATCAACAACGGTTAAGCAACCTCACAGAGATATTATAGTCATACTACTATAGTTATCACAGCAGAGGCAACTAGGAGACTCAAGTATGTGATGATGGAAGAAAAAACAAGAGCGTAAATCTTGGACAGTGTTAAAAAAGTGCCTTAACCTCGACGCATATAGGGGGACCCTGTGGGCAGAATATTGCAGATGTTAACTGATGGGTTTGAAAAAAAAAAAGGACTTTAGGTCCAGTCTGATCTCTCATTTGATGCCCTGTTGACCTTAACCGAAGCAAAAACTTGTCTTGTCTGTACTTGTGTTTCTTGTGTGTTTGTGAAACTCTCCACTGAACTTTATTTATAACACAGCTGAAATACAAAAGAATAAAATCCATTAAAAAGCGCATCATATGAAGTAACGGTTAGAAACACTTTTGCGTCCACATTCTGAGTCGTATTAAAGGTCAGATAATCAAATAAATCGTAGGTGTTTTTGAATACGTGCTAGCCTAATACCTGAGCTATGATGCTATTAAGTACTCTGCTGTTCCAGCTGCAGGAAGACCAAACTGCATGCTCCCGTCCCCAAAGCATGTTCTCTCAAGTCGTACTTGCCAAGTATGAACTTCCAAGTCCATAAATACAAACCTGTCTTACTTGGAAATGAAACGGCATCTGTATTCCTAATCTCAGCATTTAGCTCAGAAAACAAGCTACCCTAAGTCATAAAGATACACCATGTTTCCACTTGGCCCCCAGTCTGCCCCCGTATAAAATACGGATCATGGCCACCTGGTGTCCAAAGCAGGGAAGTACAGGTCTTTGTGGATGGGTTAGCTCATTACTAATGCTAACTATGCTAACGTTCCTAATGCCAACTCCTTCCTGACATGGGCGGGAAACTTATTTTCTGGTTTCTAACTAACAGTCTGCCCTTGTAGCCTGTACAGTTTCACAATATGGTCAAACAGTCGAAAGAAGTTTATTTCTCAAAAGCTTGCTCGTCATTCGTGCTGTGCTAGCTAGCACCGGACAGGAAGCACAGCATGTACATTCTCTCTGAAAGCGCTTAACACAAACAAGGCAAATCACGCTCTGAAAACCCAACAAAGGAGAAGTTTCACAACTAAGTCAGAGATTATGGAGGTTTTTGTTGAAATGAATGGAATAATGGAGGTATCGCAGGAGCACGCAGACGCACGTGGAAGTGAGGCGTAATGGCTATGATGTTACACATCAACTGAAGCTAACAACAAAGAATACTAAAACACGTTTTTCCTCATTTAATAAGAAAAATAAATACATTTTTCCCTCCTGATGTCAACTGGATTAGATTTATTTCATTACGTCCATCTCTAAAGAGCTCACAGGGAGATTTCTGCCACGAAGAAAGACGCGCGTCTTTGAGTTCACCAAGTGAAAGATTCCCAGGTTCAGACCAGTACAGACACGATTATGTCATCGCCATCAACGCAAGTGACACAGAGCAACCTTCTGTCTGTGAGGCACTTTGTTTCATAGTGCGGTTGGCGGCACATTCACCACGCCACAGACATCTGCTCACAGAGGGAGCGCTGACCACTTCTCACAGAATAGTCTGCGTGCTTCTTCGGCCCACAGACTGGAATTGGTGGCATTTTCCCTCCAACACCCAAGCTTTTCCCACAGCCCCCGGAGGAGAGCTGCACACCCGCCACTGGTTTTAGGTCAGCAGTGTGACTTAGACGGGTGCCCTCTCAAAAAAAAAAACTCTGGCCAACGTGTGTCATAATCCCTTAGTTATGCAAATCTTCCGGCCTGGTGCCGTTTGTGCTGATGGTAAAAGTAAAGATGGCAGCACAATGTAGGTCACTATCATGTCCCGATTTTGTCCACATTTGTCAAATGAGCCTGAGATTTCCTGTTCCCATATCTCCAGTAGCTGCAGAGTGATGACTCTCTGAAGTAAAGCTACATCCTGGACAAGAAGCCACAAAAAAAAAAAAAGCAAACCAACAATCAGGAGCACGCACATGTAAAGTATATCACACATTTTTGCCGCCTGTTTCTGAATTAATGCAAACAAGTCACCCGGCAGGGATAGAGGGATATTGTTATCTTCTTAAAAAGATTAACTGTAGTCTGGTTGGAGTGAATAAACATTACTAGAAAGTGTGTCAGCCTTTTCAGAGAACAGCGCAGCTTCAGACAATGAAGCAGAGGTCATTAGCATTGTATTAATTTGGCCAACTGAGCGGAGAAGCGAAAGTGTGCACTCAAGGCATGTGTGTCTGGGTGTTTGGGTTTGTGTACGAGCGAGAGTGTCTGGGGATGAGCGGAGAAAGCGGGGTGTTGTTGCATGATGGTGAGTGTCAGACAGAGGGAGAAGGAGGTGGAGGAAGAGGAAGGGGGGTGGGGGGGGGTGCAGAGGAGGATCGGGTGAGAATGTGAGCGGCACAGCAACTGTTTAGTGATATAAATGTTGTGAGATGTAACTGCTGAAATCCCAGAGGCCTGTCAGCCGCCTAAGTTGAGTCAGATGAAGGGAAATTAAACGAAACGAACTGACTGTTCAGTCAAAACGAGTCCGTTGTGACGTGAACATGACAGGAATTAAACATGTGGGGAGCAAATCAGCTTAGGACGAGGGATTTTGTGTATCAAGAGAGCAATTTCATCAACAAAAGACAAACATGTGCGTATATGTCAAACCTGAACGATCTACCGTTAAATGTAGCAGGATGAAAGAAAGGCGACAACAGAAGTGTCAATCAGACTTTTGAGCATCTTTTAGGCAACACATCCTACTTCTCCTTTGACAGTCCGGATTATAGTACATCTGCTCTTGATGTTATTCAGATGACCCCCCCTCCTCCTTCCATGTATCAGTAACACTTCAGTGGAACATCCCCGACATTCCTACTAGAAAGATTCTGCTCTCAGACGAGCCCCGTGAATGTGCACAGCTGAGAAGGAGCTGGAGATACTCTCATCCCGCCGGCAGCCATCCTCCAGCATCCAGCTCAGCGTGGCCGGGCTGCATCTCTTCCCACAAACTCCTGACAGTGCGCTCTGAGCCGCGCCGCGCGTGTCTGCTATAACTGATAGAAATCAGATCGTCTCACCTGGGCGATGCGACGCACGATGTCCCGCTCGCGTCTCCGCGGCGAGGCTGCGCGGTGATCGTTTTTACGCGGAGTCCCGGTCTCTCGCGCTCCGCTGCTCTGCTCTCAGTCACCGCTCCTCTCCGCTCCCACCAGTTCACGGACGAGACACGCTCGCGCTCACGGATCCGGGAGCGCGCAGCTGCTCTCCGAGGCGTGCGCGCACTGCAGCGCCGCCGTCGGGATGCGTGGCGGCCGCGAGGCACCGAGGCGCGCTGGCGAACTGTTACGCAAATTAGAAACGCTGATGGTACTTCAACCTCCTGCGGGCTTCATATCACAGATGTACAACAGCTGGACGAGTTTTAGAGAATAGGAAAAAAAAAAAAAGCAAATCACAAATTGTTCTTTAAAAGGAAGGCAATGTCAGTTTTCTGTTATTAAACAGCAGGGAGCAGCTTTTTATTTGGACTACTGTTGTTAATGTTAGATTTAAGCAGATTGAAAATGCAAAAGTAGCCCACAGCTAACATCACACATAAATAGTTCCAAGCTCTAAATACTTAGGATATATTATGTGCTTGACATAATTTATTTGTGTGTTTGAAGTCACTACCAACTCAGAAACCTTGTAATAGCACAAACCTAGCGCTTTGTTTTTGGTTGTCCAGGAGTGAAATTTAGCCTGAGATCTGCGTGGTTCTGTGACATCACAGACCCAGATCAAAATGGAATTATCCCAAACTGTCCATCTTAATGTTGACCCCATGTCCACATCATGTTGTATTTATTGTGCCTCTGAGGTGGAAGCACACAAGAGGAAACATCTGCAGTTTTTACAGCTGAAGCAGTGAAAATTGCAGCTCATCAGATGACCACTAGGGGCTAGCTAGAGGCCTGCATATACATATGTGGGGGGGGGGGGGGTAAGCAAATGTTTTATATCCCATTTTCTCCTGCAAAGATGTGTTTATTTTATACATAAGTGAGTGATATGAGGGTGGCTTGGCCAGGGGCGAAGGTGACTTCTGCTGGCCTCTATACTAAATGCATCACTTTCACCAGGGGAAAACTGATTGGCCTAGCAGCCAAACTGAGTGTATGTGTGTGTGCTGGAGAGGGTCCACCTCCAGCACTCCTCATGATAAAAATGATATCTGAAATGAGGACAGGTGGACAGATTTGATCAGAGTGAATGTGCAGTAATGTTAGTCGGTATCGTATGAACTGAGAGAGGAGCAGCACCAGTACTCACTAGGAGTCTGTGTGGTCAACCAAGACTCTGCTGGGTGGCATCATGTGACTTTTAAAATACATTTCCATGTGTTTCAGTCCTCTTCCAGCCAGCCATGCCCTCTTCCATCACTGCACGTAGTACACCCTCGAACATCTTCTCAGGCTCAGCAGTGAAACCCATCTGCAGCCACAGAATCAGCACACAACAAACAACAGTTCAGTTCAGTTTATTTGTATTGAACCACTTCATAATAAAAGTAATTTCAGGGCACTTTCATGGAAAGAAAATGAGTTCAGTGCAGTCCAGCGTGGACTAGTTATATTCCTGTTCAGTCCAGTTTGTTGTAATTCATTTGTAACCCAATTTATTTCAGCTGAGTCTAATTCAATTTCATATAATGCAAATATCAAAGAAAGAAAGGAAAAAAAAAAAAAACCTTGCTAGGCCAAGGAACTCAACAGATAGCATTGCATCTTCACTGGGTACAGTCCCCCATCCTCAGCAGGCAAAAAAAAAGCAACAGCGGAGAGGAACAACTTCCTGTTAGCAGGAAGTAATCTCCAGCAGAGAATTTTACATTTTGCCTCATATTTCACAGGAAAGCCAATTAAAATGAGTTAAATCTGGAGAAATATTATCTCTCCTGCTAATTCTCATCAGAACTCATGCTGCAGCATTTCGGATCAGGTAGAGGCTGTTTCAGAATAATTTTAGGACCTCCTAATAATAAGGAACTGCAGTAGTCCAGTCTTGAAGCAACAAATGTGTGGACTACTTTTTTCTGCATCGCTCTAAGACAGGATGCTCCTTATTTTGAATGTGCTTTTTGGCAAAAGCACAGAACCTGTGGTTAGAGATGCCACCTGGGAGGTGTTTTTTTCAAGACAAGCTGAAAATAGAGAGATATGAAACAAGATGAAAATGGGTTTTTGTTCTAGGGGTACAAGTAGCCAAAAGTGCACATTACCATTAGCCACATTTTTAAAAGGTGGAATCCTTGATCCCTCTGCTTACTCACTTACTCCTTTCCACTTTCAAGACTCAACCCTTTCATTTCTACATGTGAACTATTATCTTATTTTGTCATCAGTGCCTGAAAGTGACAAAACAGAGAAAGAGGAGCTCACATGGAGTCAGAGCTATCATCTCCAGGGGATTGTCCCACATGTGCCATACCTGTGTCACACTGGGAAATGTTGTAAATTTTCATCGCATCTCATCTCAGATTGCCTCCAGATATATCTGCGTATGATTCAAACCTCATTAAAATGTTCTCATAATTTCCCCCTGGATATTATCTATAAAATACTCCAAGGGCTTTTCTAAAATTCAAGGATACAGCACCGTTGAGACAACGTACAGCACTTAACAAATTGCAACGCGAATGTCATATGGGTTTTATGTGAAAATGCAAAAACCCATTAGAAAAGCCATTGTCTCAGCCTCAGTGGAGCAAAACTTCAAACATGGCTGTTATGCAGAAGAGACAGAGCCATATCTTTTAATTTCCACTCATCCAGCATTATTCTTTTCACTATAAACCAAGCCACCCATAAAATGACATTCCCTCCATCATATTTTGGAATTAGACTCTTTACATATCATCTCAAATCAATCCTGCCCTTGAAAACTAATTAAATCCTAATGAGTTGGGTTTAGTTGCTGGGGCTGAATGTGAGGCGCAATTAAGGAGCAGCCGCCCTGAGAATAAGCACTTGTTATATTAGAAATAATGGGGAGAGAACACAGGGATATATATCAAAACCCTTGACATCCAGTTCTTGGACAAATTAGAAAGACATATTTATATACTTTTGTATGGAGGTTTTGCCAAAGGTGCAATAGAAATTCAATTTAGTGATGTGATTGCTGCTGGGGGACACGTTTACGAGTCAGATCTGTTTACATCAGAGGGGTGTGCATTTCCTCTCTGTGTGCTCTATAATTATATTATGACTTCTCCATATTGAGTGGGGGCCAGCCTTTTTCCAGCTGTGTAACCACGTTAACTACAAGGGGGCACAGGCCTGATAAGAATTTACTGAATACGGCACAGTGAAAACTGATCTCCCCGTGTCTCAGACAGTGCTGGAAGAAGGTACTCACATAATTTAAGGAACCAAGACCACACTGTGAACATACTCTATTACAGGCCTTTCACAGTTAAGTCAGTAACATAATTAACACCTGTTTGCATTATGAATAAATCTGTTGATTGTCCATTCCATTCATTCATTAACTCATTCATTTATAGGCTTGTAGAATAAAAGAAAATGTTTAGATTCTCTTAATGACTATCAAAATAGATGATGAACTTTCATTTCCCTGTGATAGGCTCATTAATTGTTCCAACAGTTCCGATTAAACTGTCTGGTAATTAACACTAAGCCAGACATGTTTTTTCACATGCAATAAACTGTCAACAAATGTAGTATTGACGTAAAATTAAGAATTTTAAAAAGGCTTGGGTGAGATCACTCATTTGATACAGCAACCAGAACTCATTTGCAGAACCTGAGTCTTTCTCTCTCTGTCATGGCTTCCTCCAGTTATTCCAGTAAAAGTATGTAACTGTAAAATTATAACTGACAGGAACACTGCCTGGAATTTCTTTTTGAAGTTTCAGCTTGTCGATATTTTTCCCCATTTTGTCCCTAAATTTTGTCCTAAATCGGTGTCTTTTCAGTGGGAGTTATAGTCACTTCAAAACCGGAAGTTTACATGACAGCAAAAGTCTCAAATGCAGCGGCAAAGACCGGTTTGGACCGGTGCTGCCACCTAGTGGAAACCATTTTCACGGTACTCTGCGCCATTGTAACGATAATTTAATAGCTAAAGATGGGTTGAGGCGTTCCACTTTTTTAATAAATGTGAGAAACGATCACTAATATCTTTAAAAACAATATCGTTTGATGAGAAATTGGAAAGGATTTTGCATATTTTACATATACAGTACATGATATAATTGAACAATTTGAGGATTTCGGGGGGAATTTCAGTGCCTAATGTGCAAAGTCTCAAGCTTAACCTGTGATCTCTCTATGAGGTGCTGTACCTACAACTGTCATTCATCAACAGCTAATGGAACCACATGAGGAAGGGATTACTTTGAGAAATCTTTGTCGAGTACTACAATACAGTGTTGCATTCACAAATGTCTGTCATCGGAAATGTATTATGAGAAAACCTGTGCCCTCCCAACTTTGCTTGAAAAAAAAAGAAAATAAAACTGTCTGGTTAAACATGGACCTTGCTGTGTCTAACACATGATGCTCACATGACAAAAGGCCGATCAGCACACATTGAATCATTTCGAATGGAATTAAAAATTCTGCTACTCGCATATAAGACCCTTAATGGCCAAGCTCCCCATTATTTACAAGACCTGATAACGCTTTATGCTCCTCGTAGAGCTCTCTGCTCTCAGAGTGCAGGGTTACTTGTAGTTCCTAGCTTATCCAAAAGTAGATCAAAACACCAAAAGTAGATCAAAAGACCAAAAGGCAAACAGTCATAGCTACAGTTATAAGAATGACAGAAGACTTCAGCAGGCCCGTCTTAAACAAAGCATCATCATAGCTATGCTGCTATAGGTCTACTCTGCAGGGAGACACCAACATGATCTCCTGAGCGGATGTTCTCACCTCTGTTCTCTTCCCCCCTTTACCTTTCTTCTTCAGCTATATCCAATAGTTACTTTTTTTAATCTCGTTGAACTCCTGTATAATGACAATAAAAGGATTTTATTTATTTATATTTGTAGTTAATTCGGACCATCTCATAAATGTATCTGCACTTCACTGTTCCTGTAGTTTTTTGTGCTGTCCTGAACCCCGCCTCCCTTATTTTTCCTTCTTTTTTCTTTCGGTATATGTTTGCAGTCCAGAGTTTCCAGAATGACATACTAACCTGCAGTTCCATCCCAGTGTTTACCTCCACATGTGTGTAGAGATGTCTCTGGAATATCAAGCTAACATGCTGACCAGCAGTCTGATCCTCTGACCACCTCAGTGTTGCTGCCCACATCTGTTTATATAGTCATCTCTGTAGATCATGTACTAACAATGTATCAATCAAAATATAAGCGCATGGAATTCTTAGTTCTCCAGTTGATTGATAATTATCATTTACAATTTGTGTCCAATATAGTATTGCCAGGATGTATGTGCTCTCCTCTCTCTTTCCTCCATCCTTTCTCTGTCCTATCTCCCTCTTCTTTTCTTTCTTTACCCGGCTGGCCTTCGACAGGAAGGTCCTCCCTTGTGATCCAGGTCCTGCTCAACGTTTCTTCCTCTTAAAGTGGAGTTTATCCTTGCCACTGTTTGGCTTAAAGGTTTTTTTTTTTCTCTCACTTTTTTCTTTGATTAGGATTTGAAATTATAATTTTAGTTAATGATATTTGCTCGGGGGTCATGCTCTGGGTCTCTGTAAAGCGCCTGGAGACAATTGGCATTGTAATGGATGCTATATAAATAAAATTGAATTGAACTGAATTGAATCAAAATACCAAAGACTGCATCTTCTGAAGCATCCTTCTGAAGAATGGCTTCTGTTACCAGCTGTGTCTTGACTCTGTTTGCTGGCCCCTTTATTTACATGTGTGATTTTCTGATTAAGTTGCTTATTTTTGGTTAAGCCTCTCACTGTGATTTCTCACCATAAAAACAGAGAATTTCCACTTCACTTATACAACTGAGAAATGACACTGAATAATTGCAAAGACACTGGTTACTATTCAAGCCTCAAGCAAGAGACCTGAAGTGTTTTTTTTGTGAAAAACATAATGTCATTATATTTCCTGAAATGTTTTGTTTTTCTGTTTCTCTGTGTTTTGCACTTTCTCTAAAACTGTCAACATAGTCTCAAAAGAAAATGTGTTCAAATTAAAGCAGGATCACAAAAATTATGCAGAAAATGTGAGATGGTTTCACTCACATTATTTTTGTACAGGATAACGTTGACGTGACGTAATGCCAACCTATAACCAAGTTTCTTAATATTGAAGCTAACCCTCTACCCCTCCTACCTCCTTATTGTTTATGAGCAAGTGTTTATGAGCATTGTTACAGCTGTGCAGCAGCAGGATTGACTTTCATATAATGTCATAGAAAGACTGCATTGTTTTATGTTGTGTTCTATGAATTCTTTCCATTTTTTTTCTTTTGTCATTTTGTTTTGCAAGATATCTTTTAACAATTTGTGATGTTTTGTGAAATATTATTGAGTTTTGATCTTCAGGGCCACCATAGATTTGCTTTAGTTACAAGTGCAAAGATATTCTTCAAACAGGAATCATTACTAAGTGCTTCTTATATTTAGTCACCATAGAAAAGCTTTGGGCTCTGATCACTTTAAGCATAAATTGAGTGATATCTTCAGATTCTATGCCTGGTATCACACCACTTTGCTCTACTCTGCTGTTACATATCCAGCTAAGACAATATTTGTGAATGCCCTAGTTTCTGTGATGCTTCTTCCTCTCCAGTACTGTTGGTGTTGTTTGTTGCATCGTCTGCCTTCCTAAGCCCCTGCTGTGTTTTCATGCATGTAAGTAGATGGTGGAGAGCTGCGTCAGTGTACTCTGTTTATGCCGGAGGGAAATGTGATCCATCACTGGCCAGAGCTGCTATCTTTGAGCCAGAGCACTTTCCTTGTACATTCGTCTCACCTCACCTTCTTCTCTTTTGATGACAGGCAGCTCATGGACAAGTCTTGAAATGACATTCTCCAGACAAATGCATCCAGACCTTTACAACACATATTTGACTTGAGAGAGAAAAATGCGTAAGAACAGGTGAGACATAGCTGGACTATGTGGCTGCTGGACTAGTTCTAAAGATGTGAATTTGCTGATAAATTAACACGGAGCCAAGAAGGTGATGGTATGTGTCACTCCAAATCCCTGTTGGAATAACAAAGCAGCTGAGTCCTCTTACTGAAAAGATCTACACTCTGTGAGAGAATCTGCACCTTCACTCGGATCATAATCGGCTTATGTACAAATAACAAGGAAGCAGGATGCAGTGTTGTTAGGTGATTGGTTTTAATTACACTCTGAAACAGTTCTTACACAGGAGCAACAGGAGAACGATGGAATTACATTAATCTATGATGATATCTGTATCTATTTTGCTTCAGGTCCCCTGGGAGTGACTCACACATTGTTGTGTCAGTTATACAGTACTTGACCTGGTTCGACAGGGAAATGGATGTCTGCAGTGCATTTTTTTTTTTTTAAGCAGTACATGTAGCAGTCAATGAAGCTCATTTGCCACAAAGGCTAATCAAAAAGCCCTATTATTAAATACAATCCTTCAGATAACCTGCATGAAACCAACACCACAGTGCAGGAGAGCAACATGCAGCTTCAAGGAAGAAAAGGTGAAAGACAATGTTGAGAAAAGGCATCAAAGGAAAGAGTGCGTGCTGAAGACGCAGAGCAGAATCCGTGAATAGCTTATGAGGAATCCATAAAATCAATCAAGCACACATAAAAGCATTTTAAACAGCTTAACTTAAAACACACCGACGACAGAACAATACATAATATGACACTTACAATCGACCTCAGAATCCATTTGGATCCTTCCCACAAATCAAATATGTCATTTATATTTAGCATTATTTTATCATCAGAAATATATCAGACTTACAGATGTAACACTAACGCCTGAACCAGGCCCTAACTTGCTACTCTTAATACACAACTGCAGAGCTTATCAGTAGCTGCACTGTTAAATGTGCAAATTTTCGTAACTTCTACTCAGAAATTACACATGCATCACATGCTTCAATTTCACCTTGATTAGGCCTTTTACAAGAATCCAACACAGTTCTGTTTTACAGTATTACAGGTCGGTACTTTAAATCAACAAATATACATTTCTATAACACATACTGCATAGTCCATATGTTATTCTGAGAGTATAAACACGGGTTTGTGAGGATATTCTGGTTGTCATAAACATATATACTAAAAGAAAACATATAAAGAAAAGCTAATGATTAAAAAGTGCTCGTTTGTGGAAAAACTGTAACTGTGAGCATTTACTTACTGAAGCTTATGGTATTTATGGATTGACCTGTGCTCACGTCAATGTAAGATCAGATGAATTGTTCGTCTGTATTGTAAATACGTAGCTGAGGCCAACACCAATTTAGAGTTAAGACTTGAGACCGTTCGACATCTGGGTAGGCAGCCTACGTTTTTTTTTCTCTTTTCTTCTTCTACCAAGCTTGATGTTTCTTCAATTGCAGTCTTTTCTCCAAGCAAAGCCTTGACCCCATATTTAACACACAACAGTCACACTGATCTAGTCAAAGAAGTGAAAAAACACACCACCTAAAAACAGGAACTATTTCTGTCTATGCGTTTGCAAGAATAGCTAATATTTAATTCCTAATTGGGAAGTTTAACAGTCATTTATAGTGTCGTTTTTGAAATTATAGTAAGTCAAGTGTTATATACCAACAGATACTTTAACTGTCAGAGTAGCTGACACTAAAAATGTGGTTAGAACCAAAACTGTGGCACAATAACATTAACGTTACCTGTTGGTGTTGGTGAAGGGAAAAGTTTGGCGTGGTGGATGGATTTACACAGTGATTTTAAAGAGTAGGAGTCAAAAGTCACCACTACATCACATGAACATGGTAAAAATGGCATATTCTTGTAGATTTAGACCATGGGAGAGTTTTCATGCAAATAAGAACCAGGGAAATGTGACTTGTCTTGCATCTAAAACTTGAAGGACAGGCCGTTATACATGTCAGCCCTCAGCCTGGCCCAATCAGTCAACCTCTGGATGGAGCTTTTCTCTCGTGTGAGGAGGCGAGCAACCTTGTTTAGCTTTTCCTCGTTTCTCTCCAAGTAACGGCTGCCCTCGGCCTGCAGCAGGTTGAGCTTCTCCAGCCGGACCTCATCCATGGAGATGTCTTCACTGATGAAGGGGTTGAAGCGGAAGTAGGAGTCTGGAGGGAGGAAGGCGTCGAGCATAGCATGGACCTCTGCAGGACCGAAGAGAAGTGAAAGTGAGACCACACACGGACATTCATGAACAGGCAATTAAGCTCCCAATAGTTCCAATATGTGCAAAGATTCAACGGCTGATAGGCGTGGGAAGAAGTGCAGAAAGTCTAATGTCTGTCTGTCTTGGGGCTGAAAGTGTGAGGTAGGTCCTGCCAGAAAACGCCTGTCCCGCCTGTCATGCATGTTTTCCTTCGCTTCGCATGATTGGTTAAAAATCAAACAGCACAAAAATGAAAACAGGCAGCGGAGAAGACAGTCTAACTATCCCTGGCGGATCAAAGAAAAGAGTGAAATACAAATTTTTCTGTCTCAGTTTACAAAATGGGCCAGGAAGCTAAACACTTATATAATCAAATCCATCTGCCTCCTGGGTCATACAAGATCGCAGTTGCTTATCTGGAAGGATATCTGGAGTTTATCAACGTTGCTTTTGACTGCTTAGCCAATCAATGTGCCTTGAAATGTTTCACACCGACAAGTAAAATAAATGCAGCTGCAAAAATCCTGAGATAAGACCAGCTTACAAGCAACAACGCCATATGTAGCTAATTTCAGAGTCAACTGAGCATGTGCATTACATTTATGATAAAGTGGTAGCTACAGGCTGGTCAACAACGATGGGTCCTAAAGAGTTCAGTGCTGCTCCCACTGCACTACTTATATCGGAACCATCTAGGATTTGATTCAGGGAAAGAACAGTTTTCTTTAACGATTATATATTTTTGTACTCCTGTCTGACTTCAGCAAAAGTCACATTTTGCCAGCTGGCTCTGGTTGGTGGAGCTCACTGAAGTTCATTTGTGGTAGACAGTGATAGAGAAATTATGCATTCAGTCCCATTCTTTGAAAGTGCCTGCTCTTTTGCAAACAGTTTCAGTGGGCATCTTCCCAGATGGCTCTGTGTAACAAACCATGCGGCATATCACTTAAAAAATGTGTGCCGAATGTTTAAAAACTAAGTATTTTCTATCAGGAGAAAAAAAAATGAAAAGATCTGCTTCTTCCTTTATTTGGCTTAAGGGGATGCCACAGTGGATCATCTGTTTACATCTTACCCTGTCATCTGTGTTTTCCTCTGTTACACCAACAAAGTTCTTATCCTCCTTCACCAAATCCGCTGCCTTTCCTCTAAATGTATCTTAACTATCTCAAGTTAGCCTCCTCTCATACTTTCTCTCCAAGACATGTAGCCCTGGCTGTTCCTCTGGTTTACTCACTTTTTAATCTTATCCATCCTTGTCTTCTCCCAAAGAAAATCGTAACATCTTCACCTCCATCTTCACTTCCTGTCTCTTGATCAGCGCTGTTGTCTCCAACCCATAGAAAAGGGAAAGGACTGGCCTCACACTCGTCTGGTAAAGCTTACCCTTTACTCTTAGTTCTACTCTTAAACCACAGATAACTCCAGACTTCTACTCTTCTTCATCCATGGACCATCATTCCTCTTCTCTCTATCACTTCCCCCTCTCACTCCACATCCCAGTGTCATCTCCAAACAACATAGTCCATGAAGAGTCCTGTCTGGCCTCATCAGTCTTTAATATCACCAGGGCAAACAAGAAGGGTCTCAGTTCCGATCCTTGATGCAGTCCTACTTTCACAGGAAACCCCTTTGTTACTCCTACTGGATACCTCACTGCTATCATGCTGCCCTCAAACATGTCCTGCACTGCTCTAACATACTTTCTGTTACTCCAGAAAAGTATACCCACAATTCTTCCCTTCCCGCTCTGCCATATGCTATCTCTGAATCTACGCATCATCTTTCTGACCTTTACTGTACTACTACATTATCATTGTCCGTCAAGAGATAACAAGCTACAATAGAATGTTATTAAATATATAATCAAACATGCATTCACTGTCCTCGCCTGCACAAAAGAGTGACAACAGAGATTTGAGCCCTGGATTTACCACCAGTCTGACGGGGTGAGTCATCAGGCCACGGTGCGTCCTTTTTCCTATAAACTGCACTAGCAGATCAGATAGCCAAATAATCACATAAAGAGTCAGGGATGATTGTGTTTCTGTTACGCAACCCTCTGTGGCACCTCATCAAACACCCACCAGTCAACCAAGGAACTCATCAGCAACTGGCCACAAGCCAGGATTTCTTATGCAGGCCTCAGCACACTCATAACATCCTAATGTTGAGGCAAACATATTGTTACCTGCACAGAATTTCATTACTGTCAAAGATTTTTAGAAAGGCTGAGCGCATACAGCTGTGTCATGACCTGACGAAAGGTCTTTTTTTTTTTCCAGGAAACATTTTTTAATATTCAGAAGAGTTAAACTCTCATCAAAACAGTGTTTTGTTACCAGTTTAGTGGAGAGCTTCGGCTCACTCTGCAAGGGCTAATGTTGGCATCTAAACCCATATAAAATCAGCCTTATCAGGCCAGACCAAAGAAATACAGCTCCACTGATACACCCAAGACAAAATAGGTGACTTGTGTAAAGTAAGCCTTTAATAAAAGAGAAAATCTAGGATAAACACTGTGTCTTATCTGCTGTTTCTAAACAGCAAACTCCACCAGAGAACTGGGGAGGCTCTGATCCCAAATACAGGGAGATCAAGTACAAAGAAGCATCTAGGTCACACACTGCACCGCAGGAGCAACAGGGAGGAGACCAAGCCAAATTTAGGCACAGCAGAAGTGTCCATGTCAAGAGGTGATAAGGAGACAAAGAAGGAGCCACCAACAGGGCCACGAACGCACAGATCTGGGACAAAGTCAGCTTGAGGTGGAATATTTTCTGCACTCATGACAAAAAAAAAACAACCTTTGGTAATATTGATACTCTAAAACAGAAATACTTTGATCCATTGCGGATGCCCATTTCAGTATGTGAGCACAGCCACTGCAGTTTACAGAAAGGCAAAACCATAGAGATGTGGAAATGATGACATAGTGGCATCGACTCTTCATGATGTGCTCTTTTGCTCCTCTACCTCATTCCCTCGAGCCTGTAGCATGTGACCATCGCTGTATGACAACACACAGACACGCCTTAACAACAATGTAAACAACAATGTTTGAGGTGAAGCAGCAACGGCTGCTGACCTTGCTGTCCTTGGTATCAGCTCCTACGCTGCCAGAGTCTGTATTAATAACAATGCAAATGCCTACATTGTACCCCTTCTCAAATAGTGGGGGGCGATGTCGGGGCGCGGCGGGAGGAGGGTGACCCCAGTATTTCCATACTGAAATAAAGTGTAATTGCAATTGTATTCCAGTAGGAGGCAGTGGCGCTCTCATTGTCACAATGTGCGCAGGGAGTATTAGCTATATTCTGTTGGGTTTATTTTTCACGTACATGTGTGCACACAACACAGAGCAGGAGATATGAAGTGAACAAACTCTCAAGAGACACCACGGAAACAGGGACGAAAAGAAAGGCGGAGAGAGACGGAGATAATGAGACAAACAAAAGTCACCAGTAAGCTAAGACGAGGAAAGATGAGGATGCTGATGTAGAGCTTGACTTCACTGTGACTGCGGTGGGACTGATGCACTTTAAATCTTTACAGACTAAAAAACTATTTTAATAAAGGTATCTGATACTAGGGATGCACGATAACTGTTTATAAAACCGATACTGATACCTATCAGCTCATAAAGGCCGATACCGATAACCAATAACACACACAAATACCTAAGATTCATTGCATCAATACTATGAACAAAACCAAAAACAGTTTTGACTCTTTAAATGAACAGATATTTATTTTTTCCAATGAAAAACTATTGGCAAGCCTCTCAAACATTTTCATAAAGCTATCAAATAAACCTATTTGATATCTCACATCAACTTAAATAAGATGCATTACTTACTGATATAAAAAATTAAAGGCTCCTTGAACTGAAGGAATACATGCATCAGAATTACAAACTGAAAAAGGGCATTCCAGAAGTTTATAAAAAAAATAAATATACATATAAAATTAATGTACTGACACAAGTTAGACTTGTCTGTGTAAACAAACTTAAAAAGTGCAGTCCATAGTAACAAAAAATTGCATTTAAAGGATTTTGGCTTGTGGTTCCATTCAAATAAATTCCTTTAATTAAAGTAAACAAGGTTCAGTAGTTAAGTCTGTGGATATTCTCATTTATCCAGGTCAGGTCCATTCTCGCAACAATTGAATCACAGGCAACTGGACTTAGATTTGTCTAGAAGACGTTTCGCCTCTGTCGTTTTGCATCGGTCTGACTAGTCCGCACTAGTCCGACTAGTCAGACCGATGCACTAAGAACTGATGAAGCCGCTTAGATAAGAGGCGAAATGTCTTATAGACAAATCTAAGTCCAGTTGCCTATGATTCAATTGTTGTGAGAAAGGTTCAGTAGTTTATTTTTTTTTCCTTAAATCTCATGGAAGCTTTAGATGAGAGGGAGAGGGAAGGAGGGGACTTGCTGCTGGCTTGCTCACGTTAGCGTCTTTAGCAGCCCGGCGTCCTCATACGATTTCAAAACTCCATCGAAGTTAGGGCTAGGCGATTTTATCGATTCAGCGATATATATCGATATTTTATTTCCCAGAGAGTATCGATATTTCAGCCGCGGGTATCGATATTCTAAGCTCCCTTCAAAACCCCCGTGTGTCGCATGGGTGCTCTTCCTGCAAAGTGCCATTTAGTCCTCCAGCCGCTAGTGTCACTGTAGAGCATTTCTAACAAGTTATCCAGAAGCAGCTTCTTACTATTCTGGCTACAGCTGAGCCAGTCAGGAGGATGGTGGCGAGTATAAACCCAGCGCCTGCGTGCTTAAAAGTAGATGTGTGGGAGCAGTTCGGGTTGAAAAAGAAAAAGGAAAGCAAAGATTTAGACAAAAGTATGGCGGTTTGCAAGCTGTGTCACTCAAACATAAAGTCTTCTGGAAATACCACCAACCCGCGAGGCGAGCCCACCTGAAACGTAACCACCCGGACAAGGTAATGCTAACTGAGAGCTAGCCAAACTTTATTTGTCAGGATTTGAGACCGTATTCAGTGGTGGAAAACGCCGGCTTTAAGGGCTGTGTTTACTCTCGCGGCAACGTGTCGCAGTTATCTTGTCCCCGGTATGCCGCAGTTATTTTTGATATATGTTAATGTTGAAGCGCATCTGCACTGTTATTCATCGCCACAACGGAGAGGGACAATCACGAACTAGCTAAACTTACTAAACGTATCTCTTGTGTTTTTCCACTTCCTCACTGTCTCGGCCGTTTCTAGACCCACATTCATCGCTATCTCCCTCCATGAATTACTAGAATATGTGCTGTCTTTGTAGTGTGGAGAACAAGAATCGTACAGATATGGGTACTTCCTCATTTTTTCGATGACACGGATGTAGAATTGACCAATCAGAGGCCTCCTTTCTCTCCTCTCTGCGACGTTGTTTGCAGTCACCTACCTTTCAGTTCAGTTAATTCAAACAAATTGGAACACTCTAAAATCACTTTGTCCTGTTAAAATCTTTCAGAAAATGATGTAAATGTATTGTTAGAAAAATATCGATATAATATCGTATCGTGAGCCAGATGTATCATATCGTATCGTGAGATTAGTGTATCGCTACAGCCCTAATCGAAGTGATGGTTAAGTTTCAGATGGCTGATCGGGTTTGACGTATTAAAGCCTGTAATATTTTCCCCTCCTCGTGGAATTCGTTTGGAGCATTTGTCACAAATAACCAGCGAACTATCTTCTTTGGAAACTTTAATGAAGTTCCATACAATCGCCGTCCTGTTCAACACGCTGTGCCACATGCTGCATTCAAGTGTAACGTAAATTCTCACGTTCCCTCGTTTGCTAATCGTTACCATGTGAGAAAATACTGCGAATATCAATTAAAGTCAGCAACTACCAAAAGGGGAGTTGAGGGAGTTGAGAGAGTACTTCTTCATTTTCCTTTTTGAGAAATCGTTTTTCTGATTATGCCGAAGTCACTTGAACATAACATTCACTGCCGGTTATTTGGATCTCAGAGGGAGCGAGGCACTGCCGTGTTGACAAAAAAATATATATTTTCGGGGCTATTCATCATATCGGACTTATCGTAATGATGTCATAATGTAATGTTATCGGGGTGATAATTATCGTGCACCCCTAAATGATACTTTTTATAGGAGAGAGTGTGCGTGCGTGCGTGGGGGGGATTTGAAATGTTTTCTTCCTCTTTGGCGGGGGAGGCAGCAGAAAATAATTGAGAAGCACTGCTACATTGGCAGGCAGGAAGTCATCATGAACTATTGTTTCCAGTGGACTTTCCGGCTTCTTTCCATTGGTGTGCTCATACCCAGCGAGCACTGAGGGCTGTGCGATTGTGTGATGCGTTTACGGTGTTGTAATGCAGATGAATATCTTTCCTGACATGGAGCTTGAACATTAGTGCCAGAGCAAATACCTTTTGTTTTGAACCAGTATTTTGGAATGAATACAGATGAGAGTGGACGTAGAATCAAAACACTTACCTTCAGTATCTGTGGCACTGCTAATTACATTGGTGAGTTTGGTTTTGAGGCTTGTATATCTGGCACTGTTCTTGCCAGGGGTTTCGAAGCGGCCCGTTCCAAGTGAGACCACACACTCCAAGGGGGTTTTGGGCCAGAGACACTGGCATTCATGGACTGCAAGTGCTGTGGGGTTGTTAATCAGCAGACCTCCATCCTGTGCACAAAACGGAAGAAACACGCCACATTAGACTCAGTTCAGGCTGTAAATTGTGTTTGAAACCTAAAAACTTTTACGAAGTTTCAACAGCCAAGAGTCTACATCTTTGAAGAACCTCTCAAAAAGATGAAAAATCTATTTGCACACCTACTTTTAAGATTGCCAAGTATCGAGGTAAATTGTTGTGTTTTCAGCCCCTACCATTTCCCTTTCTATCGCATTTTCAGTGAGACTTGCTTTGATATCAGACAACCACTTGGGAGTGCTTTTGATTTGAATCCATATTGTACCCAAGGCAGTGGGGGAGTAACGAGGGAGTCAGTGGGGATTGTTGAATAGGCATGAGGCTGCGGGGCCGCAGGGCTGCGAGCTGGCAGCAGGATCAAACGCACGGGGGCCAGTCCTCATTAAAGAGACCAGGCTGAATGGGGGGGGGGATGTGAGCCTTAGGGCCCCAAGTGTCTTGGGACACCCTGAAGGGAAGAGTGCTTGTTTATGGGACTGTGAGAACATGGATGTCTGATCGAAAGCACATTCTTGGTTTTAGTCAGTGCATACAATATGGAGGGTGCGACTGACAGTATTTGTCTCCCTCATGACAGGAGGGGGCATTGTCATCTTTCCAGCACACACTGGCACTTCTGCAGCCAAGCAGCAATTCTGCACACATTTCAGAGAGCACAGAAAGAGATATGACATGAAGGCTGCCTTCGAACACTGAGGTCTGCACATAATCTGGAGAGATGGGCTGAAGAAATTTTTCTATCAACCCAAAAACCAAGAAAATAAAATTGTAAAAAGAAGATTAAGACTGCCAACGGGAGAGAACATTGAGAGAAGCAATTGACCATGAGATAACAGTTTTTTAAAAGACCAAGTAGCTGCAAACAAACCTTAAGCTCAGTAAAAAAAAAAAAAAAAAGCTGCCTCAGGCACAACAGTCTCAAAATGATTTGCTCTCTACATGCTGTTGTTCTCATATCTATAATAGAAACAGCCTAAGATTTAGTTCAGAGTGGTTGTGGTTAAGGTTGAAGAGTGATCATCTTTCAGTGGGAAGGCACTGAACCTCTACAATGCCTCTCACGTGATTATCTGTGAATGATGAATGAATAAAAAAAATGGCTGTAAAGCAAATCATAAAACCTAGATAAGGTTTTATAAATCTTTACAGTCTATGTTTCTTAATCTACACTATTTCACTGAAACTATGA
Organism: Hirundichthys speculiger; assembly: GCA_018398805.1. Taxonomy (NCBI): domain Eukaryota; kingdom Metazoa; phylum Chordata; class Actinopteri; order Beloniformes; family Exocoetidae; genus Hirundichthys; species Hirundichthys speculiger. Next base: position 1,516,093 of record JAGFBZ010000163.1, read on the forward strand.
ACCAAAGCAGGCAAAGTGGTTGAAATGTAGTTTCTTCTGTTGGTATAAGTCAAAATGAAAAAAAATGTGTGCTATCCTGTTTTATTAGATAAAAAAAAAAAAAAAAAACATGCCATGCTTCTGATTTTGTGTTGTTCTGTCATTGATTTCATATGGATTGCTGCATACATCTCAAACAAATAGGGTGAGAACAAAGAACAGAATCCAGTCAGAATTCAAAGCATTTCTGCAGAAGAATCTGTGTTCATCGTGGATCTGGTTCAGCCTGTTAAAGATTCCAGCTCCTGCTTTTGCTGGTTTCCCAAAGCAACTGACTGATGTGAAAATGACCTCGACGCTATCAGGTAGCAGATGTCGTGATGACCTCACCAGGTGGCGAGCTAAAGAAATATCAAGTCAAACGTTCAGTCCAAGGTCCACGTGAATGCCTGTATCAAATCTTCAGACAACCCAGAAAATAACTATTTACATTAATTTGGAACAGCATTAAGTCCACAGATATAAATCTAAGGATCATTAAAGTCACTTTAATTCATCCTCAGAGCCCCAGCTGGTAACTGTGAGACAAATTGTCAAATAGAGATATTGCTTTGAAAAACTAGACTTATCACCCTTATGGAATTAAAAAAAGTAAAGGGTAATTAGTGACTCTGAAGACAAATTATGCATGATCATAATTCCACACGACTGTACCCAGTAGTTTGAAACAAACTGACTAACAGACCAGCAGTCGGATGCTGCCAGCCTCTGAACTACTGGCTCAAAATGAAATGTGGGAAATGTATAGAGGGAAATGCTGCCAATGCTTTTAAGTCAAACTGACTGACTGATAAACTCTAAGTTAAAAGACGCAATCTGCTCCAACAGCATAGTGCACGAACCGTATCTTCATGAGTAGCCTCTGCGTATACCCGTCTAACTGGCTGAATTGGAAGTCACAGAGAGAGAGGGCTTCACTCTGCCACAAAGTCTGGAAGAACTGCTGAGGTAGCCGTTTATCCAAAGCACATCATTATACACAAGCGGGGTGTCTGGCAGAGCAAGAGATGAAGCACAGAAAATAGAGAAAATGCTAGCATTGGACACGCTCCTAATAGAGACTTAGAGGGACATGCTGCAGTGGGAACCAGATGAACCCAGCTGGAAACAAAACAACCAGGCAGTTTCCTTATCACTCACACCACTCTGTGAGGCTCCATTTTCTGAACTCAGTGGCAATTATGGCAGCAGCCCGGGTCCAGTTATGGGTTCTTTGTGCCGAAGCTGGGGGCACGTTTCACAGCAACAGAGGCTGGCCTTGCACCATGTGCCAAGGCATTTAACATTAGAAACCAACTGTGGTCTCATGAGCTGGTGGCTGAATGCTCTAACTTGTTTCCGTTTCAGAGCACCTGCTCAGGCAGTTCAGAGTTAATGAATATAGTCTCTAAAGCAAAGAGTGGTTTTTGACAGTAAAGTTCCCATCATGCCACTGAAAGACTGGTAGAGTTTCTGTGTTTGAAGGGCTTCAATTACACAATTTAAGGAAAATAAATGGTGCTGAGGATTTGATTTGTATCTGCAATCTTTGTCTTTAAGGGTCAGAACAGACCGGCCTCCTGGTCGGAGATGGCACCAGTCAAAACGGACAGTGGAAACAGTTTGGTACAGAGGACTTGGACTGGTAGCACCCCGGCTCCCTCAAGCAGGTTTTCCGTCAGATGTCCATTCTTGGCCCACATGCTTCCACGAGGAACTCCAAGCCCATTTGGACAGGGAGGGAAGGTAGAAAAGAAAATGATCGACTTACGACAAACTGCAAATGTGCTTTACATGGAGAACTTCCAAATAGTGGCTGTCTGTCAAACATGCAGCATGCTGCCAGGTTAAAGGTTGCCTCCATTACAAGGATTTAGCGGGCTAATGTTGCTCAAGCTGTAACGTGCCATGTGCCAGCAGATAAATGTCCTCAAATGTTACACCCCGCGTCAAAAGAAGGCATTAGTTTGACATTCAACCCCCCTGAGGTTAAATTTTCTGCAGAAAAAGAGAAATTCTGACTCTGAATTGCAGCTTCCTGAAAGACTCAATGATTTCCTTTGACAGTGTCTTTTGACTCCAGAGGAACTTGTTAGTTAATACTCCAGGGGATCAAAGCTCCACTGGCCCTCGCCTCAGCCCCTCAGGATCTAATGGTTCATTCACAAATCAGCTCCTCAATTTCACTTCTACAAACAAAGGAAGTTCTCATTTGAGTGGGACTCCTACAACATGTTCAACATCTTAAATCTGCCAGTTTATCTGAAACAAAGCTTTCTCTTATCCTTAAGAAAAAAAAAGGGAATTAAAAAAATCCAGTATAAAAATATAATAAGACATGAAGTTTGAGATTAAATTTTTAAAATAACAGTGAATCATTTGTTTAGTATTTTATGCAAGGCTGCTTATGTATTTGAGTTTCAGAACAAAACAAAAAATAGGAAAAAGCCTTTTGTTTGGGGCACTTTGCATGATTAGCACTTTCTAATACCCATTTTGGCAAGAGACACTTTTTAAATTAACCTTTTTAATTATTGTTTGGGGGATTTTCACTAATTCTTCCTGTAAAACAGCTCCCACTTCTGTGAGATTCTTGGACCGTCTTACACGCACTACTTATTTGGAGGTTTCTCCAAAGATTTTCAATTATTTTGTAGGCCAAGGGACTGTGAGAGGCGATGAAAAACCTCCAGCTCAGCTTGCAGCTTTTGAAGCAGTTCACCACAGAGTTCTTCTACAATTAAACTGACATGAAGAGCCAACAGCGATAAATGGCTCCTTGCTGCATTTTATCTTGGTGCCAGCATATGGGCAAAAAAAATGTTTAGAAAATTGACATTTGAACACATCACTAAATGACATCACCTGCAAACTCAGAAGTAGAATATACATCTGCAAAAGCAAAGATGGATGGAGCAGTGATCTACATATTACTCAGTAAGATTAACAAAAAAAAACAAAAAGCCTCAACGAAGCAATATTTGGATGATGTCAGATGATTATTAGTTTAGCTATTGATGTGTAATGTAATTCTAGTGCAGGGTGGTGGTGTAACATGTTGAAAATGTGAAAATGTTTAAATCTAAACTAACATCATATGGATTATTTTGCACATTTACGCTTTTATCAAGCATTCAAGCTTTACCCATCAAACTATAATAACAATAATTTTGCATTACTGTCATACTATATATAATATTTAGTCAGGACCATCTCCTTTTTACAGGGTAATGTGCTTGCAGATTTTGCTCATATCTATTTGAGTCTATATTTCCCACTAAAAGTACCCTGAGTGACTGCAGCACCTGCTCAAACCTGTTTAGTCCTTGATCTTGATAATTAATAGATGTTATTTTCCTAAAATTATGCAATCTTTTTCCTCCAAACATACTGTTATTGACTGAGGCCAAAAGGTTTTCCTGTAGTTTAATCAAAGATCACACTTATTCAAAGGTTTAATTTTAAAGTTCTGAAGTTGAATTCTAAGGATGCATGAAAGGTTTTGTTGTTTAAAGGTGCCACAGCCTGCTATGAATATACATATATGTAAAATGAGATACATTTGGGTATATGAAGGTGAAATACACTATATTGCCAAAAGTATTTGCTCATCCATCCAAATGATCAGAATCAGGTGTTCCAATCACTTCCATGGCCACGGGTGTATAAAATTAAGCACTGAGGCATGCAGACTGTTTCTACAAACATTTGTGAAAGAATGGGTCGCTCTCAGGAGCTCAGTGAATTCCAGCGTGGAACTGTGATAGGATGACACCTGTGCAACAAATCCAGTCATGAAATTTCCTCGCTCCTAATTATTCCACAGTCAACTGTCAGCTGTATTATAAGGAAATGGAGGTGTTTGGGAACGACAGCAACTCAGTCATGAAGTGGTAGGACAGGTAAACTGATGGAGCGGGGTCAGCGGATGCAAAGAGGTCACCAACTTTCTGCAGAGTCAATCACTACAGACCTCCAAACTTCATGTGTCCTTCAGATTAGCTCAACAACAGAGCAGAGAGCTTCATCAATGGGTTTCCATGGTGGAGCAGCTGCATCCAAGCCAGACATCACCAAGTACAATGCAAAGCGTTGGATGCAGTTGTGTAAAGCAGCCACAACTGGACTCTAGAGCAGTGGAGGAACGTTCTCTGGAGTGAAGAATCACACTTCTCCATCTGGTAATCTGATGGAAGAGTCTGGGTTTGGTGGTTTCCAGGAGAACGGTACTGGTCTGACTGCATTGATCCAAGTGTAAAGTTTGGTGGAGGGGGGGTTATGGTGTGGGGTTGTTTTTCAGGAGCTGGGCTTGGCCCCTTAGTTCCAGTGAAAGGAACTCTGAATGCTTCAGCAGACCAAGACATTTTGGACAATTCCATGTTCCCACATTGTGTGAACAGTTTGGAGCTGGACCCTTCCTCTTCCAACATGACTGTGCACCAGTGCACAAAGCAAGGTCCATAAAGACATGGATGGCAAAGTCTGGTGTGGATGAACTTGACTGGCCTGCACAGAGTCCTGACCTCAACCTGATAGAAGATCTTTGGGATGAATTAGAGCAGAGACTGAGAACCAGACCTTCTGGTCCAACATCAGTGTTTGACCTCACAAATGTGCTTCTGGAAGAATGGTCAAAAATCCCCATAAACACACTCCTAAACCTTGTGGACAGCCTTCCTAGAAGAGCTGAAGCTGTTCTAGCTGCAAAGGGTGGAGCCACGTCATATTGATTAGGAATGAGATGAACTAAAGCTCATATGTGAGTCAAGGCAGGTGAGTGAATACTTTTGGCAGTATAGTGTATCACAGATGATAGTTCATACGTGTTGGGATCTAGACTGTGAGAGTATGAGGCAGTTTAATCCAGCTGTATGATCACAGGTTAGACGGAGACCGATGAGTTGTGGAGTCTGGTGGCACGGGGCCGGATCGATTTTCTGTATTGTTCTGTTAAACAGCAGGGTTAAATTAGCCTGCTGCTGGAGCTGCTCTTCATCTCTGTAAATGCAGAAAAAAAAAACTATTGAACAGTCCACAACAGCTCTGCAAAACCTTCTGGAAATCTTTTTGCAGTCAAAAGGGAGTTTTGTTTCGGCCTTTTTATTGATCCTACGAGTAGCTCTCCCAAACAGGTTATTTTCTTCTTCCAGACCTCTGCTTGAACTCTACTGTTTTACCACTTTTGAAACATCTTGTGAGCTGAGGAGGTTGGCTCATCTATGTTTAAGTGGGACAAGGCTTCAAAAACGTTTGCGTGTTGCTGTAGACGGTGCTGTCTGAAAATTCTCATCTCTCATTAAATTTTGGGAGCTTATCTTCATTGTTCCCGTTTAAGCTGTCTTAGAGGCAAAGAGCTGATTTGAATGGGAACGAGCTGCTATCATCGGGATCAGTAAAAGTCATTTCACGCCTCAGAGTACGTCAGCTCTCATTAGCCGAGACAACAAACCTCCTCTTCTTCATTCGTCCTGGCTACTGACTTGTGTACCTCTGTATCTCCATGGCTCCGTGAACCGTGGGTACACCATCGCTTGCATGTGCCATTTGTAGAAGTCCAAACAGAGCAGGTGACAGTTTTTTGCTTAAATCTGAAGGAGATGAACCTCCAACATACGTATGGTGTAGCATTTTACTCCACAGCTCTGGCAAACAGGTGCGGTTATGGTTATTATGCCTGCCTTACCGGCTTCTTTGATAAGGCTGATCTGAGCTCTGTCATGACTTATCATGACACTGCAAACGAGGCTCCCTTTTCCCAATTAATAAATAAATGAAAAAAGCATTCCATAAGTCACAGACATCAGAAAATCTCAGCCACATTAACCAGACCGTTTTTTCACAGATATCACGTGCTGTGCTCCGGACACTTTACACCAATCTTTAAAACCAATAAACGTGGTTTGCTCACAAAAAGTCCCCAGTCCATGTGCATGTAATAAGAAAAGTAAATGCTCTCGTGGAGGAAAATTGGTTCTCTAAATGGCATCCAATCAACATGAAAGACAGCGCTGTAATTCGTGTAAATAACACCACATCTTGCTCTAGGCTTAATTTGATACAATTTAAGGTTGTTCATCGTATTTACTTTACCAATTCTAAACTTTCCAAAATCTATCCCAATGTCTCAGACAAATGTAATAGGTGTAACATGTCACCTGCAAACATGACCCACATGTTCTGGTCCTGTCCTCGTCTGCATGCCTACTGGACGGATGTTTTTAAACATCTTACAGTAGCACTAAGCATAAAATTGGCACCTTGTCCAGAATTGGCTATTTTTGGAGTATTATCCGGCGCTCAAACGCTTAGGGGAAAATTTAAGGACAGTATCGCCTTTGCTTCTTTACTAGCACGTAGAAGAATCCTGTTGGAATGGAAGGCACCAACTGCCCCCAAAGCTTCGATGTGGCTTAAGGACCTCATGCTGTACTTAGATCTAGAGAAAATTAAATACAATCTGAGGGGGACACCTGGAAAATTTGATTTGGTTTGGGGCTGCATGATTAATTACATAACTAAATTAAAAACACTACAAGACAGATGAGTTGTTTACCTCTGACAACTGCCTTTGTCTATTTATCCTTTCCCTCCTTGCCTTGTGTCTCAACCCATTGAGGATATTATACCTGTCTTGTTCTGGTTTATGTACTCTTAATTATTGGTATATATTTATATCCACATGTTTGTTCACACTAAGACGGAAGGATGTGTGCTATTACTGATGTGAAGTAAAATTTTGTAGGACCGGGAGGGGCTGGGGGTGGGAGGGAATATGTGATTGTTGTTCGTGGGAAAAAAAAAGAAAAAAAAGTCTTGAATTTTCATTGTATGTACTTCTACCTGTTAAATGAAAGAATAAAAACATTTATAAAAAAAAAAAGAAAGACAGCGCTGTGATGAGCTAGGACGAGAATGTGGCTCGCTATCTGCAGGCAGAGGTCTTCACGCCACATTATGTAATTACTGCTCCTTGACCTTTTAGCTGCACAGACCCCAAAGGTCACACTGACGTTTAAATCATCTTGCCAAGCCTTAAACAGAAGGAGACCCTGTCTGTAAAAATGCCGACTTTCGATCTTTGCTCTAGGCAGGCTTAAATAAAAAATAAATAAAAAAAACAACAAACAAAATAACCTGAAGTAGTCTGTGGATGGTTACCTTTCCCCCCACACATTCTGCTGATACACCAACACCCAGTATTGAAACAATTAATCATCCACGCTGCCTGTAGCCACTGAGATTAAACTGTGACAGTTTATGGAGTGATATAAATGGGTGTTGAACCCCCCTCATTTATATTTACTCGATCTAGAATCCCTTGCGGTTTTCTGCACACACTTGAAGACTTCACATTATAAACCATAATTTGATAATTTGCCCACTGGACAAGATAAACCTAATTTCCATGCTGTTCTGATCTGTGACTAGACGTTACTTTATACAGGCGTGCCGACCACTAAATTCCAGTGCGAGGTTCAAAGACATGACTTATTCAAAGGAATCACACCTAGAGGTACTCCAGTTATGTTAAATGTGATGCACTGTGAGAAGGCGGCACTGTGGTTGGAGGCAGAAGAAGATTTGGTAAAGCTCTTGCACCGCCGTCAGTCAGTGGGCCAGCCTAATCCCTGCATAGATGTGCCAATTCAATCAAGTGTTTGTGCATATGCAAAAACATGTGTTTATGACAGAGCAAAGGAAAAGTTGAATCAATAACTGTAAGTTTTTTGTATTTTTTTAAGTAGGTACACTCCACATTTCTCCTAAACATCCACGGGGTGATACATGGAGTCGCAAGAGGATGTTTGTCTGTAGCAGAACTAAAATGTCTGGGCTCCATCCTCCCACAGCCTGTAGGCCCAGTTCCTTATGGATTAACACGTAGGGAGCGAGCTGGGACTGAGACTGAAATCTCAGACTGATCCTCTGTCACCTTCCTGAATCTACCATATCTTTTCTCTCCTCGCTTTGGACTGTGGTGCTGAATGCGTTATCGCCAAAGAATTCGCTTCAAAGGGCCAATCAGAAGCTTGTGATATCTTGAGCTGCACTTTGAAACTGCGCTTCATTATGTGACACCGTTCCATTCTCATGGCAGCCTGATTTAATAACTTTCTTGGGCTAATGGATGAAACTTGCTCATTCATTAAGTGAAATAAAAAATGAGCCTGATCTGACCTACTCCATTTGTGGCTGTGTTGAGTCTTTCTGTTGAGCGTGATGCCATGATGCTGTTCTCACGACGTCGCACTGGGGGGTGGGTGGCCCATTGCTTTCATGCCTCCCATCAAATGCTGGCCGGGGTGGGCACAAAACAAGCTCCCCATTCCTCCCTATCGCCTCGAGAGCCACCATGGCAACCAGGCGGAAAAAATCCGGGCCCTCCTCACCATTCCATGCATGCCCTGGCATCCTCTGTTGAGGGTCTGAGGTCTTTTACTTCTACGGTCTTTAGAGCTGAGATAACTGAGAAAGCTTTAAAGTGGAACATGCACCTCCTCCCTCCCTGCATCTGCTTCATTTCCCACTCCTTTTCCCAATTGTTCCCTGCCATCACTAAAGCATCCTCTCCCAAATTCTATGGTGCCTACTGCTCAGCTTTGATAGCGCTCTGCTTCAAAAAGGTCTCGCTCCAAGTTACAGGTTCTCCTACAGTATGTTACTGCTGTTGAGGCTCTGTCAGATTTCAGCCTGCAGAATCACAGAAATGTCAAAAAAAAAAAAAAAAAAAAAAATGAATCAAGCGTCTTCAAACACAGCTTGAGAATTCCGGCCGTCATTCAGCACATGGCATTGCAACACTTGCACCCGCTGCACAAAAGGGTGATTGTCTGGAGCTTGAATTAAACGGAGAAGGCTGTGGGCGTTTTTTGCAAAAGACTGAGATGACTCTAACTCAAGGGAATCCTGACATCATACAGACAGCATGTTGTCCCCAGCAGCGGTTTCAAGTAGCCAGCAAATAAAGTCATCACAACGGATGGCATTTTGAAGAAGGATTGTGAAAGTGGGAAAAGCCTACGTGAGATGTTTTATTAACCCCTTCCTAATGAGGCCTGTTTTTTTGGTCAATTAAGATCAGTACCTTGTATTGTAGGTGCATATGGAAAAAAAATGTGGTATCAAAATAAATGCAACACACGTGAGATTATAGCATAGGTCTAAAAATAACTATACATATTACAATAAAAGATGAAACTTTATTTCTGTCTGACAAAATATTACACTTCTGGAGTCTGTATCTCTTTGGAGCTTAAAGAAGAGGAATGACTTTCCAGATTGGCCATTTTAGCACATTTAAGCATACCTGTTCCACTAAGGTTCTTAGGTAACAAACTATAACTCTTGTTCCACTTGTTATATCCTGTTTGTCCTTAAATATAGGAATTCTTAACACCCCTCTGTGGTAAAGTCACTGAACTAAGGTTGTTCCCACAATGCAACATTTTGGGAGCCCCTTAACTAGGGCTGTAGCGATACACTAACCACGTGATACGATACGATACACGATGCACAATATTCGGCTCACGATACGTTATATATCAATATTCATCTTACAATACATTTACATCATTTTCCGAACGATTTTAAAGGGACAAAGTGATTTTGGTGACATCTTGTGAGTGTTCCAATGACTTTGTTCGAATTTATTGAACTGAAAGCATCAATTACACATTATATGGCTGACAGGCAGCTTGCAAATGCTGGACAAAATGAATAATTTGTTGAGAAAAATACAGTGGTACCTCTACTTACGAACGTCTCTACATACGAAATTTTCAGGTTACGAAACGCCTCAACGGGAAATTATTGCCTCTTGTTACGAAATAAATTTCAGGACACGAAAGGCAAAAATACAGTACGCGCTGCTACTCGCAGCTCCCAGAGTTTACCGAACGTAAACATACTTGTAGCTGCTCTACCACTGGCTATCGCTTAGCATCTTCCTGGCATCCCATTGGCTAGGAGGGCCTCTTGTCTGTATGAGCGTAACCCAGCAACCCAGATAAACTAACTATTTTTACCTCCGCCAAGAAGGTTATGTTTGTCTGTCTGTGTTCCAAGATAAATCAAAAAGTTCTGGATGGATTTTGATGAAATTTTCAGGAGTTGTCGGAAATGTGAAAAGGAAGAACTGATTTACATTTTGGGTGTGATCCGGAAGAAATCCTGGATTCTGGGTCACTTTCAAATTTTGGATAATTGTTGCACTCTGTGGAGGTCTGCGTCCTCAAAATGCTTTTCTAGTTCTAACATGTGTTTCTTACAGGTTTTTATGTCATTTCATGTATTATTTATAATTTATAAAAAAAAAAATATATGTTTGAATTTTGGGGGGCTTGTAACAGATTAGGGCATTTACATGGAAAACGCGTCTCTACTTACGAAAGTTTCAGGTTACGAAACTACTTCCAGAACCAATTAATTTTGTAAGTAGAGGTACCACTGTAGTTTCATTTATTTAAACAGTGCAAATTGTTGCTGGCAAGCTTTTAAAGGTGGGACACGGGGGTTTTGAAAAGAAAGCTCAGAATATCGATACCCGCTGCTGAAAAATCGATACTCGATACTTGATAAAATATCGATATATATATATATTGCAGAATCGATAAAATCGCTCAGCTCTATCCTTAACAGATATATGATATCTCAAGAAGTAAGAGTAACTGTTAATTTATTAAACTGCTGCTGCTATTTTATCCTCTCAGAGTGAGATTTCTTGCAGGTGATGAACTACCAGAGCCTGGACAAACAACTCCATAATCAGGAAGTCTATCCCTTCATTCTAACGGAGCAGATGTAGTAGCACTGATTAGGATAATTTATGCATCTGGAAGTAGAGGAAGACCTGCTAGACGGCATGCTGTGGAAATCTCCCTCAATAGGGGAGATTTAATCAAATAGTCTCTTTCATTCCCTCCCTGTGCACTTCCGTATTCTCATACACAACAAACACAGCTTCCAATTAAGAGAGTCTGCGCCTGTCGATGCTGGATGTTGCCCTTTTATGTTAACACGAGCCCATATGCTCAGTCTTAGTTAAGGCTGTCAGGAGTCTATACACCACATCTGCGCTTTGAATGATGATTTGAGGAAAACTGAATGTGATGGGTTTGACACAGGTTACGTGAACTGAATATCACCATTTTCAACGAAAGAAAACTGTAACGCGTTTTTCTTGGGCGTCTTTAGTCACGCCGTCTGTGCCTTCCTGCCTCATCCCGGAGCAGACGCGCATATTGATCCGGAAAATACCGGAATAGACTGATGGTCTGTTGGGCATCCGAGCGGCTGATGCACGCCAGTTTACAGGAGATAGATTTCATTGTGTTTCATGATGACTCTTCTCCTCACTCTTCAGTCAAAAGTGTAGCTGACTGGAAATAAACAGTGACGGAAAAGGAAATGGAGTTTCTCCCTCCTACTTGCTGTGCAGTGGATTTTTCTCATTATGCTTCAGCAAATCCTTCAAACTATAAACCATCAATAGTGACTGCGCAAAGCATTTTAATCCAAGAGCCCGATATTAAACCCTGCAGTTTGCAGCAGAGGACTGCTGTTAAACTGTCAGAGTGTCTAAATAATGTATATTGTGTGAATGTGAAAGGAGGACGGTTAACCGCATAAGTGATATCTCTTTTACCTCTGGTGTAACAAAAATTTACATGAGATGTATCAGAGACGGGCTGTGTGACTGAACCGTCATGTGCTGCCCCCCCCCACTGCTGTTGAAGTGACTGACCTGGTGGAGATCATTTCCCAAAGTGAATTCCTGGAAATACCCAGGGGCTGCTGATGTGGCGCGGATGGCCTGCCACAGCTGGTGCTGGCAGCCCCCCAGGTAGTGGGAGCGTACCCCGGGCAGCAGGTTGTAGTTCCTGAACACGTACGCTTTCAGAGGAAGGCCCCGGTTCACAATGGTGCTCACAGCAGCCACCTACAGGCAAACCAAATGACATTCAGCGTGACGGTTTCTCGAGGTATGAGGGTGCATTTTAGCACAAAACAGATGCAAAAGGCAGGACTGATGACATTAGTTGACATTCCTAATAAAAGTCTCCAAGCATCTTAGATTTAATATTGTCCTTTAGCCACAGCAGGTTCAAACGGCTTTGCAGTATATTTTTCAATTTATCTGCCTTATAGATAGATGTGAGAGAACCTTCAAAGAACTTTTCTGTAACCTCAGAATCAGAATTGCTTTATTGCCGTTGTCAGTAAAGACAACAGTGTGAGTTCAGGCCTGTGCCAAACAAAACAGAACAAGAGGGGAAAATGAAAGAGATGATCTTCAATAACTCACCTTGGGGCATTCAGGGTTTCTTGAAGTCTCCACCATGAGATGAGAGCCCATTTTTTCTCTGTTGACACAAAGAAACGTGATGTTATTCTCTGGTTCAGTGAATCGTGAGTTACACTGTGACTAGATGGAGACTTCTTCCTGGAAGAAAAAACTCCCACCTATACATCAGTTAAAGGAATTTCAAACCCCTGATCAGAATGCAGGGCTATTATACCGTTGCTAAGGTGTTTAGACAGTTTACAGAAATCTGCTTATACTTTTCAGGACTTCTAACTGTTATTAAGAATGAAGGGACCAAAGTGATTATGTTTCAGGTCAGCCAGGGCACACTTTTCATTTTCTATACGTAATCTTATAAAAAAAACAAAAAAAAAGCATGACCTGATTATTGGGAGCAAAAGGTGAAGATCTATAAAATATAAATGCATTGTATTTTTGCTGTTTACATGTTTTATAATGTCACATGACTCAGATTACTCTCAGCACAATGACCACCCTGTCGTGAACAATAACAGTGGAAACTGACTTGAGGATGTTCTCCCAGGCTTCGCTGTCGTAGAACGCGTGGCTCCAGCCCATCTTCACGGTGCCGACAATCATGTTCTGCTTGAAAACATCTGAACCCAGCTTCCGGTACAGATCGTCACACTCCTTTCCCGGGGACCTGAAGCACCCCTAGCATAAACCCTAGGACGGCACCTGAAGTAAAAATGAAAAGGAAAAAAAAGGGAGATGCGCTGGGAAATTCAACATATAAAGACATGCTGTCGTTTACAGGAATTATGACCGTTTTAATCACTATTAGAAAATGCAACAAGGCCAGTAACAAAGCCGGAAATTGGCTCGTGGTGCTATCCTGAAGATAACCTGTGACATAACACTTATAGGACAGGACTGATAGGAAGATGATCAGCTCACAGACTGTTTGTTAGGAACACCTATATCCTTTGATAAGCCAGGATGTAAATAGTACTGACATGATCATTAGATTTCTCAGTGTTACAACATCTGCTCTCTCGCATTCATGATCAAGAATCACAGACACAATTAAGGAGGTGGAACAGTACAGTGAGAGCAGGGGAGGGGCTACCTGAATAATGCAGGTAATCAAAGTGGACACATGTGGCCCAGATAAGTTCCCAATGTGTGAACATTGTTTGATCTGGCAGGCAGATTACATTATTATCTGACAGCCTTCATTAAATCTGATAATTAAGTGGCTGAAGCAACTGGTAGAAATTAAGCCCAAGAGAACTTCAGGCAAACAGACTCATAGTTATTACAGCCCACTGTGCCCCGTTAATAAAATACAGCTTTCCTAATCTGCTGTGACATGAAAACAGCAAGACTGCAGACGGGGAACAGTTTGAGGATGGTCCACAGCACCCCCTAGTGGTTGATTCTATTTACTGAAGGGCAATAATTACAGCAGGTTTGTACACATTTTAAAGATCTTTGACATCCTAAAAATCTGTGCAGGAGGAAAGAAAAAAACAACTCAATCTTAAAATTTATAATATTTGCTTTGACCAAGCTCAAGGACGAAACAGACGTACTGATGTGAGCGCAGCTGCTGATGAAATTGAGGTCAAAACAAAGTGCGGAACAACAAATAGGTCAGTGAGTGATCCATGCTGCCAGTCTAGCCTGGTCCCTTCTAAATGTTTCACACTGTTCTGATAATCCACAAACATGATACTGTCCACACATGCAGAAATAGGGCAGCAGGACGACATACCTGTGCTGACACCACAAATATAGTCGAACAGTTTGTAAATAGGTTTGCCGGTCAGGGCCTCCAACTTCTGTACAGTCTGAAGAGCAAGAAGTCCCCTAGAAGAATAATGTCAGACACACACAATAAAAATTATACACAGTATCACTCTGGAAAGTGAATGCTTAATTTCATATTTATCAAGAACGCATTTAATGGACACCAATTTATATGTGAACCAAGTGTATGATTTAGTGCTGTTAGTCTCTTGCTTATCCAGACCTTCTGGTCTGGCCTCAGGTACAGAAAACACTACTTTGATCCATCTTGACAAGACGTGATATCAGTGCTTCATATGTAAAAGCAGGAAAGACGAGGAAAACAAAGTTTAATATCTACCTTAATCCCCCTCCATCTATGGACAAGATCCGTACACCTCTGCCTCGGACGGGCTTTTGATAACCAGCGAGTGCAAGAGCTTCTCTAACTGCAGCCCTTAAACCCGGATCGTCAGCCTGCATCAGACGCAGTAGGCAAGGGACAACTTTCTCCTGAGGAACACAAACGTATAACAGCAGCAGAATTTGAATATTCTGTTTATCACAACAGGCCAGGAACAGAAAAGTGTACAAGTAGGAGATGAAAGGTCGGTTGGAACATGTAGAGAAAAGGGTTTTAAGAATAGTGTGGGTATCGACTGTGAGACTGGCATTAACTATGTTGGAAGGGATACACTTCTCTTACTGTCCTCCAACGTATCTGTCACACTGCATCTCTCCTACTCTGCTTTATGTCTTTTTATAGCATGAGGTTATTCAAACAATGACTCAACATATCAGCGTTAGATGAATGACAGGTGGTCCCTGGTGCGTCTCTCTCAAACCTGGAGATGAATGGCAACTTTTCCTGTTTCACAGACCAAGAAGTATTCAGCAAAGCATTTGCTAAAAAAATCGGTTTTAAAAAGGGAAATTAAACTATATTTTCAAGATTTAGAAAAGTGAATGGGATGGATATGACCATGATGACCACACCAGGGTTTAGGGTACCAACAAATCACAGAACGTAAAACCGTCACAACCAGACAGAGAAAGGTTTGCTGAATGAGGACATTCCTGCTCTCAGAGCACGTCAACAGTCAGATCTCTGTGAACCCTCGCTTACGTTCCCGCAGCCATCTGCAAAGCTGTTTCCCAACAGCATGTTGATCCAAAAACAATTGCTGATTTTACAGATATAACAACAGAAATACCAGAGATACCATATTAAAGAACATAACAAATGTTTAATATTCTCAAAGATAAGAGCGAGGAATGAATAAATATCACAGTGCACCGCCAGTATCGAGCTGGTTCTAAATCCGGTTCTGGACCAGGTCTGGATAAGCTTAGGTAGAAAAGGCCCATTAGTGGGATGGGAAAACCCCTTAAACCCACATATAAAGTCACTAATCCCACAGATGCTTAAAACATTGCTTTTATTTTATAAGTGGCAGCCCTTCTGGAAAAGAAAGCAACAAAACAAAACCAGCGATATAGATAATTAATTTTACATAATTTTATACCTTCAAACAACCATGGTAGACAGCTTCAATGTTAGGGAGTGTACATCACATGGCTCCAAAGCAAAGAGAATACACATCTATTCCTTAATGGACGATGTGACGTGGGTGAAGATCTCTGGTGAAGAAGAGAGGATGGAGGGCACTGATTCAACGTGAGGGGAAGGAAAATGGGAAGAATGTCGACTTGCAAAGAAAATATCAGGACTGATGGCTGCATGAGTGGTGATCCCATCTACTTTGCCTGAATAACTGGAGGAAGTCCAGTTAGTCAGGGAAAGTACAGCAGGAAGGCTGGAAAGGCACAGATCTGCAAAGCCCTGGGTAAGTGTGAGTGCTGCCTCCTTACACATCCACAGCACACGGGTGACCTCCGTTACTTCTGGCCTTTGGATGGAGCCAGTAGATGTTGGATGCGTACAAGGTCGATCCATCACATGGCCATATATAGATGAACAACCACACATGCTCACTCTCTTTTCTATGGGCAATTTAGAATCACCAATCAGCCTAACAGCCAGACTGTGGGAAGAAACCAGAACCAGAAACCAGAACCCCACAAAAGCATGTGGAGAACATGCAATCTCCACACTGAAAGGAACCTTTTAGTTTCGAGGCAGCATCGCTAACCACCAATGTCGGGACCTCCTGTTCTATTTGTAGTTTAGATTAATTAATTGTTGTTTTAATCAAGTTACTAATTAAGCTGGAAATCACAATGGTTGCGAATGATAGCTAATCCAGCTGACTGTTAGTGTGTATGCAACTGTAGACAAAGTTTATGATTTTATTAAAGGTTTGTTTGCAAAACATTGACAATCTAGACTTTTTTACATCTGACGGAACAGTGACGTTTGTCCTCCTATAAGTACTTGGGAGTATAGATAGATGAAAGCCTCTCATTTAATATACATATTTCTAATCTCATTAAGAACCTCTAATTGGCGATTGGTTTTTACTTCGGAAATAAATCATGTTTCACATCCTCTGCAAAGACAAAAAAATCTTTGGAAGCCACTTCAGACTGTGATTGATTATTGTGATATACCACACATGCACGCAACCTCCTCCACTTTAAGAAGCCTTCATCCAGTGTATCATGCTTCTCCACATTTCATTTCTAATCCAAAATCTCTCACTACTGAATTCTCTGTGATTTAATTGGCTGGACATACTTCACTATTTGTAGACAAAACCACTGGTATATTTTCATCTATAAGCTTTGCTGGGTAAACTCCCAGAATACCTCAGTACTCTTCTCTTTCAGCTCTAATAGCTACAGGCTCCACGCCTGGTTGCTCTCGAAGGTCTCCAGGGGTTTGGACAGACCTTGGCAATAACAGTGTTTTCCTAACATGCACCAAAGTCATGGAAAAATCTTCAAAAAGTTCTCAAATTAAAAACATTCTTATCCATTAATAGTTTCAGGAGCATCGTTAAGAATGCAGCGAAGGGCAAATTTCTTTTTTCTTTTTTTATATTTTTAGAGGCCACTGAGCTGAATAGTTGTCATTCTGCTTTACAGTTCATTTGTGTATTTCATGTATTTTGTATGTGTTGATTTTGAATGGCTGCTACCTTGACAGGTCTCCTTTCTCTCTGATCTCTGATCTCAGTGGGACTTCCTGGTTAAATAAAGGGAAATAAATAAATAAACTAATGCCCACTGGACAGTACTACTCAGGATGCAGCCTCTACTACCCTGGAAAGGAACGTCTGTAAATAAATATGCATGTCTGCATGATTTTTTTTTTTTTTTTTTTTTTAATTTCCAGCATGAGAGTTAATCCTTTTGAGAACATCAGACACTGCTTCAAGATGCAGCTACTCTTGGGGGGAAGTTGGCATTTTTAGATTTCTCACCTTGACTGCAACACCACGAGTCTCTGGAAACTCCAAGAGGTGGTAGCTTAAATCCTCCACCCTGCTGATGTAGACCCTAACATCTGATGCTCTGTGGAGAGCCTGAACCAGAGCCCGCGTTCGGTTGTCGACACTCACCCTGGCAATGATCTGGGAGAGAGAACAGTAAAGATTCTATTTTTCTTCACTGGGTTCTTGGTCAAAAACCTTGATAGATCAGCAAAAAAAAAAAACAAAAAAAAAAAAAACCTCTTTCATTGATCCAAGATGTATAAAGATACACACAAAAGTCTCATATTAGATATTTCTTTCAAGATCAGATGATCTGCAGTGACAGGGTCAGACCTTTTCAGTCTGATGTAACCTGGACATTAGATCATTAGATTCTTTTTTTAAAATACATATTTAAACATGAAGGGGAAAGTCATTCATTTCCAATAGTAGCTGAATGTTTAACTTTGATAGTTAGATAGCTTTCATTTTTCCCAAATACATCTAAAGTTTTTAGGATGCCACTTTTCCAACATAGCTTAACTGTGAGAAAAACAATTATCATTTTGGGGGAAATTAAAAAAACAACAACACTTTTTTTCTGTACTTGACACCATATTACGTTAGTGACAAGCATTCAAAAAACCCAACATAACACAACCTTGTCATTTTGTTACTGGCTGGCTAATGAGATGTGTCATTTCGTTAGCGGATCAGATTTTCAGGGTTCAGTTACATCACAGACCGAGGCCATAGAAGAATGATCCAGCCTCCTCCATCTCCATCTTTATCAACACCCGTCTTCCAATCATGTACAATCAAATAGTCCAAAACTGTGACACCGGTTTCAAAAGAGGCACACCCAGCAGAGGAAGGATGTGGATGGAACTCTGTGGTTCAATCCAACATCTAAAACCAGCTGATCTGAATAGAGGTGTGAAGTCATGGTCAAAAAGGGTGCTTTTGCACTGTATCCCTGTGGTATTTTGACCACGTCACAGACACAGATGACCCAGATCTTTCACACACATCATGATGTCCTATTTAAAGATACCTTAGGTCTGGGTGGGTTGGGTGAGTCTGATACAGCTAGCATCTGAGACAAAAGTAGGTCATGATGACAATATTAAACTTTTTCACCTGGAATAAGCAATATACAATATACACTTAAATTATATATATATATATATATAGTTTCTGTAAACTGGATAATAGTATTTGTATGTCTTCTCAAGAGAGATGATTAGAAGTGCACCCCTTCTGTAAACCATTAAAGTCCCCAAAGTTATTTTTGAAAACAGATTCCTAGAAGTCAGGCTAGGCTCCTAGTCAGACTAGGAGTCAAGCAGATTCCTAGAAGTCAGGCTAGGCTCCTAGTCAGACTAGGAGTCAGACAGATTCCTAGAAGTCACTATTCTGTATGCCTGTGAGCAGGCATATAGAGTTGTGAGGGCGTTAGTCCATGAACAGCAGGTAGCCTGCAATAATATACCCATTACTCAGACCTACAGTTTCTAATTAGGACACCATGTTTTGTTGATCCATTAGAAAATATTACATCCAACATAGATAGAATCTCATTATTGAGTCTCAACAATAAGCACAAAAGGATAATATGAAGCTGCATGAATGTGGAAAATCCAATAGCATCCCAACAGGATCTTCAAAGAACTGCTTTTTTTAACCACAAAAGGAAAGGTCTATCATTAAAGTCTTGATTTTTTCACACCTACCTTTTCCCGTTGAAGTAGAAGTTTCTTAGCTTTCTCCTCTGCGGCGATCTGTTCTTTACTAATTTTGGAATCAGCCTGTTTCACTGCTATGTCCTCAGATTTCCTCTCCTCCAGTGCTGCACTTTTGGTCTCCCCTGTCCTGAACTTTGGAACAAGAGGAGCAATATAGTTCCCAACAAACGCCTGCACAGTGGGAGCCGAATAGGAGAGGTACTGTCCCAAACTCTTCTTAGAGGTGAGTACGGCGACTGGAGCAGCTGAGTCTGTTTGATCTGACACCTGCACGAGCTTTGAGGTCTGTTTATCCTGAGTGGATTTAGAGGAGCTGTCAACATTGTCCCTTTTCTTGTCCTGAGTCTTTGTGCTGCTGCCAAAGTATGAGTTGATGTGATGAGCTAGGTAGCTGTAAGTCTCATCCAGGCTGACTGAAAAGGTGCTTGGATGGAAAAGTGCTGTGGTTTCATTGGACGTTGTGTTCTTACTATCAGTGTCATTTAAAGACAGTGGAAGCTCCTCTGGCTTCCTGGCACAGCTGGCTTTGACGACGGGCACCACACGTCTCAGCCTTTTCTCCTGACCTTCACGTACAGTCAGGACTGCGGCAGTGACAGTCACTTGGGTAGAACTGACAGGATGGGTGGAGGTAGTGGCACTTGCATCAAATGCAGCAGCAGAAGTGGAAAGAGATGGACTGGCAGAAGGGGAGTTTATTATGGGTGTAGGAGATGCAGAAGGCAGAGTACCATTACTGGAAATGGGAACAGACTCAGCTTTTGGCGTTGATTCAACACTGGCCACTTCCTTTTTTCTTCCCTTTAAAGCATTAGATTTGAAGCTGGAGATTTTAGACATTAGTTCCGTATGTGTCCCACTCACAGCTTTCGAAACTGTATCCAATGTGCTCTTGACACGGGACATGTGTTGATTTAGACCGGCAGACCACCTTGAGGCTGAAGTGTTCAAATACTGGGAGCTGGTGTGGAGTCCGAGCCGCTGCCTAACCTGGTTAGCTTTAGATCCCTTACGACCTCTGATCCTCAGGTGATGGAAATGCCTCAAACTCAGATAGCCAGTGCTGTAGAAATCAGATTGTTGCACATGAATCCTACAGTGAGAGGTACCAGGCGAGGGAAGTGATGCTGCTGACTTGCGAGCGTGGACGTGCCACATGAGAGATGCTCTGCTTATTTTCACCCAGACATCTGGAGCCCATCTCTGATTCATCCTGTTTCAGGGATCTGAACTTCAACTCATCCAGAGGAATATAAAATCTACAATCTTTTTTCCTTTTGTCATTGACCTGGTAATGAACAACAAACAAATGGAATGTTTAAAAGACGGGCAGAAGAAGAATAAAGGTGAAAAAAAAAACAAACAAACTTATATGTCGACGTGACAACAAAAAATGTTAAAAATAGTAGCTCCTTTATCTTGTATATGAACATTACTCATTTAAATCACATAATACCTTTTCTAGCTGGTCATATCAGTGAAGAAAACAGTCTGACTTGTAGTCGAATACAGGGAAATATTTATCTAACATACCATAAGAATGACCATTACCGTTACTAGCTTAGCGCGGTTTGCTACACCGTTAGCACTAATAAAGACTTAACAACTCATACCAGCCTTTAAATTATGTTGCCTCAACAAAATCCATAATCCTTTAATGGTTTCATTATGTCATGTCCCGTTCCTTCGCAAAACGTTAACACAAAAGTACAACAGCCTTTGCTTGTGTTACGAGCCTCTCGACCTGACAATTTCCAGAATGACGACACGGATGGACACAGTCGAAAGAAAAACAACGATCACGTGGTTCCCCATCTGCCTCACCATTGGCTGTGTGAAAGTTGGCCCATAAAAGGAAACTGTTGATTGGCTAAACGCATTCTCCTCACCCGAAGACCGTTGTGCAGGAGATCAACAGTCAGTATCAGCAGTGCAGACTGGTATTTGACCAGACAGGCGGTGTGCGTTTTCAAAATGAAACGTGAAGGTCTTCGGCCCTCTGTGAGACATGACAAACTCTCATGATAAAGCGGAGCACTGTGGATCTAATTGTGAGACATTACAAAAAGTTTCAAATTACAATATAATAATCGCAATAGCTGCCTTTGCATGTGATTGTGTAAACTACATTATAAATAATGTGCATAACCTAGTATTAGGTCAATTTTTAAATGTTAGGTAATTAATGCAAACTAATAGCATTTTTTTTAAAGAAAAAATAAAAAACTCTAATATCCTTAACAGAAAAAAAACTAAAACATTAGCTTTGTTCATTCTAAATTGAAGCATTAAAGGTGGGGTGGGTGTTGTTTTTTTGCAACACTTTTTACAATATTGCCTGAAAACCTTTTCACATTTCCATTGCACCCACTGAAATAAAATGTTTGCAAAAAAAAAAACTAAACATTTTGGTCAGTCTAGAAGGTATAATCAGAGAAAAACTCTGACCAATCAAAAAAGTGATCATCACTATTTTGATTGGCTGCCTAATACGTCCATCAAATATCACCCCTCCCTCCCTCCCTCCCTCCCTATGGTTCATGCAGTCGTGAATCATGTGAAGGCGTGGTTTCGAGGGGTGAGCTGAAGAGGAGGAGGCGGAGCCTTTGGGAGGAGGGAGGGAGTGTATATTTTCAAAATCTCACTTGAGTTGGATTGCTGGAACCGTTTTTCAAACAACACCTACTCCACCTTTAAGACTAAATATGTAATTCAGTGAGCTGCTGAGATCTTCAGGGTACTGTGCCATCACAGACCCATATAAGTGTAGAATTTTCCAGAATTCCACTCTTTATTTCCAACTATTTTCACATACTACTGTATTTGGTGACCCTATAGAGTGGGTAGCACAAAGCTTTTAGAGTAATTGTTTTGCTGATCCTACTCACTTTTTTTAAAACAACTGTATAAAAATGGTTAGTGCCATAAGCTGGCAAAAAAAAAAAAACTTTTTTAAAGTCAGATATACACACGTGGACAAAATTGTTGGTACCCCTCAGTTAAAGAAGGAAAAACCCACAATTCTCACTGAAATCACTTGAAACTTACAAAAGTAACAAATAATAAAAATTTATTGAAAATCAAATAATCAAAATCAGCCATCACTTTTGAATTGTGATTAACATAATTATTTAAAAAAACAAACTAATGAAATAGGGCTGGACCAAAATGATGGTACCTCTAAAAAGATTGAAAACTATTTGACCAGAGTGACATGATTAACTCAGGTGTGTCCTTTAATTGACATCACAGGTGTTTCCAAACTCGATAATCAGTCAGTCTGCCTATTTAAAGGCAGACAAGTAGTCACTTTGCTGTTTGGTGAAAAGGTGTGTACCACACTGAACATGGACAACAGAAAGCAAAGGAGAGAATTGTCCCAGGACATCCGAAAAAAATTATAGACAAACATCTTAAAGGTGACGGCTATAAGACCATCTCTAAACAGCTTGAAGTTCCTGTGACAACAGTGGCTCATATTATTCAGAAGTTCAAGACCCACGGGACAGTAGCCAACCTCCCTGGACGTGGCCGCAAGAGGAAAATTGATGACAAATTGAAGAGACGGATCGTTCGAATTGTATCCAAAGAGCCCAGAACAACCTCCAAAGAAATTAAAGGTGAACTCCAAGGCCAAGGTACATCAGTGTCAGATCGCACCATTCGTCGTTGTTTGAGCCAAAGTGGACTTCATGGGAGACGACACCACTGCTGAAAAAACTCATAAAAAAGCGAGACTGGAATTTGCAAAAATGCATGTTGACAAGCCACAAAGCTTCTGAGAGAATGTCCTTTGGATAGATGAGACCAAACTGGAGCTTTTTGGTAAGGCACATCAACTCTATGTTCATAGACTCAAAAACCAAGCATACGAAGAAAAGAACACTGTCCCTACGGTGAAACATGGAGGAGGCTCAGTAATGTTTTGGGGCTGCTTTGCTGCATCTGGCACAGGGTGTCTTGAATGTGTGCAAGGTAATAAAATGAAATCTGAAGACTATCAAGGCATTCTGGAGAGAAATGTGCTGCCTAGTGTCAGAAAGCTTGGTCTCAGTCGCAGGTCATGGGTCTTCCAACAGGACAACGATCCAAAAAACACACAGCCAAAAACACCCAAGAATGGCTGAGAGAGAAAAGCGTTGGACTATTCTAAAGTGGCCTTCCATGAGCCCAGATCTGAATCCCATTGAACATCTGTGGAAGGAGCTGAAACATGCCATTTGGAGAAGACACCCATCAAACCTGAGACAACTGGAGCAGTTTGCTCATGAGGAGTGGGCCAAAATACCTGTTGACAGCTGCAGAACGCTCATTGACAAATACAGAAATCGTTTAATTGCAGTGAATGCCTCAAAAGGTTGTGCAACAAAATATTAAGTTATGGGTACCATCATTTTTGTCCAGCCCTATTTCATTAGTTTGTTTTTTTTTAAATAATTATGTTAATCAACAATTCAAAAGTGATGGTTGATTTTGATTATTTGATTTTTCAATAAATTTTTATTTATTGTTACTTTTGTAAGTTTCAAGTGATTTCAGTGAGAATTGTGGGTTTTTCCTTCTTTAACTGAGGGGTGCCAACAATTTTGTCCACGTGTGTATATGCAATTTAATCTTGCAGCAGTTA
This sequence comes from Hirundichthys speculiger, assembly GCA_018398805.1. Taxonomy (NCBI): domain Eukaryota; kingdom Metazoa; phylum Chordata; class Actinopteri; order Beloniformes; family Exocoetidae; genus Hirundichthys; species Hirundichthys speculiger. The sequence continues at coordinate 1,539,916 of JAGFBZ010000163.1, forward strand.
GTTTTCTTGTCCGTAATTGTGTGGGATAGTGGGTGTGTCCTTGCTTAGTATCAACCAGTGCTTTAGGCTGGATTATAGTTGGTGCTGGTGCTTTGTGCCAGTGTCATAGAGCAGACCTCCACCAATATAATGGTTTTCCTTCCAAGCCCAACAGGAATCTTCCAGTAAGGCCAGCCCCCTAACCAGTAACCAGCCGGGCCAAGGTAATGAGCCCACAGCACCCCAGAGCTGACAGAAAGTGGATCAGCTCAGAATTCAGAAAGGGCACCAGCCAGCACAGTGAGAGCTCAACAGTAGCTCAAGGGGTACAGCATGACGGTGGGGGAAGGTTGCTTTCACAGCCCTCACAGCAGCAACACCACCCCACAGAGGGTAGGAGACGTGCTCCAACACCCTGAAGGATACAGAGCAAAAAGGCATCGGATCCAGAGGGAGGGCCCCAGAGCTCCCACCACACAGTCTCCCTAACTAGGGGGCCATTATGTCTCATGGGGATCCAGGTGTCACGTGGCAGGGGCAAATGGTCAAACACAACTCGGAAACCCCTATCCACCCCAGCAAACCACCTCTGTAACAACACTGCCACCAGTGCCCTAAGATGATCGACCCCACCATAACCCACGAAGAGTTGAGCCACGACATGCAGCAAGATGGACCAGAAGGGATGGGATGCTGAGGGGGAGAAGGAGGAGATGGGGGGGGGGGGGGGACTGTCATGCTTTCTCAAAGCCTACAATGAAACATTGCAGCTCCCTCTGACCTTCTCTGTACTTTTTTTTAAATCAATATCCTCAAAGCAGATATTGTCTCTATACTGTAGTACGCTTTTTAAGATTAGGCCAATAGGTGGCAGTAATCCAACTCCACGGACGGCAGCTGCCGTAAAAATGCAAGAAGAAGAAGAAATTAACCGGTCTTTGATTGTTATATGTTGGAAACCGAATAGAGAAAAAAACGTGACACTGTCATGTTTGTTGTCGATTAAATAGCTGGAGACAGTGTAAATACCACACGGAGGACGCAGTCAAGTCCTTCTAAAGGTAGGACATGAAGCCTTAAGGAGGAGGAACAGTTGCTCGTGTTAGCAACGCAAGCTAATGAGACCCTGATATGTAACATGCCGATTGAAAAAAGAAAATTAACGCTTACTTAGACGGACGCTTTTCAAGCAAGTGGAATTTCGTACTAAAAGATGGGTAAAGCAAAATGTAACTGGCATTCGCGCTAACACAGATGACTTGAACACTAGAGCGAACAACAATTTTATTTAATTGTATTATATAGCTGCAGTCACATAGTCTAGCCTAAGTGACTGAGTGGAATATCTTATATGAATATAGAGGCGCTGACTTTTTTTTTTTTTTTTTTTTTTTACTTTTACTGTACAGTCTTTACCATCTTGTATTTTTCTTTTTTCTTTAATACAGAGAACACCGCAGCCATGGCGGCCGCACAGTCCGTCCTAACGGCTGCAGTGTGCATCCTCATGATAACGGAGCTCATTCTCGCCAGGAAGGACTACTATGATATACTGGGAGTGCCCAGGGGTGCCACAGAACGACAGATAAAAAAGGCTTTCCACAAGCTTGCAATGAAATATCACCCAGATAAGAACAAGAGCCCGGACGCTGAAGTGAGATTCAGGGAAATTGCTGAAGGTACAGATGATTTGTTATTTGGGGGATTGATAGCTTTCATATCTATCATATAAAGTATAAAATATTTATTTGAAAGCAACACTTTAAAAGCAAAGCAAATGAGGAGACTGATATTCTTTTGCTTGTTCTTTTTCTCCAACATGTGAGTACATGTCATTTTGCTGTGCATCTTTCAGTTTGCTGTGTTAAGACAGGTGAAATGAAACTGAAGGAACTAACATGAAATGTCTTGTCAGGGCATCATGTTAAACTACAGCAGCATCTAAGTGGTTTGACATTGATTCCTCATGTCTCTGCTTCATTCATACTAGTGGTTGCACTTTAAAACATGAAACTTAGATATGCCTGGCATCCACTCTACCCCGATGAGCTTGGCACTCAAAAACTAAAAATCTGTGATCCACTGCAGACCCTGTTTCAGTTGTGGTCTAAGGTGGATGGACAAAACCACAAGCATTTGGACACAATGATGTAGTGGCACACACACCCTTCACGGTTAGCTTTTCCGCCTCATTACATCAACATTCCACTAATTAAATGAATATTATCAGAAGATAAAGAAAATGAGACAGAAGTGCTGCATGTAACGTTATCACCACGGTTGTTGCTAGGCAACAAACAACAGTAATCCATTCAAGATGAACTCTTTCAGCCACACCCACATTCAGCAGTTTCTCACCTTATGTCTATTTTGAAGTGCACTGCTACAATATTAGTCAGTTCAGTTAACAGGTTAACATAACTTTGATGTACAAGTCAGAATGAAAATTGATTGGATTTTCTGTGCCTTTTTTTTTTTTTTTTTGTCTGACGTCCTGCTAGTTTGTTCTGTCATGTGTAAATTGACAAAGCTCAAACCACAGCTGAGAGCCCACATAGACTCAGCACATATCTTTAGTGGAGCAGAGCGGACAGTTACTTCTGTGGCGCTTCTGAACCACGCTGCGGCGCTCCTGCTGGGACCAGACTCATTGACTAGAATCGATGTGATTAGCCATTCAGCTGTGCTTCTGCGCCTGGTGATACCCAGGATTCAACGCTGGTGTAAACAGTGACATGGACAACACATGCTGCTGGTTCCATAAACCAGTGTGCATCGAAGATAATATCCAGTGGAGCACAGATGGTTGTACGATGAGAAGGGGTGTAATGATCTATGGATCTACATTTTTTTAATGACTAACAATCCCATAACATCGGTACAAAATGAAAATATCAATTAAACATTAATAAATGCAATTTTCAATCAGCACAAGTAATCAACTCGCCTTTTTTAAAGGTTTTTATTTAAAAAAAAAAATCATCTAACTCTGTAGCTGAACTGTAAAATAAAATCATGAAATGATAATTTAGTTAAATAATGTGGTTTGATATGAATGGAAGCCATTGAATTCAGCCAATGAACTATATCGTCTCCTGTTGATCATTTGCTCCACAATTGAATCAAATCAAAATCATATCGTGGCAGACTTTGTAATCCTGACAGATACCGAATCGTCAACCAGTTAATCAATGTAATAACATAATGTTTATGGTGTAGTAGTAGTGATGAAGAACCTTTTTCAACTGAACATGCGAATGTGGGGTGGTTTTGTTTTATGAAGGAACCATACTCCTGTGGCTCAAGCCCCCCCCCATCAATTTAAACACTCATTTTGTTACTTTGTTTAATTGGATGGCCTCTAAAATAACCCAAATGTGTTTATTTGGCACATGGTGACTGCAATGTTTGTGGCATGTGCCCTGTGGATGAGTCTGTTTTCATTCTGGAATAGACTACTCCCATCAGAATAGAAATGTTACATCATTTCAAGTATTTTAGAACAGTTTTTGGCTTTGTTCATCAGTCGTCATATGACTAACTTGTTTTATGCTTCCCCCCTCATCTTTGTGCAGCTTATGAGATTTTATCAGATGAGAACAAAAGAAGGGAGTACGATCAGTTTGGTGATACTACATACTTCACCAAGGAGACCCAAGGCAGACAGAGACCGGGAGCCCACCAACCGTTCACCTTTAACTTTGAAGACATGTTTAAGGATTTTGACATCTACAGCCAGAACAGACATGCCCGTCAAAGGAGGCAGTTTGAAGAACACTCCAGGTCCCACAAGGAGTCCCACAGTAGACACAAGAGACACTTTCAAAGTGGTTTTGGAGCAGGTACCTTTGATGACATGTTTGACGACATAGAGAGAATGTTTACTTTTGATAGAAATGCCAAACAGAGCGAAAGCAGGTTTCATGGTGCATCAAAACAACACTGTAGAACTGTAACCCAGCGCAGAGGAAACATGGTGACCACATACACAGACTGCACTGCATCCTAAAGGGACTTCTGACTTAGAATTGCCGCATAGGGTACAATTACTGTGAAATATGAACAGCGTTGTCGTGGGCTGACATTCAATTTCCAGATGACTTCGCCCTATTTTGAAGCTGCTCCCTAAATATATTTATGGATTTATAAATGATTGTAGTAGTTATTTGTTTATTAAGGAGTAAGCTAAGGGGAACTTCTCCTGTATTTTTTTTCAAGCACCTTTTTTCAGTCATTGATTTTAAAAACATTGTTACAATTTTGAAAAATAAAGCAGTCTTGCTCAGCAGGAATGTATTTGTCAGACCACTATTAGTCATCCCAAAAGGCCGCTTACACCAAGAACTATGACAAGGAGAGCATTCATACTGCAAAACGATAATGTTCAGTGACACAAAGCAACTCTTTGATCCGCTGCTGCTATTTTTTGTTGTGCAGAAAAAGAAAGCCAAAGTTGCATGAAAGCGTAAAACTCTACAAAGACGTGAAGAGCTAGGTACATCTATCATTACTCTGTTATGTGACCTGCCGTCCTTTGAGGATGGATTTTATTCAAACTTTGATATGAATCCAGATCAGTTAGATGCTATCCTGGCAATCCTCAAAGATGACAGTAAAGAAAAAATAAAGTTCAGAGAGGTCATCTGCACCAAAAACTTAAAGCAACAGAAAGTAATGTTTTAGTATTTTTAGCTCAGTGAGCCAGCTGAATGATGCTTCCTGAAAGTAAGCAATTATTCCTTTAAATGAAACTGAAACTGGTCATTTAATGGGAGAAATTTGTTTTTGGTGCTTTAAATTAGAGCTATATTTACTACCTATCTTCCTATACCTGTAGTCCTTGGTGTGAATGGCCATTAACGCTATGTTGGGCAGCTTTTGCTTTCTTTGTGCGTAAACACAATAGCAGTCCATGGATTTTTGCATGCTGTTGGTAAATGGACAGCAGCATTCACAGAGACCCGTGAACCCCCCACCAGCTAATCACACAACGTTAATTTGTTTGATGAACTTGTGTGTTAGAGTTTGTACTACTTGAAATATTTCTGTACTTTACAGTGCCAGTATTTTTATTTTAAACTGTTGTAAATGTTGTGGTCAAACCACTATCATCACTATGGTAAAGTCATTGTTAAAGTCTGTGAAACAGAAAATACACCACAAGTAGGAAGGAGGTACATGTTTTAGGGAAATGTTTGTATCTTTTCCATGTAAAAGTAGTTAGGTATACATTTTTTCTTTTCATTAGATATTGATTAATTGTGATGTGTAACTGCTTTTATTTACAGTTTGAGTTTGTTTCTAAAACTGCTTACCTATTTCTGAAGAAAGATGGAAAATTGGCATTGAACTTAATGAAATGTTTAATTTCAGTTATTTCAATGTTAAGGCCTTATTTTCACAAGGTATTAACATGAATTTATCTTCGTTATAGTGACAGACTATTTGTCTACTCTGAATACAAAAATTCTTTCCACAATTAAAAGTATGAAATCCTAATTTACAGTGATGAAGCTGTAAATCTGACCACAAATACATTGGTTATCCTGGTTTTTAAGTGGTTTACTGGACAAACTATAAAGAGTGTTTTATTTGGTGTAACTTGTTGAAGGCCTGCTGCACCATAAGCAGCTGGTGCATCCTCCGGGTTTTAATTTTGATAGAGACAAAGCTTTGTTTTGCTTAAGAAAATAATACGAATGTAATACAACTTTTTTTTTTTTTACTTATAAGTCTACTGATGACTTAAGTTTTGAATAAGTGTTATCTCTGTAGGTGCTTTCATCTAATATCTGTTCATTCATTCCTGTGTGTTGTGCAATATTTATTTCATACTTTCATTTTGTTATTGTGAAATGGCACTTTATTATTTTTAAATAAATCGTACAAAACAATGGTTTTTTTTGTCTATGTTGTTGAAGAGCTATGAAGTAGCAGTTGTATCTTGAATAAGCTGAATATCAAATGACATTGAAGGACAAAGACTCCTTAAAATACATTACGGTAATGCTAAAGTTGTGAGTGAGTCAGAATAACTGGGTTTCCAAAGACGCGGTTTTCATTGATTTGTTGAGAGTATAGTTGTAGGAAAATGAGAATCACGTGAATTACTGGTTTTACGGCGAGTTAATGCATCATTACTGGGTTTTGAAAAGTTTAGATTGGGTTGACGTTTAATAATTAGGGTCCGCATTATTCTTACACCGGCGTACGCCAACTTGGCGGAATGTTGATGGAACATTCATACTATTTAAGAGTATGAGTCAGACACACACATACGCCTACGTTGATTATATGGTTGCCAGGAAACACAACTGTTGTCTCATAACAGAGTTTAAGTTTTGGCCCTGTTTTATACAAGCAACGTATGTCCACTGTAGTGGGATTTCTTCTCAAGTGAAAGTAAATTACTTGGATTTTTTTAATGTGTCACATTATCTTGTCAACAAATAATACCATCATAAACCTACAATTCATTCTGACAGATAATGGTTACTTTAACGTCAAGGCTCCTTGTGTCGGCGAAAGTTTTTCCATTGTTTTGTCAATTTAAAGAGAGCTTCTATATTTTCATTGGTATTGAACAGAGTACAACATCCACTGTAGGAAATGTAGTTTTGCAAAATTGAACCCTAATGTCAAGCGATACACTTTCGTACTTCAAGTCCCATGATGCAACTTTAGACAAGTAGCTGCGCAGTTGTCGGCAAAATCTTCCCCAGTAGCTTTAGCTGAGGGACATTGAATGACTTTGTACCTGTCTTCGGGAACGTAAAGAAAGTTCTGTACTAGACAGGTCGGGATTATCGGAGCTAATGGAGGCCCTCATACCTGTCATAAACAAACTACAAGATGTCTTTAACACAGTCGGTGCAGATATAATTCAACTGCCGCAAATAGTCGTTGTGGGAACTCAGGTGAGAAACGTTACTCTGCTTAAAGGCTAGCAAGTTAGTTAGCCTGCGTAAACTTGTTATGGTTGTTTCTTTCGCCTTCACACGCAGTTTTCTTTCAGTTTCGCCAAGGTATGGCACTCATAAACGTCTAGACTGACTTCACGTTTATGTTTATACTTTTTACTTAAGGTACCATATAAACATGTTGGCATTAGCTGCACGCGATCCTTGTAGCTTTGTGCTGACAGTTGACAGGGGTAATCATCCTCTTAATGTGGCCTTCTGATCATTATCTGAAACATAGAATTTCAGCGTTGTTTTTCTTTCACTTTGATTTAATTGAAATAGAAAGATGCCTTTATAGAAAAAACACTGCTATGTTTGTTTTGCAGTATCCATGAAATTGAACACTATTGTTATAAGTTGTATGAGATATATCTTGGGTGAAAATGAACAGTTTAACAGTAGGCTTCTGTTGTGGCGTGTACTCACACTTAAAAAAATGATAATAATTTCATGGTGTTATTATTTCCTTTTTGTAATGTTTACATATAACAATATTAGTCTTTTTTACACAAAGGGGATAAATAGATGAGTACTGTACAAATTACCATAAACAACTGTAAGTGAACTATAACACTGACAAAGACAATGGCACTGTTAATGATTATCAAGTTGAATTACTACCGTGTGTACACATTAGAGCCTAATTGGTTTAAAGTAGCAGTTTTTGTCTAACCGGTTTACTTCGGCTTGTTAGCTAATAGGATAAAACTGTCTCAGAGGTTGTTAGATAAGGCAAAGCAAAGGGTGTTATAAATACCTCATTGATCATTTGATTTGTTTACTCTTTTCTGCACTGTTTATTGGTGGAGATCAGGTGCAAAATATTAATAAACTGGATGTCTTTTCCTTTGATTAGACCTATTACATTAGTCTAAACACTGAGGTTTAGTGCCGGGATCATATTTTTAGCCTTCACTTTCTTCAAACAAATTAGATATCCATCCATTTAAGGCAAGTCTGTGAGCCAAGAAGGCTATTTCAGTTCAACAGATCTTATTATGGCTGGATGTTGTGAGAAAAGCAGACTTTATATGCCTAATCTCAGTCATGTCAACTGTGTAATTATATAATTGTGGAGCGAATTGCTTAAGAAAGAATGACAAATAAGAAAAAATAAACATCATGTGCAAAGTGGTATTTTAACACGTATTTCAGAGACAGTGTTGTGACGGAATTCTCCAGAGATCACAATGAGCGCATGGGGTGTTGTCCCTGTAGCCTGGCAACAATTGAGCTGATGACATCACATGCAGTTTCAGCAGGTAGTACAGGTGAATTTATCTCAGTAGACAGCATGGACAGAAACTCAGGCATCTCCTCATAGCATCACATCCAGGCTTCCAGCATATGTTATTAACAAGCACAGCAGCAAACCTTCCTCCTCCACCTCTGCCGGTCTGTCTGAAAACTTTATCTGCTTGTTTTGTCCAAACTCTATATAGAGAGGTGCTAGAATCAGGGACATGTCACGGCAACACAATATTGCATTCCAAGCACTTTAGCTGTCTTTGTATTGGTGAAAGCTCATCCATTCTACTTATCTATCACTGCTCACTGAAGGGAAAAAAAAACTTAATCTCTGATGAGGAGAGGTCAGGGAGAGAAAAACAACTTGTCTGAAATTAGGGTGCTACTCTGACAGTTAGTTAGTCTTTGGGAAAACACAATCATCCACTTCTCATGTAAAAAAAAAAAAAAACCCTTCACATTGTTACAGGTACTCATTATAAAAGATAATTAAAATTGGCTGGATTACTATCAGAAATCATTCAACCACAACAGCATCCAATCTAGGACTGAAAACAGTTTCAGAAATTGAAAAACCCGGCCACTAAGATGTTACAAATTAGTGTTCTTACTGTGCCGTTCTTAAGTCCACATAAATGTGGAGGGTATCTGTTAGTCTACTGCCAAATCTATATGCAAAACTGATTTCAAGCACATTAGAGTAACAGCCAGGTTGGTATTGGAGATAAATTAAGAGAGCCTGGATGGAAGTGGTTTGGACAAACAAAGAGAAGGGATAGTGGATATATTGGTAAAAGGATGTTAAAGATTGAGCTGTCAGGTAGGAGGAAAAGGGGACAACAAAGAGATTTCTGGATGTGGTGACAGAGGATGTGCAGTTGGTTAGTGCAACAGAGGAAGATAGAGAAGACAGGGTGAGATGGAAAAGAGGTGATCCACTGATCCAACCTCTAATGGGAAAATTCAGAAGAAGAAGAAAATAACCTGAACTGAAAAAAAATCTCAGCAAATACTCTCAAGAAGATGCATAGAAAGACACGATATAAGCAAAGCCACTTCCATTTACATGTTCATGCACACTTCAAATTTGGTTGTTTTGTTTACGATCTTGTTGTTGCTTTTGTCTACAGAGCAGTGGAAAAAGTTCCGTTTTAGAGAGCCTAGTTGGCAGGGACATCTTGCCTCGTGGCACTGGCATCGTCACCCGCCGGCCCCTCATCCTGCAGCTCGTGCACATCGACCCAGAGGACCGCAGGAAACCCAATGAAGAGAACGGTACCATGACTTTGTCCTCTCTCTTGTCTTTTGTGTAGTTAGCTCATGCTAAAGGAATAGTTGCATCATAATATTTTCCTGTAAACTTACATATAAGCATGAAGTAATTACTTGTATTAACATTATACTGTATATGCGTCATAAGATGAGCAGTGGCAGATTTTTGTTAGGATACTTTTCCTTCACTGACTTGGCTTTTTTTTTTGACTGAGGATGACCTCAGAGTGATGCTGCACTGCTGCAGACTCTCCTGCAGGAGCTGCAGTTAGCCAAGCTAACTCTTTTGATCTCCTGTCACCTCTCTTTAACCACAGAATCCAAGAGAAATGGACGCCTTTCGAGAGGTCTCCTTTAACTTGTTCCTTGTCTTTATGTGTTTTGTATTGCATACTTCCCTATCACCCCCCAACCGCTCCACTACACCACAGCTGCCCAGCTCTCCTTGCCTTTTTTCTGCCCCATCGCGCCTTGTGTTTCTGTGACGTTTTAAAACCGCAAGACCGTGTGGCTTAATTGGCTCAGATTAGGAATTCAGCTCCCTCTCTCCTCGCTGGCTGGTCTCTGTCAGTTGATGTTTCAGTCTGGATTTTGCTTTTTTTTTTTTTAAGTCATTAGTTAATTGTTTTTAACTTTAGTTGAAAAAACACTTGCAAGGCCATTAAACACATGGTTCCCCTAAATCACTAACTGACTCCACCCTGTTGAATATAGTCTTTTTATGTTGATTATTGTAGCTAAAATAATTAGATCATTATTTGAGTACTCTCTAGGCCTTTGCTTCCCAAAAAGCTTTTTTTTTTGTTTGTTTGTTTATTTGTGCTTTTTTTCCCCTGTTTTTGCAGATTATTTGCTTCCATTGTCATTATCATCATTTCAAAATCACAGTTGTTCCTTTGGATTTTTGTCGAAAGTTCTTAAGGTTTTCTACTCCATCTTTTAAAATAGAAACATCCTCCCAAGAGACATTGATGAGCAGATGGTTGTCTCAGGATGCTTTCACACCTGTGGGGTTTAGTCTGGAGTTTGTATCACCACAGTATTTGCCGCCTAGAGCGGACGGAAACCACCTGACCAAGAACATTAGAAAAACGTGATCTCCAGCTGAATCTTCTGTTGAACTCTGGTGTTGTCCTGGTGAGATAGCTGGCACAACAAAAATAGAAGTAGAATCACATGATTTGGGGCTTGAGGATTATGCCCCAAAACTAAATAACTGAGCTAAATAACGTATAGGCTTACAGTTCGATGAGGATGGGCTGCAGACTATCATGAAGTTGTGAGGAGGTTCTGCATCTGATAGAAATCTGTTTTTTGTTTTTTTGTTTTTTTTTCCATGGTGTACACTTCTCATCAAAGAGCTGTGGGAACATTCTCACATTTTTTATTAAAGTAACACATTTAGGTATTCCTGTAAAATCTCGCAAATTTACAGTCCCATCAAGTAACTCAGATCAGAGCCAATGAGCTAAGGTGTGAAAGCATCCTCAGCAACGCTGTTCTCGAGGCCACATCTGTCACACAACCAGTAACTGAAAACTCTCTCATCAGCTGTGTTTCTGTCTGTGCTTTCTGCAGGTATTGATGGAGATGAATGGGGCAAATTCTTACACACCAAAAACAAGGTAGAGTTCTTGATTCCTTGGCTAAAATTTCCAACATTTCAAACTATTTCTAGAAACTTTTGATTATTACTGTTGTCAAACCGATGAGAATGACATTTTACACATGTATAGATGCATTGACATTTCATGAATGATTACAGTAGGTCATTTGTTGGATTTGTGGTATGTCTAGATCAGCAGGATATATAACCTGTAATGTGAGCAGACATACACCCACTGAGCTGCTAAAAATATCTTTATGGCTGTAGGGTAAATGTCTTCCAAGGTTGAGCTCCATGTACAGTAGTTCTCAGTGTTTAAATGAAGAAGCTCTTTCTGATGTCATTAAAAGTCTTATGAGACTAATCAGGATTTCTGCAGGTTTCTTGGTAAAATGTTCTTACTGCATCTTTTTTTTTTGGCCCCTGATTGTTTGAATATCAGAAACTATTACCTCCGGTGATGTCACTTGTACCTGCAGTCCTTACCATACACGCTTAAACTTCCTCCTCAGATCTACAGTGACTTTGAGGAAATCAGACAAGAAATTGAAGCAGAAACAGAACGAATATCTGGTAATAACAAGGTATGCTAATTACACATCTTCCTCATGAAACGTTGGTAGACAAGAGATGATGCACATTGAGAAATTTCAGGATCATTCTCAACATCTTATTACTTTTTTCTTAGGGTATTAGTGATGAACCCATTCACCTGAAAATCTTCTCACCACATGTCGTGAACCTCACATTAGTGGATCTTCCTGGCATTACAAAGGTATGGCAGGTTTCACTTTGGTTTCTAATGTCCAGATTAGTGAATGTGTTTCTTTAAATAACCCCCTTGATCGGCTGCACAGTAACAGTCTTAACTGAACATTTAAAAGATGTCAGAAGGTGTATTAAAACATAACAATGACATTTGAAGCCTATGTGTACTTTTGGAAACAGGTACCGGTGGGAGACCAGCCCAAAGACATCGAGATCCAGATCAGGGAGCTAATTCTGAAATACATCGCCAACCCCAACTCCATTATCTTGGCTGTGACGGCTGCCAACACAGACATGGCAACGTCAGAGGCTCTCAAAGTCGCCCGTGAGGTTGACCCTGATGGTAAATGCCAGTCATGTGCGCTTTACATTCCCTGCCTCAGCATTGTGCTCGTTACGAGTGAAGCATGTATTTCTGTTTAGGCAGGAGGACGCTCGCCGTGGTGACCAAACTGGATCTGATGGATGCAGGCACAGATGCCATGGATGTCTTGATGGGGCGAGTCATTCCTGTCAAACTTGGTATTATTGGAGTGGTTAACAGGTATTACTGCATTATGTGATTCTTAAATTAGCTTGCATTGTTGGAATTGATAATACACGATGTAAGACCAGAACATTCTGACAACGTTTTTTTTTTTTTTTTTTTTCACTTTTTATCAGGAGTCAGTTGGATATCAATCAAAAGAAATCAGTGGCTGATTCTATTCGTGATGAATATGCCTTCCTACAAAAGAAATACCCCTCTCTAGCAAACAGAAATGGAACTAAATATTTGGCAAGGACATTAAACAGGTATGAAATTAGAATAGCTGTGTCCTTGGAATTTTTTTTTTTTTTTTTAGATTTTATTTACTGTTTTTCCATTTAACATGAAATTTTTGGGTCACTTAGTCTATTAACGAAATTGTATTATTTTATCATCATAGATTATTGATGCATCATATCAGGGACTGTCTTCCTGAGTTGAAGACGAGGATCAACGTGCTGGCTGCACAGTACCAGTCTTTACTGAACGGTTATGGTGAACCTGTAGAAGACAAAAGCGCCACGTTGCTGCAGCTTATCACCAAGTTTGCTGCAGAATACTGCAACACAATAGAGGGCACGGCCAAATACATTGAAACGGCTGAACTGTGAGTTACGCAACCCTCTGAGCTGCTGACATGAACGCAGATCCTCCCCCGGTTTTTTTTTTTTTAAATCTCACCTCTTTTTCAGGTGCGGTGGAGCAAGAATCTGTTATATATTCCATGAGACTTTTGGTCGCACATTAGAGTCTGTGGATCCCCTGGGTGGTCTGACGACCATCGATGTGTTGACCGCAATCAGAAATGCAACGGTGGGATTCTGTTTCCTCTTTTTGCCCCAGTCTTTTTTCTTAACTGACTCTTTTACAGAAGACTAACGGTTTAAATTCTCTGACAGGGCCCAAGGCCTGCTTTATTTGTGCCTGAGGTTTCGTTTGAGTTGCTGGTTAAACGGCAGATCAAACGCCTGGAAGATCCCAGTCTGCGCTGTGTGGAGCTTGTTCACGAGGAGATGCAGAGGATTATCCAGCACTGCAGCAATTATAGCACACAGGTAGAAATAAAAACATCCCCACATATGCATAAATAGCACAAATGCGTAACACACAGAGGCAGTCTGTGAGCACATGGCACAGCATTACCAATTACAGTGATCGCTTATCTCTGCAGGAGTTGTTGAGGTTTCCAAAGCTCCACGATGCCATCGTTGAAGTTGTCACCTCCCTTCTCAGAAGGAGACTCCCAGTCACAAATGAAATGGTTTGGACTTATTTTGAATAAAAACCACAGAATAGTTTTAGTGGAAGTTACTGTCTGATCAATCTGTTCTCTCCATTTTTTTTGCAGGTTCATAATCTGGTTGCTATTGAGCTGGCCTACATCAACACCAAGCACCCCGACTTTGCTGATGCCTGTGGCCTCATGAACAATAATCTAGATGTAATAAGTCTACTTTGTCTTTTTTTATAATACCATTTACTGTATGTTTTTTTTTTTTTTTTTTGCACTGCTTTACCGTAATCAAGTGTTCTCACGAGTGCACGGATCAGTGCTTACAGCAAAGCAACAAATGAAACCGTTTTCTGAAGCATGAAAAACCATTCTACTCGTTCACCCTTTCATGAACTTTGGTACATTTGTCAAACTTTTGTTTCTCTAGGAGCAGAGGCGTAACCGACTGAGAGACCTGCCGCCTGCTGTTCCCAGAGACAAGGTACATTCCAGCTCTGCGAGAGATGCCTTTGTTACAACCTTCACAAGATTCCTGTCACCTCATCCTATTCTATATTTAAATCTAGAACAATATTTCTCTCCAGATTTCAGGTTGCAGAGTTCGTGCACACCTCTTCCTGTAGTTCTTTTTCCTGTTTTCTGCCCGTTCTTTACTTTTTCTATATCTTCTCTTTAGTCTCTTAAAAGCCCCAGTGGGCAGCCTTTCTCTCCCACTGATCCTCCTGCCCTGGAGGGTGAGGCCACAAGGTGTGACCCGTTTGCTCTCTGCCTGCATAGTCTGCATCCGACAGCCCCAACGCCTTCCCCTCACGCATTCCCCAGAAACCTTCTCTCGTTGCCTTAAAAATCATCAACTGATTCCAGACAAAGTTGGAGATGGGTTCTTTTTTTTTTTTTTTTTTAAACACCCTGCTAGCTCTACTAGCTCTACTACCCTTGACTTTGCTCGAATTCACATCTTACCCTTTTTTTTTTCCCCCTGCATGTTGAGTACTCTGACAGGAGGTATGCAGTGAGAGGGGAAAAAAGCATGTGAGGGGGAACAGCATCTAAATGAGGATGGCTGTTCTGGATCAGCTGGTAGAGTTGGCTGTTCTCCAGCTGGTTGATGGTTAGATCCCCAGTCCCTGTTGTGTAAGAAACTTAACCGCCACATTGCTCCTAATATTCACATCAGTGTGATTGCAGACTAAAGCATCGTGTTTGCATCTTTACTGAATAATAGTCGGTGCTGTTTGAGTGTTTATGTGAAAGAGGTAATGAAAAATGCACTTGGCACTTCACTAACAATGGAGCTTAAAGGGTGTTGTCCAAGTGTGGACCCTGTACTATTTTTGACATCATACCAGTTTCCAATCACAGCAAGGATTTCTCCAAATTGCTGCAGAAAATTATTTTTTGGTTGAAAAATCTCCATTGCGCCATGATGTACAACAAATATTTCTTTTCTCTCCTTCCTGAGAAGAGGTTGTGGTATCTGTCCGCGCTGCTATCAACCTGTTTTCATTCTTCTAAGTCAGAAGAATGAAAAGCCTGGATGAACTCCTTTTTGCAGTCATCCAAAGAAGGCCCGTGGCATGCTCCAGTTGTGTTCATTTCACCTCTTCTCTGTGCTTCTCACACTCACCGTGCTGTTCCCTGACAGTTAGCCTCCTGCTTGTCTCTGTCTCCCTCTGTAGGCGGCCGTCAGCGGCTCTCAGGGCGTTCCAGTCGGTGAGCAGGTGGACGGTGGAACGGGCAACTGGAGGGGCATGTTGAAGAGGGGGGAGGAAGGTGCAGCAGGTGACAGAGCCACACCTATGCTCCTACCTCCTGCAAGCCCTCAGAGAGGCCACGCCATCAACCTGCTAGATGTGGTAGGTGCTCTACAAACATCCACCATTTAGAAGTGCATGGTCCACATAAGAATTTATTACACCCATGAAATGTAAGCACTGAAATTAATATTTATTCTGAAAGAAAAGCAAATGAAATGGTTTTGTCTCACCAGATAATTTAGTTAAAATCTCTAAAATATGTGGAACAACACATAAAGAAAAGAATTTTAATACATTGTAATTGAAGAAAATATTAACATTTACTCCAGATACAAAGATATTTATCTCTTAATGAGGAGAATAACTATAAGACTGTTAAGATGTTGAAAAGCTTCAAGTTGCTGTGGAGGAAACTACAGGGTGGTTTCAGCCTGCACCATACATAAATACTGAACCTCACACGAGTTCGTGGGAAAAGGCCAAAGATTTCTTAAAACAAACACAAGACAAATGTTTTCAAAAAGCCACATTCTCTACAGCAGTGATTCCCAAAGTGTGGGCCGCGGCCCCCTGGTGGACCGTCGAGGTACTACAGGTGGGCCGTGAGAGGTAATTAAAAATAGACAAATATGTTTTAAATCCTCGATTTTTTTTTTTTAACATATGTTTTTAAATTACGGTCAAAAATATTTATTACATGATTAAAAAAAAATATTTAGAAATAATAAAACAAACCAATTGAGTGTTATTCTACTGTAATATTAACATGACAAGTGACAAGTGTCACCTTATTTGTTGACGCCTTACATTAATACTGGAATGTAGCTTTGAGTCTTGTATGTTGATCAAAGTGGTGTTTAAAGGTTTGCATGGGCCACAGAACTTTTTCATATTTCAAATTGGGCCTTGGTATTCTGAAGTTTGGGAATGGCTGCTCAGTAATAAGTTATATGGTTAGTAGAAGCAGTGGAGCAACATGATTGTAAAGGATAAATAAAACCTCAGGAAAAACAAAACTCCACTAAATGTGTGTATATATATATATATATATCTATATATATATAATATATATATATTATATATATATATATATATATATATATATATATATATATCTATATCTATCTATATATATGTATATATATCTATATATATATATATCTATATATATATATCATATATATATATATATATATATATATATATATATATATATATATATATGTATGTATATAGATATATATCTATAGTCTCTATATCTATCTATATCTCTCTAGATATATATATATCTCTAGTCTATATATATATCTCTCTATCTCTCTCTATCTATCTATATATCTCTCTCTCTCTCTCTCTCTCTCTCTCTTTATTCTCTCTCTCTCTCTCGTCTATCGTCTCGTCTTCTCTCTCTCTCTGTCTCTCTCTCTCTGTCATATCTCTATCCTCTCTGTCTCTTTCTCTATTCTTCTCTCTATCTCTCTTCTCTCTCCTCTATATCTCTCTTCTCTCTCTCTCTCTCTCTATCTATCTCTCTCTGTCTCTCTCTCTCTCTCTCTCTCTCTCTCTCTCTCTCTCTCTCTCTCTCTCTCTCTCTCTCTCTCTCTTCCAATACACAGAGGCAACTCAAAGCCCTTAACAAACGCATTGAGAAACAAATAGAAGGAATAAGCTAATTTAAATAAATGAAAATGCACATGACAATAAGAGAGAGAGAGAGGAAAAAATACACACAAAAACATTCGAGACACTTCAGAAGCACATTTCCAGCAGCACAATGAGGAGTTGGAGAGGAAGAGATGGACTGTTAAGCCTATTATGACCCAGCAAAGAGTGAAAATATGTCATTCAGATTTAGTTGTAAAGCTGGAATATACCTCTTCAAACCTAAAAGAGCATGAACACTTGCCAGACTTTTAGTATCAGCGGACACGTGTAAGACAATCAAACAAACTGACATAATGAGGAAGTTTGAAAAGTTACTGTTTTTATTCTTATAGTGGTATATGAATCATGCTAATCACAAATTACTTATCTGCACTAACAAGCAGATTTGGTGTGTTTTCATTTCCAGCCTGTTCCAGTTTCCAGGAAGTTGTCGGCTCGGGAGCAGAGGGACTGTGAGGTTATTGAGAGACTCATCAAGTCATATTTCCTCATTGTTCGGAAAAATATCCAAGACAGGTACATTTATAGTCAGCATTGTTCTGTTTTTTTCTTTTTTTTAATTAAATTGAGCATCATGCAAATAGTGAAACACATCTTTCCACTGCGTATTGTTGTTTGGCCGCAGTGTGCCGAAGGCAGTGATGCACTTCCTTGTGAACCACGTGAAGGACTGCCTGCAGAGCGAGCTGGTGGGTCAGTTATACAAGACGGCTCTGCTGAACGACCTGCTGACAGAATCCGAGGACATGGCTCAGAGACGGAACGAGGCTGCCGACATGCTGACGGTGACAGATTCTTTACACGTTTCCGTACACAGCGAAAAAACAAGATCCGGTGTCAATCATGCGTGGCTCATTGAATAGATATTTTATGTGATAAATGTTAGATGCATTTCAGAGGGGCATCAGATCTCCACACTGTCATCAATGACTATAAGTGATGGAATTTTTCATTGTGGAGTTTTCATAAAGCTATAGAAAGCTGAGAAGTACAGATTGACTCTTTTTAACCTTTAAAGAGTCCTTCTTACCTGTGGTAACATGAGCAAGGCTGATGGGAACTTTTTTTTAACATAGTGTGAGACATTACTTGTTCTAATTCTGTGACTCCATGTAACAAATTTATTTCCTCTGTGGGATAAGTTTTTCAGCTCACCAGAACTATGAAGAGGGGTCTGGGGAAAGATGAAGGGGCGTTTTCTCCACGATTCCCGCTTCCAACCCGCAGTAGAGCGCACACATTTACTATATGTGTTTATTCCTTTATGACCAACACAAAAAACTATTAGCCTGTTTATTATCGGTTCCCTGCCTAAATAAATAGGGTGAAGACTCAAACTGCATAAACGATGTTATAGATTCCCATAATGGTGCTGAGGCTGCGTAGATGACACTTTTCCCATCTCTTTTATCGTTCCGGTGTCCAGGCTCTGCAGAAAGCCAGTCAGGTGATTGCAGAGATCAGAGAAACCCACCTGTGGTGAGGACAGCCGTCCCTTCAGCAACTATCCCTCCAGGACCCTCATCTTCACGGACCACCCATCACCTGCAGCCCCCCCACCCACCTTACCGTGTCTTGCAGTACCCCCGACTGTAGAGACAACTTTGTAACGCACTGGTGTTGATATGTGTAAATGAAAGTATGGTTTTAATCTACAGAACAAGGACTTGTACATAATGAAGGACGGTATATTTCTCTCCTTCTTCATCAGCATTACCTCTGCCCCTGTCCTAGATGATAATATTTTCTTAATGTAATAAAATCAGTAGATACATAGGTATATAACATCACTCATCACCACTGTGTGGAGCCTTGCTGAGGATTGTCTGCTCTTATTGTAGATTTGAATTAAAATTAGAGATGACAGAACCATATTAAACATCTAGGTCTTCTCTTTATGATATGTTGGTACAGTAAGGTTTATTACCAAAGAATTGCACTTAATTTAGATACTTTTATTTTTAAAGTAACCATTTTACAAATAATTTGCTGTTATTACTTTTGGTGTAGACCTGGAACGACACTAAATCAGGCACATTTGCAGCTCTTCAGCTCTTTGTTATGACAGTATTATTGTCCTAAGCTGTATGTTGGACAAACGTACACAGAGAAAGGCAGCATGCATGGGGTTTTCAGAAAAGTATCAGAGTGGGTGCAATTACTTATTTATTGTTTTGAGCTCGTGATAATTGGCATGTAGCCCAACTCAACAGAACAAAGAATGCAATCACTGTAGACACGCGGGTCAGTCACTGGCGTGGCGTCTGCCTCGGATCTGTCCCGCCGCAGCTTTACCTCAGCCGCCCGCCCATCTTGCCCTTACCGCGGCCCTTGGCACTGAGTAACGGAGGAAAAGAGCATTAAGCACCAAGCTCAGAGTGGGGTGTCACAAATCAATGCACAGAGGCTTGAATGACTGGGCTGATGTTGAAAACAAAAATACCAATCACACTGATGCTGTTTTAAGTACATAATGATGTTGAAATAAATCATATTTTTATGCGCAAAGATTTAGAGGTGTCCTTTGTCATGGTGACAGATGCTGCAGAGGCAAAGCAGATGCATTGTCTCTGAGTCCCAGACGTACCCCCACAACAGGAACAGGACAGAAAGTTTGTCCAGATGCCATGAATTCTGTTTTGTTGTCTTCAATTGATATCACAGTGAAAGGAACCAATTTTGTTCTCATATATGAGACATAAATATCAGTGGCATTTTAACTTTTGGGTATAATGTGCTGACATTTAGATCACTTCTTTTTTTTAAATGTTTAAGATGATCACTCATAGCTGCATAGTTAAAACACTACACATTTACTGAACATTTGCATGCAGTGACTGAGGTGAAGATGGTGAACGAAGCTAAAAGGATGTATTTATATTTTAGTATTCACAGAAAGTGCTGAAAATAACTCCTGATGGATTTCGTGTGTTTCAGTTCTTTGTCAAGAAACGAGTTGAATTTCAGATGATGCTCATTTGAAATAAGTCTGAATTGAGTTGTATACTTACTTTTGGTGGTCCTGAACTCGAGCAAGAAGCTGGTTAATCTGGCAAACACAAAGCTTTTTTAAATATTTTAAAGAGTACTGGATAACAGAAGTACAATCAGAAACCTTAGTCATAAAGACAGAAAACTATTTTCACCCACTATTTTATTTTGCTTATCTTTAAATGGGACGTACTGTTAAAAACTTACATTTTGTTTGGACAAAAACATACTTAGTCTAAATGAAAAACTATAGAGCCATTATGTGAGGTTTGTTGGGTTCTGTGACATCACAGATGCAGGTAAGAGCAGAACTATTCAGCTTTTCCATCTTTTAACTCCACCCAACTTCACATATTACTGTTCCTCTGGAGAGGGAAGCATAAACTATGACAGATCATGAAAGTGGTGCACTCCTCAGAAGATGGAGTTGTACTCCACCGTCTAAAATCAGCTGCTATGAACAGAGCTGTAAAGGTTTGCCTGAAAAGGGAACTGTTGTACTCTATCGCTGGTATTTTGACCAAAGCGTGTAATAGATATTTAAAGAAGACCTTAGAAAATTGTGTCAATTTGGGAGGTGGGGGGCATAATATGTCTCCTTTATCCTCAAAAGACTTGCATGTGTTATATTTTAACTGTTCAACATAAATACTTAAAAATAAAATGGACCCATGCCCAACTACTATTAAAAAGCTGCAAGAACATTTAAGGATGAAGCGGAGGAGGATGTGTGCTTTGATGGATGTCTTCAGATGTTTCTAAGGTGCTCTGTCTTTTCATTGCAGAATATATTTTTCTTGATATGCCATCAGAAACATCAGTGTTGTGGATTTAAAATAAGATTGACTGACTTACATCATATTTCTGTCTTTTAAGTTTTTCACCGAGATCAAATTTCTCCGCTTCAAGCCCCATCAACGACTGCCACAGTTCACCGGCCTTCTCCCTAAACACAGACAGAGGACATCATTTATCATAGAAAATACTCCTGATGTTAGAATTATTTCCTGTATAAATGTTTAATACAAATTAGGCCAGGATTTTGAGACGTAATGTACAAGACAAAAAGCAAAGCAGCCTCGTACTTGAGTTTGTCCTCGCTGAGGTGATCAACGTTGAGAGGCTTCCTGCGGTCGGCCAGGATCTTCTTCTTCTTCTCCCTCTCGGTTTGTTTCTTGCCTCCTCTCCTGTTGTCACTCTGTGTTGTTCAAATAAAGACAAACACACGTCAGTCTGGATGTGAGGTGGAATAATATTTTCCTGGGTCATTTTCTGAGAGGACAGACCTTCTGTCCAGCAGTGTACTGCTGAGTCATGTTTGTGAGGGCCTTCTTCTTCTTGGCATCGTCATCCAGCTTCTTACGCTGTTCCTCCTGCTCCTTACGCTCCTTCTCCTCCTGTGTGCAGAACAGGTGAATTTCTGGTTGAAGAATAAGGACCTTTGTGATGTTGTGTGATGTAAAAGCTCAAGTGTGAGGAAATAAGGTTAACATGCACACCGCAAGTCTGGCCTGCCTCTCCTTCTCTCTCTCTGCTCTGACTCTCTGCTGCTCAGCTCTCTCGGCACGACGCTTCTCCTAAAAAAGAGAAAAAACACACTTACACATAAAAACAACGTTAGTGTTCATTTTGAGGACTCAGAGACATAAGTGACTCCTCTGAAATTGGCATTCTCACAATTCTGTTAACAAGGGCAATGAGGTCTTCTTCCTCCTTCTTCCTCTGGATGAAATGAGCCTCAATAAGAGACTGCAGCTCGGCCAGATCCTTCTCCTGACGCTTCCTGTGGATGTCCTGCCACCAGAAATGCAAGCAAAGGTCAGACATTATCAGAAATCTGTTGAATCAATCTAATCTTTCTAGAGCACAACATTTTAAAAAAGACTCACGTCAAAGTCTACTTTTTCGCCATCAGGGATCTTGGGGGCTGTAATGTTTGTCATAAACCTGTGGATGTGATGAGTTTATGAAACTAAATTGATGTCATGAAGTAAATGGTATGATAACTGCTTTGCATAAAAAGTAGCTAAGAGACTTACTTTGGCTTGGGCTTTGATTCATCTGGAGAAGTTAAAAAATAGGAATCATGAATATACTGATACTTGAGGTAAATACAACATTTACAATCATGGCAAAGGAAAAACTTTTTTTTTTTTTTGAGACACCATCAAGATGATATTCTGGCATAAAACCATGTGGCAACCATCCCACTTGTGGACTGAAGCTCAACCAGGAAGTAGGTTCTGTTGCAGTTCCCCTATTGACCACTAGGTGGCGGCTCCAAAACAGAGCAAATCACAATCGACTCCCATAAAATGGCCAACTTTGCAGCAGAATTAAACATATATTTACAGCCTGGTTTAAAACACACTTTTTCTCCAATGACAGCAAGCCATTTCTGTTACTATTTTAGCTACTTACCCCTTAGCATTACATTGACTTCTGAGCTGTGACTAAAACAGATCATGGTCACACTTTAAAGAGAATCTTTTCTTGAGTTCGTGTGTTGTGTTGATTGTACTAACAGACCACCGTGACTGGCTGTGGTTGATCTGGAAGGATCTAAGGACGAAGCTTAGCTTAGCTTAGCCGTGCTAATCGCAGCAGTCATTTCATGTTGCCACTGAATCATTAGAGACGGCAGGTTCCTCTGCAAAGGCGGACAGCCAGGACGATTGACTGCCGGTTTCAGCATATAGGGGAAAGTCTAGTTCCATGAAAACTGTATCCACTGGATGGGAGCACCGGTTGAAACTGGGCATTACAGCTGTATTAAGGGTTTTTGCTAGATATGTAAACGTCTGGTTTTGAAAGCAACTATGTGAATTCCCATTGATTTGGGGGGGGATTTAGAATGGGATTCTGATTCTGAGTAAGGACAAAACAGGGAAGAATATCAATGTGCTGAACCTCACAAGAAACCCTAAGCTATGATACTGTCAAGTTGGCAAGGAACAGATGAATACTGACTACAAGATGAGTGGTGATCCTGCCTACTTTGCTTGGAATAACTGGAGGAAGCCATAGTGGAGAGGGGCACATGTCGGCAACGTCTAGCAGAATTGTGAGTTTGGCCCCTAACACGTCATATTCCACGATACTCAGGTAGACCCTGTTCAGCTTGGAAAAGTCCTGAAATGATTCTCCATGAGAACTTGGGAACATTTCAAAGGTCAGCTCAGCACCAGGCGCTGCGATGCACAGGCTCTCAGCTGGTGTGAGGCCAAAGGAGCCGAGCCGCTCACAGAGAAACATTTCAAGACTCTTCCAAGCTGAATCATGCTAGGACCTGCAATCAGTCACGGCGACAAGCCCCTCCATGAGGGGCTTTACGACTGGCCTGTGGCGGCTGTCAACGGGTTTCCAGTGGGACTCCAGTCACGCCGAGTTCTGCTGTGGGACCTGTCGTGCTGAGCAGCACTTGTTTCGTTCTGGATAACGTTCCAATAGCGACACTAGAAATGAGGATGTTGGAGCGAAATGAAAAGAAATGAATATAAAGTAATATGATTTATCATCCTCTGTTAGCTGAAGCTAAGCCAGTCAAGCTAAAATAAGCTAACTAGTGGTCTTCTCAGTGCTGTTGGTTCTCGCTCTTTGCAAGACATTGTGGAGCAGTTCAAGAAAAAAAATGTTTTTAAAAGCTCTGTACAAAGCTATGAGTCACATGACCAGAAGCTACAGTCAATGCATAAAACTGACCTTTTGTAATCACACCTTAAAATCCATAAAAATAGAATTAGTGGTTCCACATTTCGTGCCAGTGATTTCTACTTAACCTGGGAGCAACAGGTACAACTTGTCCTATCTAAGCCTCTAACATCTAGGACCAAGCACAGAAGAATATTGAGACTCCGTCCTGCCAGGATCAAAAAGAGCTATCTGCAGTTTGAAGGAAAAAGTTCCTTTGTGCATCATGCAAAAAAAAATGACCACCTGAAAAAAAAAGAAAATTATGTCCAAGATCCTCAAAATACATTATCAAATTGTCTTTAACGGAAGTCTTGCAGTTATCGGGGTCCAAATGTATTTTGCAATAGTCAGAAATAGACTGCACAAATTTGAATAATTTGTGCCAGTAAAAAAAATGTATATATATATTTACTCCAAAATGTTAACATACACTGTAATATAAAAAAAAGGAAAGATGTGCTCTGGACAGACATCAAAGAACATAATTGTTTGACTGGTAACAGTCCGTAGTTTGACTTTAGAAAACATTGCTCTTAAGAACAAACTTCAAAGCACGGAGGAGGAAATGCTATGGTCTGGGGTTGCTTCACCATCTCAGGGACTAAAGAACGCAGTCATTGAGTCATTTATAAATTTGATTAGCATTGTAAAAGCCATATTTCCTGCAATTAGTTAGGCTGCTGAAGTGAAGCTTTTAGAGCACACCAACAAATTCACCAAGGTACGGGTGCTAAAAATTTAAATCCCATAGACCTGTCTCATTCATTTATTCATTCATTCATTCATTGACTGGAGCCTATCCCAGCTATCACTGTGTGAGCAGCAGTAGGAATGTTTTATTACTTGAAAGAACCTGCAGGTAAACCTTCAAACACTTTCCAACTGAAGAAAGTGGTCATTTATGACCCCTCCCATCTGTGGGAGGGGTCATAAATGACAGTAAGATGATGTCAAAGACTGGAAGGGGATTATTTAAAAAACCCACAACAAGTTATTTCTGGTGTAATAGTGGACAAATATAATTTCTGAGGTCAAAGCCACAGAAGAATATCACATCACTTGATTTGAAAAGTTATAAAATGTTATAAAAAAGAAAAAACATAATTTTCTTACCTTCTCCTTCCCTTCAGGACAGCAGTAAAAAGCAAAGGAAAGAAAAATCAATATGTAAACAAACTGTGATTTTAAGAAACTACTTTTTAAATGAAAATCCATTTATTGACACGATAATCCACTCAAGCAATGTTAACAGTAATTGACAGGTGTTGCATGTATAATGTGAAGAAAGAAAAGAATAAAAAAGATTACATACTGAACTTCCTCCTCCACGACTTCTTCTGTGTCAGACATTTTGCAACAGATGAGCTCTGTAAAATGGATCCCATCATACTATATTTACACTGGCTGACATTTCTGATCATTAAACAGCATAGCAAAGCATGAGACTTAAAAAGAAAGAAAGAAAAAGTCTGCAAAATACACAGAGTGTCAATGCTGGACCAAATATCACAGGACTTGTGTCTTTGTGGATGCACGACCTCAACTATATCTAAAGAGATAGCAGAAGATCAATTAATCCAAGATAAGATCATTCTTTCCTGATCTCCAGCCCTGGAGTGGAAATTCAAGATATGATGACTGAACAACACTTGTTTTAAGAGCCTGAAATTACTGAGACAAACTGGAAAAAAAGTGTTTTCATTGCTCTCGTTTATTTGATATGCAAGTTCTAATATGCAAAGAAACAACCAATAGTTACTTCAGCTGCAAGGATACATGCGTGAATTACAAAAAATGCATATAGAAGTAGTGAAGTATAGCACAAACTCACATATTTATGTGAAGTGTAACAATAAACTAGAAGAGTGTTTGAGTAAAGAGGCTTGGTTATTACATAAAAAGATGTTGTGTCCGAAGATGAAATATGTACTACAACTATCAGAAAAGGAAATGGAAGGAAAATATTTAATGTTATTTATCGTTCTATATGTCCAGGAGTAGTAGCTCCACAAACAAGCAGCTCTGGATGTCATCACGCCTGGAAAAAAAAAACACTAAAAAACAACCGAACAAACAAAAAAACTGGAGCAGTGCTATGATGAATGAGGCTGCAAAGTATCTCAGTTAGAATCTGAATGAGGCTCTAAATGATCTCAGCAAGCAAAGAGCAAAATACTTTGACACAGAGAAATTATTTCTCTCCAGATCTTCAGTGAAGATAAAAACAAACAGAAATATTAGGAAATATTTTCTGACATACAGTTCTGTTTAAGGCAAAATCAGTGTTTTTAAGTTTTTTTTCTCATTTCTATTTTTGTTCTTGACTTGCTAATATAGTCATGTCCTTACCTGTGACCCTGACAGGAGGCGAGCAGCAGACTTCAGATCTTTGAGCTTCACAAGCAAGTTGAGCATCAAGGATAGATAGTCCAACCCTTTTTACTCATGTGACTGCAGCACCCTATGGCTGACCAGTCTATTGTTAGACAGCTGGACACCAAAGTGTTGAGCCGCACACTCTCGCAAATACACACAAGCACACACTCATATTCCACAGGTAGATTTCCTGCTCATAAAATATCTATCCACTCAAGCTTTCATGAGCCACTCAGGTTTAACGCACCACAGTTTAACAGGTTGTTTTGAGGGACAACATTTCAGTCATCAGGTAAAGATCAAGCAATACAACTAGAACACAAACCTTTTTTTTTTTTTGTCATCCTTTTTATTGCCAAAGCCAATAAAATAAAGTATTTCAAACAAAGCATTGCAACACAAAAATACTGATGGACTCACAATATGTTTCGGCTGGATTGAACTCATGTGCATTAATTCAGTTTTAATTACAGGCTTTAAAAAGGCAGAATGCACGTTGCTTGTTAAACATGGTGGCATTTGGCCACTGAATAGTTACCTTTGCAGTCACACAACTAAACATAGACAATGTTGGTGTAAATAATACAAAATCATATGACGTCGCACTGAAACAACCCAAGAATGTAACAAACCCAGATGATTTTCACAGAAATGTCATCAACTTCTAGTCTCGTGTATCACTTTATAATACAGCTTTTGTTAACTTTGTTAGAAAAATAATAAGGCATCACATCTACAATAATGGCTTAGTTATCCATCTAGTTTGCAGGGAGGAATAAGTTCAGTCCAAATTTAATCGGCAGGTCTCTTTGGTACTGCTGTGAGGTTGTATTGGCTTTTTGGTGTAAATGCTGATGGATGTTTATAATGACAATGCAAATGAGGATATTGGGCTGATGCAATATATTTTTTTAAAGTTTTCTCTCTAAACGTGCTAACGTTTCCTTTGCAATAAACACAACATAAAGCTGAGCAGCATAGAAAAATCAATAGCAATGCCTGCATTTGCTCATAAACCAAAGTGTTTGACAAATTAAAATATTGATCTAATGACAGCATACGATGACAAGCAGCAGATCGTTTAAATTGATGCATCATTCCGTGCAGAGAAAAAAATGTCATTTCATGAATGTTGATATATCTTTGCACGAAAATCCTCCTCTGAGAAGCCTGAAATGTTTCTTATCGACTTAAAACTGATACATAATGCAGTAGTAATTGATGTATTAGCCATAAAATATTTAAATACATTCTTTATTAAAAAGTCTCAATAGTGCCAATGTTAGCGGCTTAGCGGAAAGTGGTGCCAACTTTGAGAAATTAACAATTATATACAGGCTCGTCACTCAGCTTCCAGCTAGTTGGTGTTATTGTCACAAAAAAGCAGCGTGCGTCACAATAAAGCTAAAATGCTGGCTGGTTTATATGGGTAACATCTAAGCCGCAAGACCCTAAAGGATTATTGGACTTGTCAATGTGGTTTGAAAGCAAAATAATATTTAAACATCCTGACAGGAGAATGATTTTTGCTAAAGCTGTTGCCAATGTAAAACAATACTAAAAATATTTTCATGCCATTTTGGGTTTGTGAGGTTGGAGGGAGTGGGTCACCTGCATAAAAAACAGTCACAGAGCTGTTATATTTTTAGACTTAAGGAGGGCTTACAATACGGAGCTAGGCTAACAGCTAACAGCCACTTGAAGGAGGGCCAGAGAAGATGCTTTTCACCATCTAAAACAGCTCAAACCTAATCCGTTACACAGCTTTTAACTGTACGTGAAACATTTTCACCGCGTCACTTTTGCACCAGAAGATTATTTACTTTGTAACTACAACTTCTTAATACAGAACGTCCGTGTTGCTGCACGGTCATGTGCGCAGCTCATGTAACGTGTTCTGCAACGTGTTGTAACGTGTTGTTTTAGCAACGTGTTGCTAAAGAAGACTACGTTACGCTAATCCGGTTCATGTAGCTGTTTGATGCAAAAGTGTCACAGTTTAAAAAGCCACATCATTCTGAGATGGTGAGATGGAGAGATGGAAGGTGAGATGTCTGAGATGGTAAAAATGTGCTCCTCTATAGCCCTCACTCATAGTCACTTTAGCCCACCTGCTTCACATTAATTTCCTCCCTGATTCACCTGTTTGGAGTTACTTTGACTTAATTTAAGGAGCTGCTTGCTACATAGTAATGCTTGCTTGACAAAGAGCCCCTTCTGACAGTTTCAACGCATGGGGCCCCCCTTTTAGCACCAGTTTCCAACACAGGGGAAACAGCTCTACAGTTGCACATCGCCATAGATTGATGATTAGAATCAGATCACACAAGCAAGTCAGAATGACGGAAGGGGACCCAGAAGATTCAAGGTTTGACTCAATGATATTCTTTCTCCTTTATTCTGTCTTTATTTTGACTTCGGTTGGGAAAACCTTATGGTTGGGTGCTGATTGTTGCAATACAGTTCAGGAAAACACTGCAGGTTTAAATGTGGCATTTTGGGGGTATACGCTGATGAAAATGGATCCTGGATCCTGGAAGTTAGAAGTCAGAACTCACCTCTGGATCATACACATGAGCCAGGCAGTCAAACTGTGGCTATACAGCCTATGTGTTAGCTAATCAAATGGCATGTGGGGCAAGCCAATGGTGGGACCCTCAGAAATAAAACCTGGAGAGAAAATGCCAACAGTAGTGGGTGAATCTGATATGCACTGCATTTATGTGGGTGTGGACAACATCTCTGTATTACTTGGTTGCTAGCAGCTAGCCTAGCTCAATATTAAGGCCATCATCCATAAAAGTAACAATGGGTAGCATGTCGTCTATGCAAAGCACTGATAAGTGCCACAGTCATAGCAAAATTGCCATCCATTATTATTAGACGGACTCTGTCAAAGCTGTGTCAAACCTGACAAACAACCGGAAGAAATTTGATTTGTCGTTTAGTGGTATGATGAATGCATTTAAGGGACATCCCAAAGCCACAGACACACCTACCATCAAGCTCTGAAACAATGCTTGTGTGTGACCGCACAGTAAGAAGACATTTACTGCACTAAGAACTTTATGTGAAAAAGAAATACATAATCATGACTTGACTCAATGTTCAGTTGTGGATCCTCCCCAAGAGTCATGAGAGTGATCTTGAAAGCTGAAATCAGGTGTGAACAAAGGATGCAGACACTTGTGTATCATGTGGCTTGTACATGATAATTCCCAGACATTTACAATGAATCAGTTGCAACAAGGAAAAAAATCTTTGCTTTCTTGTAATATCAGCATTAAGATCAGTAAATGCAATGACTCCCACATTGAACCCACATATACCGGTAATTCTTTTCATTTTTGAAGAAAAATCCCAGGTTGGCTAAGCTGGAACAGGCAGCAATGCAAAGGTACTCATGGTGCAGACATGTAGCTGGAAGCTGGTGCTGGCGTCACTCAACCTGGAGCCTCTTTCCTTATTCTGGCGTGAACCACATGTGAAGCGTGGGTGTGTTGAAGGGGCATGGATGCACATACAGTAGCAGAGTCCTGTTAGGCCAGGTACGGCTTGACCGGGATGTCACTGGTTAGGGTCTCACGCTGATAGAAAGACAAAGATCTATTAGCCACTGTATCCATTGGCATGTTAGCATCATGAGTAACCTATCACAGTTTATTTAGTGTTTCATGAGAATTGATGTTTGTCAAAACTCCTTTATGAATGTTCTAGTGCATGTGTTGTGTGGTTGTGTGTCTGTAGACCAGACCCAGAGCTACAGTTGCAGACCTGCATGCTCCAGTCAAAGTCTGGACATGTGTCTTTGTGATTGAAAGCTGTAACTTAGTCATTTGGCCTTTGCTCTTTCCTCAGCTGTCCATTTCTCATGAGGAAGTTGGGCGGCTACGATCAAGGATCGCTATTCGAGGCTGAAGCTGACACTCGACAAATGATTTTCTATTCATATTGTTCAGTCTCCTGCTTAAACGCCAAGGGCCTTATGTTGTGGGAAATTTAACTTTTAAGACACAGGCAAGGAAAAAAAAAACATACATTTTTATATATGTGAAAATTCAGTCAACGTCAGGTGACTTTTTTCATGATTTTGACGTATTTTCACATGCCTGATTTTTCTGCATTGGCTGAAGGCACAGTTTGAGCCTTAATCATTAGTACTGAGTGAATAAGCCTGGTGATCGAGTCCGATTTGCTGCTCAAACACCTAGTAATCCTCACCAGCACCCTGTTGTAATGTGAAAATCAAGCAGCTGCACTCTGGTATGCCTGACAGCCTGCAGACTCTCTGGAAGCCATTGGACAATCGAATTGGCTCCGGGTGAACAGTGAGCTGCAAAAACACGACAGCCATCCCAGGAGTCTGGAACGTTCTTTATACTGGGAAACAAGGTCATGGTGAAGGTTTTCAAATATAGACCTTGGTGCCACAGAGCTGAGCTCGTGCCCAAAAACCTCCTGCAACACATTTGATTTACAGTGAGTAGCCACTCTGGTACAAAGGACAGTGGGTGGGTTTGTTGCGACTGTGGGCTATAAATCAGTCAAAGCCTGCTCTCCTTGCCCAGGAAATGAAGGGCAAGCACACTTTATGTCAACTTTGCCTCCCTCAGAACTGATCAAGATAAATCCTGGTTTATCATGTTGTATTTACATTTACACAAAGAAGTGTTAAGACACTCAAACAAGGAGTGACTGAGCCAGGCCTATTCTCTTTCATGGCTCCTTTTTTAAAGAAGTGAAAGTGCCCAGCATGAAGGAAGCAGATCAGGATATTAACCCCATGAAGCCTGGCTTTGTTACTTTTGCTCTTTGGATTTTGCACTGATTAAACTAACCATATGTAATGTGTTAATTGAGTGGGCTTTAGAGGTGCTGGTAGGTGGATTTTGTGACCTTTGGACAGAGCCAAGTCATCCGGTTCCACCTGTTTCTAGTCCTCACACTTTGGTACATTAACAAAAGACTGACAGTTGCTTTATTATTCATTTTACTCAAAGTATTCAGGCAAATACATTAATTATACATCTAAACTGGCTGTTTCTAGTGTAATGATATCATAAACACTATGCCAGTCGATTATCACTGAACTTTGTTCGAGCTTTTAAAACCCGTCCAGGAGAGTCGATCCGACTGTCAGACAAAACAAGAAGGAAGATTTTTGTGATGAGAGAAAGATGTTTTTTTGAACTCACCATTCGCCAAAAACTTGCTTCCAATGACCACCTGGGGAAAAAAAGGGAAGTCAAGTGCAGATGAATCGCAAACTAAACAAGCTTCTGTTTTAGTCAAGCTATGAAGGATTCTAATTAATTAATTTGCAAAAAGCATATTATTATTTCCTGGGAGTATTATATAACTAAGCAAGTTCTTTCAGCTTTTCTCTCTTTTTTTTCCTTTTTTTTTTTTTTTGGTGTGGATCATAAGGTTCTGGATATTGATAGGTTTTATCCTGGATGCCCGTCCCGACACGGCCCCCAGTTATCCAGGCTTGGGACCCTCACTGTAAAGACACGGGCTTGTTACCCCTTTAGTGGACGGGGGAAATGAGGGCAATGTGGGGTTCAGTGTTGGGGATAGAGCCGTGACCCTCCGGCTGGAGGTCAACAGAGAAAGTTGGAGCGATTTCATACATTAATGATGTACCGCATATACCAGAACATGCTCGAAACAGGTGCTCATATCCTGAATTCAGATGATCTATGATTAATCTATGATGCACACAAGGGGAATACTATATCAAAAGATCTGATGGTTCACAGCACTCCTGACCAGAGCATTCATGACACACGGCACCCAGGCAGAAGCTCATGCCCCTAACTACTGTACCCCTGTTGTGGAATAATTACTATCATGACATATAAAAGGTGCACAGCCAGTACAGTCTGTAGTTATACGAAGATCACATTTCTGCACGACAAAAAGTGAGGCATGTTGGAAATGGAACAACCGGATCAGAGAAGAGAGAATACAGAGCTAACTTATACTATTTATGTCCTCAAAGTCAGTCTGGACATGAATCATGGTGCAAACCTAATATAGTATGCAGTGTTGGGGGTGTGTGGGAGGGTGCAGGAAGGGTATAAATGTGATGAAGCAAAAGGCCATCTCCTTCATCACATCAAAATCAATATTTCTATTTTAGTTCAGGAACAAATCAGACGTCTGATTGTGTCTTCCAACAGGACACGTACTAATGAGTAAGGGACCGTGTGAAAACTTCTTAGTCGTGGATCTGATGTTTCACTTCATAGAAATCAGTGACTCAGAGAGAAGTAAATAATTTAACCTTCCAAATGATCCACGCAATATCTCCAAATTTTCCATACGGTCCCTCACTGAAGAAAATCTACTTTATGAAGAAAGAAAGAGGCATAAATGGAAAGTGCATAAAATCTGTGTTCAAAATCACAAATCAAACACATCACACAGTGCACGCAGTGTTTATGTCACACATCTGCAGAAGATACCTTTTACTCACCTGTTAGGTGGACTGAATGAAACAAGCAAATATCATAATTAATCCTTCACAACCTTCACCATAAGCCTTTAACAGAGGGAGTGTGTGTGTTGTGCCTTCTACCTTGCCAGGCGCAGAGCCCCTCTTGGCTTCCCACATGCCTCGCTTGCTGCCCACATCCCTTGGTTTTACGTCCTGTCACACACGAGACACAATGTTGACCACCATGATGGAACAAATGTTCAAACTGTTTGCTTTGGTCCTGATGGCACCGAGATTATAGTCTTGTATTTTATCAAATGATTACTTCTCCTTAACTATTGTGGAATAAAATGAAGAACAAGGGGTCTATAAAGGAGTATCAAATAGAAATGTGAGCAGAAAATGCCTCAAAGTAAAACTTGAATGAATGTTACTAAATATCTTCTGTCTTTGGATAGATATATGACTCCCAAATACATTTGATGGCTTTTAATTATTTGTAAAAGGTTATGGTGAAATCTACTCAAAGTGGCACCTTTTCCAGATAAAATAACATCAGCAGGAAATGCTTCACAGAGTATAACTGAGAAAAGGGTGCAAGTAAGAGAACCAAAAAGGCAGAAAAGGTCAAATGAAGCAGTAAACATGAACAAGAAGCACATTTCTCCAGTTCAGCGGTTCTGAGGGCACAATGGCCTCACTGCACTGCTGCACAGCTTCGGCCCATCAGGGGGAGGTGTTGCTCAGAAAGAGACAGCGAGGTTGTCTGGCCGAGACGTTTGACACCACCAAAGATATCTCACTCATAAATTTTGCCTTAGAACAATGTCGCACGTCATCTAGAAGTGCTTCTGCAATCGGGGGGGACGTGGTGTAGTGTCTCCAGAAGATCTGGTAGGATTAGCAGCTGGTGTCCTACTTAAAGAAAAGAACACCGTGTCCAGCAAGTTCTCCTAACTTATTTATCTGCGCCATGTATTATATATAAAGCAAAACAAACAAACAAGAAAATAACCAACAAGACTGTGGAAACTGAATGTTTAATACAGTGTTGTGTTGCAGGACAGTAAAGACAATAACATAAAATAAATCAAATATAATGGATGTAACTCTCCTTTCACCAGACTGAAAGTCCTGGTGAAGCTGAAATATATTGTTTGAAGCGTTTTAGAAACAAACAAATACAAGCTGAAGTTATGCTTGGAATTAACATCTTGTTCATAGGCTGTGATGTAATGGCCAACGGAAGCTGAAGCAATCGATGTTGCAGAAATATGCCTTCCTGAACCTCTCTACAGGCTGGACCATTGTCTGAAAAAGTGTTGAAAAGATGTTTTCCTTCTCTAAAACGACATATTAAAAACCATTAGACGATGCCAACAATGAAACAGAACATTTGTGAGCCGTGACAGCAGATGCTGTTGAGGACATCGTCCACCAGGTGTCACTAGACTCCAGTCAGCAGTGGAGTCCAGTCTGGGACATAAAAGCTGCAGCCTGCAAAATGCTGGCATGTTGATGTGCAAAGAGGCAGATTAGCGTGCACAGAATATCAAAGGATTACTCTTCTTAAGTAGTATCAGTGTCCTACAATAGTTTGTGTGTGTCTGTGTGTGTGTGTGTGAGTGTGTGAAAGACAAGCATTTACCAGGCCTTACTGCTGGTTTTGTGGGTGCTGGTGATGTTGCTGCTGCAGGAGCTGCTGCAGGAGCTGCTGTCTTCTCTGCTTCAGAAGGTTTTGCTGTCAGACTATTGACGCGTCCTGCCACACCACCTTTGATGCCAGGTACATCCTGGACACACACACACACTCGTTAAACACTCATTACAGATATTGGATCACCTGCCCACCTATCTCAATCCCCTTCACCTTCTTTCGAGTAGATGGACCGTCGGGTGAGGTGCCAACGTTGCCTTTCTCCCACATGTTTTTGATGCTACGCGTGCCTCCTGTGGGAATATCTGCCATTCGGGGATTTGGGGGATTTTACCTCTTTGCTTCCCTGTGGTTGGGAAAAAAATAAAAAATAAGCGTGGATCCAAATCCATTTATGCTGCACTAGACAGAATCAGGATCAGTGATGGAAAATATATTCTTATTTCCTTGAATCCTGCTATGAACATAAACCAATTTTTTAGGTGCTTTAATTCTGTTTCATCCTTTACATTGTCTTCTGCACATTAGAGGCAGTACGTCGTTCCTGATTAAGTCTCTGGTTCTTGGTCTGACCTCAAATCTGCTCTTTAAACATGTCCTAAAAACATTCTTCTTTATTAGACTGATAATTCTCATTCAGCCTGGACCACCTACAAGTCTAAAATGCTAAAATGGTACTTAAGTACGACTACATCACTGGTTTAAAGTAGGTTTGATGAACTAAGTATATTTTATTTGTACTGAGATGAATTGGAAAACTGCTATTTCTTTTTTTTTTTTTTTTGCTCATCATGTACATTTTCTCCTCCAGACTACAGAGAAGGACAACTTGGCTTGTGATCAGAAAAGAGTTCCAGGTAGCATCCGTGACTGTACGGGTAACTTGCACATCTATAAATGCACCATTTGTCAAGGTTTTGGAGCAACATAAACTAGTAGCATTTCCAGGAAATGCTTCATCTTGATACGACTACAGAACAGCCAGGTACAGAGCCACTCTTACTTGATTCACCATTTGAATTTCATTTCATTTTCTTTTTTTTTTTCATTTTCATTTTTATTTTTGTATTTGTTTGAGCAGATAATGTGAAATGCAACAAAAAACAAGACAATAAATTAAAATTATAATTAACACAAGTCATTGTATCTGCTCAAAAAGTAGTGGGAGGAAGAAAACTTATTTAATCCCACCCCTTTCTTCCAAGTTAACATAAATTACATAGCTGCTTCCTGCCAATTTGATTTAAGATTGAAAAGAACCAAAGGAACAACCATAGTCACAGTAGTGATATCTTTCCTCTTTCAGGTTTACAGTTTATTACTTCTACGTCTTCTGAAGGCTGATGTGTATAACAGCGAGTCTCACCTGGATTCCAGAGGTGAACATTTCCAATCTGTTGCCAATCTTGGAAACAATCGGCGTGTGTGACACTCTGGCTGTGGTGCTGTGGGGATGAAGATCATCCTGGGTGTTAGCGAGAGTGCTGCTCTACCGGTGCTCATTTACATTTCAGAGTTTTTCTTTCGTATGGTGCAGCTCACCTTTTTTGGGCTGATTTGCTCAAAAACTCTGCCTTCTCTCCAATCTGTACAAGACAACATGGTTTAGAGTTGGCGAGCAGAAATGCAGGGATACATTTTTACATGGTCAGCCTGCCCCGGCTCCTTCACTGTCCCCGAGACGAGCCGATCCCTCTGAGAGGGAGACCAGTCTGACCCCTGGCAGGTTCTCTCTGTGTCTGAGAAGTGTGTTGAATGATGCTGGTGACTGACCAGAAGAATTACTGTCAGTGAGAGTGTTTTTTTGCTCCAAACTATTTACGCTTCCCATGCATGCTGAACACGCACAGAGCCGAAGAGGCATGCACGCATAATTCTCATTACTCCTCCAAAAATATTCCAGAGAGAAAATGGCCCTGTCATGGTCTTGTTCAAACACATCCATATTTGAGTACAGCTCTGAAAGCAGCTTGCAGCTTCGTGTCTCGCTCTCTTCTTTCCTTTTTTAAATTGAGAAAGAGCAGCTTTATCAAAGGAAATAAAAACAAAAAAAATACATGGGAACAGTCAAGCAAAAACACAGAAACAAGAAAGTAAGAAAACATC
This sequence comes from Hirundichthys speculiger, assembly GCA_018398805.1. Classification (NCBI taxonomy): domain Eukaryota; kingdom Metazoa; phylum Chordata; class Actinopteri; order Beloniformes; family Exocoetidae; genus Hirundichthys; species Hirundichthys speculiger. The sequence goes on from JAGFBZ010000163.1 coordinate 1,576,201, forward strand.
TGATATTAGGAGAAAATATTCAAATTTTGCACGCACAGTTTGAGCTGTGAAAGCGATAAATTGTAGTGTTATTCACTGGTACGTGCAGCAGTATTTATTGGTTTGGACCAGTGACTTCTTGGTGTCTCCGCTGGCTTCCAGGCAATGGAAGAAACTTATAGATGTATCAGCTTTTTTAATGAATCTGAGCATGTTAGTAAATGTATTTTAAAGTAGGAGTGCAGGTACAGGTCTAACCAACGGGGGCAAATAATTCATGGGAAGCCTGAGTTATTTAAAATATTTAAACAGTGCATTTAAATGTGAAAAAAAAAATTGTTGAAAGGTCTTAAAAGATTCACCCACATCTGTCCGATTTCTGCCAGACTAACGCAAACATGAGTTAAGGCAGGGGTGTAAGACTCATTTTCCACTGAGGGCCACATCAGCACCATGGTTGCCCTTAAAGGGCCAGATTGACAGCATGAATGTAACAAAATGCAATGTAATTCAAAATAAATTAAACTACACTTGAATATATTTTTAAATAATGGTTTTTGTATTTATTATGTATTCAAGTTTCAAATATTTAACTCATTATTATATTAAACTCAGGGTTTATGGTTGTAAACCTGCTCTCGCACAGGTGATGTTTACAGAGTCCGTTGCTATGGTAACGGACAGAAGCTAAAACGATTCTTTGTTTTTCTTGCAGGCTAAATTTAGCATACTTAGCTCCGAGTTTGCTGTCAAAATGCTGACGTAGATTGTACTCTTTCACGACTGACACCGCCTCATAACACAAAAGACATAATGTTTTTTCATTGTGAGATACAAACTTGTATTTGTTTTCCTGTCGTTCATGAAACTATCTTCCTTGTGCATCAAATTTTCTTTTCTTGGACATGTTGGGGTTAGTTTGTAGAGGTTTTTCTTCAGTCCATCAGTTCTGAAAATCGTCTCGTTAATGGTGAGATACCATTATCGTTTGTGGGTAATGACAAAATGCATTGTGGGAGATGTAGTTTATTGTTAATATGCGCTTTAAAGCGGTGTAAGCTTATATTAAGTCTTATAATATTGGTTTAATATGTAAGCCAATAATGCACAAGCTCTCGAGGGCCACATAAAATGATGTGGCGGGCCACATTTGGCCCGCGGGCCTTGTGTTTGACACATGTGAGTTAAGGGATAGTCTTAGACTTTGGTCATTTTTAACATCATGTTGGCACAAATTATGATAAAAACGTTTCCTTTTGTCACTCTTAGGTTCCAGCATTGCAGGAAGTCAAGGTTTAACAGTGTTGGCTGGCAAAACTGACCTTAGAAGAGCCTTTGGGAGTGATTGTGAAATCAGGTTTTATGGAGCCCTCTTCCTTCTGTTTCTTCTTTTCTGCAGCTTCTGCTCTCCTTTTCTCTATGTCCTCCCTCATCCTCTTTCTCTCCTCCTGTTATGTAAAAACCCATTAGTTATGTTTTGTTTAAATCTTTTTTCTTCAGCTACAAGTCAAACTATCTTAGACTGAGGTCCATCAGCAGATCATGCTAAGGCAGACTGATCATCTACTGTAGGAAAACAGACGGTATGAAACGTCTCACTGGTATGATTAACTACCAAAAGAGCTCCTCACCTGCTCCTTGGCTTTCTTCTCCTCTAACTCTTTTTTCCTCTGCCTCTCCTCCTCCTCCAGGATCTTCCTCCTCTCCTCTCGCTTCCTCTTCAGCTCCTCCAGCTCGGCCTCTGCGTCCTGCTGCTTCTGCTTCATCTTCTCAAACTCCTCGCTCTCTGCATTGTTCCGTCTCTGTTTCAGCTCCTGCAGCTTTCGCTCAGCCTCCAGTCGCTCGGCGTCCCCGGCCTTGGCGGAGGGAACGTCCCTGCTTGCAAACACAGAGAGCTATTGAAGCGAACACAAATGGGGAAAAAAGACAGCAAAGGAATGAAGGTTACTGATGAGAGGAAACGTCTGGCAAGGTTTACCTGGATGCCTTTTCTGTTTTCTTAAATTTGTTCTCAGCGACAGCTCCGTTGTGCTTGGCCGGCTCAGTCTTGGGGAAAAGAGGGAAATCAAGCTGCACTTGTCATCCATGGAGGGAAATAACACCCGTGATATACTGATTGAGCATTAGTTTAGTTTTACCTTCTCCTTAAAGCCAATTCTCTTGGATTTCTCTTCCTTTGCAAAGACAGAGCAGATGGGGACAAAAAAAGATGAATAAAAAAGTAATACAGACAACAAATGATGTTGAAAACCCCACAAAATGTCATAAAACACAAACGGAGGGTGGAAGAGTATGGAAAGCAGATGGAAGCTGGTGACACATCCCATCGTGAGACTCAGGATGCGACTGCTTTACTGACTGTTCCAACTGTGATCTTTAACCGCCACAGAAGAGTAAATCTCATGTGTGTTCATCAATCACGTGTTGACCACTATCATTGTGTTTTATTAGACGTCTGGGATCTGAGACTTCAGAAGTAAATACATGAGTGATGAGCCTTTATTTCATTTCTCTGTGGGTTTTTAAAGCAAACACCCTCTAATCATGTTCCTACCTCCTCTTTCTTCTTCTTCTCTTCCATCTCCCTCTTTCTGCATTTTTCCTCCTCCTCTTTTTTCTTCTTCCCCTCCAGCTCCTTTTTTCGCCTCTCCTCCTCTTTCCTCTTTTTCTCCTCACTCTCCCTTTTCTGCCTCTCTTCCTCCTCCTGTTTCTTCTTCTCCTCCTGTTCTTTCTTTTTCTGCTTTTCTTCTGCTTCCTTTTTCTTCTTTTCCGCTTCTTTCCTCTGTCTTTCCTCTTCCTCTTTCTTCTTCTTTTCCTCTATCTCCTTTTTCCGTTTTTCCTCCTCCTCTTTTTTCAGTCTCTCCTCCATTTCCTTTTTCTGTTTCTCCTCGTCTTCTTTCCTCTGTCTCTGCTCAGTCTCCCTTCTCAGCTTTTCCTCCTCCATCTCTTTTCTTTGCTTTTCTTCCTCCTCCTTTTTAAGCCTTTCTTCTCTCTGCTTCCTCTCCTCCTCTTCCTTTAGCTGCCTCTTTTCCTCCTCCCTCTTTAGTTTGTCCTCCATTTCCTTTTTCTGCTTCTCTTCCTCTTCTATCCTTAACTTTTCTTCCATTTCTTTTTTCTGTCTTTCTTCTTCCTCTTTCTTCCTCTTTTCTTCTTCCTCACTGACATCAGGAGCATCTTCCTCTTCAGTATCTTTCTTTTCCAAACTGAGCTGCTCCAACCTCCACCTCCATCACTGCATCCTTCTCCTCAGCTTTCTCCTAAAAAAGAAGCAACAATTATTTATATCCAAATCTTATTTAAACATATTTACTAAATTAAAATGATGTGAGAACAGATTTACCTCATTTCCTGTGACTGGTGTTGATACTTCACATTCCTGTCAAGAGTAAAGTATATTAGAATATAAAACCTTTTGCCACTAGTCTGTGCAAACTCTGAATGATTTAAACAACAAAGGAAACACACACACACACACCTCCACCTTCTCATCCTCTGTTTTATTATCCTCCTCTTTTCTCCAGGAGCTAGTATCATTTACTGCCACCTCCTCCTGAGCAGACTTGTCCTCCTCCCTGTTTTCATCCTCTGAGTGCATTGCCGTTTGTTGCCGCTGGTGATGGAGGACTGCTCCTCCAGCGTGCTGTCCGTACCGTTGCTGGTGCCGATGGTGGCGTCGAGCTCCCTCTGTCTCTCCATCGCCTCCTTCATTCTCTTCTGCCGGCGCTCCTCCCTCTTGGCCAGACGCTCCAGCAGAGCCTGGTCATCGTCCACGGCTGCAGTGGTCACGGAGGACTCTGCCTCCGTCACGCTGAAAGAAGGTGAAACACATGGACTGATAATGTAGAATTATAATCTCAGGGGTCTCTAAAGTTGGTCCTGGAGGGTCGCTGTCCTGCAGGTTTTGCATGTTTCCCTGCTTTAACACACCTGATCCTAATTAATGGCCGTCATTATCTTGTCATCAAGGTCAGCACAAGTCTGTTAATGACACAGTCACTTGTATCAGGGTGTGAAGAAGGAGGGAAACATCTAAAACCTGCAGGACAGTGACTTTGGAGACCCCTGATGTAGAGGATCGATCTGCTGTGGCTAACAAGATAAAATATCAAAGAACCGCATAGTAACTGGAAAGAGATGCAGCTGCGGCAGCTGAATGTGGTTATTATCATCAGACATTTAAAAAACGGACTCTCTGAATGGACCCCACAACTCAGAAACAGTAACAGTTAAATGGCAGGCAGATAAAACTTTGCCCTCTATGTCTCATGTCTTAATCGACTGCCCCCTCAGCAGTTTAGTAAGACACCATCTGTACCTGTTACTATTGATTACATCGCTTGTTTCAGATTCCTCTGATTCTCTTATCTTCTTCCTCTCCTCCCTTGCACGCCTCCTTCGCTCCCGCGCTTCTTCCTCATCATCATCATTGGTGTAGCCCACCCTGGGAGACACACAAATACAGTACATTTTAACCTAACAACATGCTAAAACGATAAACCAGCCTGTACTTAGACGTCATGGAGAGTTTTAGCACATCTGACACACAGCGTCCATTCAGAAGACAAGATGTTACCATAACACGGGCCTGACAGAACCACCTTTGAAACTCATTTGTGCCCACTTCAGTCAGAATTTTAAAGGTTGAGCAATATATGGACCTATTTTTAATAGGTGGTGCTTTATCTTTATCCTGTCACATCATAAAGCCGCTCATCCATTATTTCATCCAAGGCCCTCAGTTTACCGGTCGACCTATGTTCCTACCCCCACCATTCGTCCTGAATTGTGGGTAGTGATCAAATAAACAAGATTGCAGACACAAGTGGGTGAGATTAGTTTCCTCTGCAGAGTGGCTGGACTCTCCTTTAGGGAAGCTCAAGCATTTCGGAGGCAGTTGGAGTGGCATCGCTGCTCCTTTACATCAAGAGCAGCCAGCGGAGGAGATGGTTAGGATGACTCCCGGGGGAGGTGTTCTGAGCATGCCCAACAGGAAAGGGATGCCAGAGAAATCCCAGGACATGCTGGAGAGAAGACATCCCTTGGCTGGCCTGCGTCTGAGCTTAGGCAGCTCCACCTGCCGCTCAAACACCGATGAGTGGAAGTTGATGCATGGATGTAAAATGTACATGCCAGCAAATGAGACTCCATGTCAGCACAAGCAATTACCGCATCAAAAGACAACCCTAAGTACATCAAAAAATAAAAATAGACAAACTACTGGTTTATCCTCTGTCAAAACAAATACAGCTGCTAAAATCATCAGCCTGCCCACACCCAACCTCACAGAATTAAATAACAGATCTATCACCCGTATGGCAAACACAATAGTCCAGGACACCACTCACCCACTACACCAGTACTTCATTCCACTACCGTCAGGGCGCAGGTACAGGGCTCAAAAATATAGGAGGGCCCGGTTTGGCAAAAGCCTGATCCCTGCAGCTATATACCTCAACAACAGGCCCCGCTGACAGACTGACCAGTTTTTGTTTTTCATTAGGTTTTGTCCATGTCCCACTGTTATGTCTCCACTGTCGTTGTTGTCTTGTGATTGTGTTACACTAGGTTTTTCTGTTATGTACAGTCAAGTGAAAATGAATTTCCCCACGGGGACCAATAAAGTAAATCTAATCTAATCTAATCTAATCTAAAAGGATTTCTGAGCACACCTGGCAGTGTCTTTCAAAGCTTTACCAAGCTCTATCATTTCCCTCTGGTCTTCCTGATTCACAATGACTTGCAGATGCGATGGGAAGAAGTGGATGCAAACCACAGGAATCCATAGAGTCTTTAAGGCAAAGAAAAAAAAGGCCCAAATGAGGCACGCAACCTATAAATCTGCAGGAGAAGTTTGTGGGATGGATCATCCTCTAGATCAAACACTACTCCACCCAAAACTAGAGGTCTGCTCACAGAACGCAGCTACGATGTTACAGTTCCTTCTCCTGATGTCCAACCTCAGGGGCATGAAGCATAATAACTGATGAGAAGTATGATCATATCAATACAGGTAACTGGAAGCAGGAGGGAAACAAAAAAAAGATCTCAGCTGAAACTCTAAGTCTGAAGCTTTTCGCTGTATGTTACCACGTGCTGAAATAAAAATGACAGTGAAAACAGTCGTGAGGCCGGAGGGCAGGCTGGGTTGGCATGGCTGCCAGGGCTTGGCTGCAAGACTGTGAGAAAATTGCTGGGAACGCTCATTCTGCTTATACTCCGATAGCACAGCAGATAACACAGCACTGGACTTCTGAACTGGGAGAAAGTAATACTCAGATTTAGATACTTAGTGTGACTGACAGACTGGGTCTCTGGGTTTTTACTTCTTTTGGGGGGAGTTCAGGGAGTGGATGTTGAGGAAGTCTACTTTGAGACCATCTCACACAATGTAGTCCACTGTCCTTTCACTCGTCCACTTTGCTCTCACCAGCCAAAGGTAGGATTAGAACATCAGATACATGCTAAGGGTGATAAAATCACATAGAGAAGCCAAACATTTTCCTTTTTCCTCCTAGTTTCTATCATGTCACATTGACACTAACCTGCCATCTCACAATTTCAAACCGAGGACTGTGATACAAATGCATTTTGGATATGTGGACAAATGAATCTAATACGCATTTCTTGGTGAGAAAAGAAATCCTGTTGGATGCTTGATCTTAAAACCTTTTGCTCTAAATGAAGCCAAATATCTTTGTGCAGTAGACTCCAACCTAAAGTTTAAAGAGCCATTAAAAAAAAGAAACAAAACAGTTGTTTAGGCAGCTACAGTACAGAAGAGCTGCCTCTCTTCTGACTAACACCAAGAAGATGGAGTCCTGTTCCTGTTTGAAAGTTTTAATGGTCTTTGAATCTTATCACTTGTCCACTAAGCATTAAGTGAATTTGGACCGAAATACATTTAAAAGATGACATTACAAAATACAACAAAAAAGATTCTGGAGTACTTATGTGTCGCAGCTCATTCAGACTCCTCAAGTCACATGGGCCAAAACAGGGTCAAAACTAAAGAAGATGAAGCAGTTTTTAGTTTTCATGTTCTGGGAAAACTGGCATTGGAGCAAAGAAAGAGTCGTTTTTCTCCAGCTGTTTAGTGTTACTGCTGCAAATGTTTGATAAAGCTTATCTGTTTGCACCATGGACAACTATTTGCGCTAATAATGACAAAACTTCCTGCACACTATCATGCTTTCAGTGAACATTTTGACCAGGAATACTATATTACCTTTTTACTGCATTTTATACTAATAATAAAAAAGAAGAAAAGAAAGGCTTAACATTTAATTTCATCTCTGCTACGCCTCCGTTCCACCTTGGAAGGTAGTAACAGGGGCGTGAAATGACCACTGTGTGAACTGGTAATGAGAGAAGACATAACAGGGCCATGAAGATGGCTACAAACTCAGAGGATGGCTGTGAACATGAGCATGAAATCAGTGTGTAATGGTGTTGGTGAGAGACAGCCAGGTGGGCTGTCTGCCAGCGGCATTGATGTGGTCACTGGAGCTAAAGATGCTGTGTGACCCACAGGAACAACCAGGTAGAAACTCTATTTTATGGTCATTTATTTGGAGCCGAATAAAGAGACATCAGGCTGCTGCTGTCCATGAACTGCAAAGTAGAGGAATGGGGTCGTCCTCAGAGGGAAATAACGAGGGGATCAGTGCGTTTTTATAAAGGAATCGCTGTATTAAAGTGGCTGCTGTGTTCTCTGCTCCTGAAGATGTATCAGAGCTTTGTAATTGAATGCTGATAAAATTAATTCATAATATCACTTTTTTCTTGTCATTTAAATGAGTATTCCTTCTTAGATAGCTTGACTTTTTTACTTCTTGTATCGCATTTATCTTGTTGCTGTTTGGCCCCTTAATGCTTTATATAAAGCAGTTAGAATAATCTTTGCGTGTGTGTTTCACAAATAAACTTTCCTGTTATGCAGATGACTGTGAAAGAAAGTTCAGTTTGAAATTTGTTATTTGTAAAAAAAAAAAAAAAGCAGAAATGAGTGAGTCTCAGATAAAAATAAGAGCCAAAGCAGCTATGTAATTAATTGCTGTCAAAATTCTCTTTCTGCCAGGCTGCTGCATGAAGCAAAGACCTGCAACTCCCATCTAACGCAGGAAGCCTAGACTTCATCTGCATGTAACACTTGAAGTTATTAATGGATCATCAGATGAGAAGTAGAAGAACTTTTTGTGTATTCGGACTGACTCGAATGGCTATAAATGAGTTTAGAAGCATGAAAGTAGACAGAACTGAAAGGGCTCAGTGCTGATCAGTTTGCCACCACCGGGGATTGAATTTTGGGCCTTGAAAGGCGATCTGGAGTAGAACGCTCGTTTACTCTTTCACAGTGTTTAGAAGATTTTCAATGTACATTCGCATTTTTGTAGACTGAATGTGACTTACAACTGAATGTGTGTGTACATGACGGTGTCTGTGTGTGTTTACATGTGTTTATTTATTTTTTTGTAGAGGTTTTACTCACTTTTCAGTGTCGAGGCGCATCTGCTCTCTCCTCTGCCTCCTCAGCTCCATGCGACGGTCGAAGTCATCATCCATGTTGCTCTGAAGGTTCTTCTCACTTTTCCTCTGAAAGACACGCGTGTCACACGTCCAAACAGAGTATTATTATTTCTGTGTACTGCGAAAGCAGTCGCTTCACCTCGATGATAGTTTCACAGCTCTGTCGGGTTTGTTAATCAGTTTAAAACCGATGACATGAAAGAGAAAGCACTGTTAAAAGCATCTCATCAGTCCAGCAGGATGCCCAAGACAGCTTCATGAAATATGTGGAATCAAAAGCAACATCTGTTAGTTTACACTACCTCAGCAGCAGCTAACGTTCAGTCCATGGGCAGCAGCGTCTCCTCGATTGTCATAAATCAGCTGGTACAGTCTGGTTTATATCTCAACCCTTCTTCAGCCCAAAGAATTCCTGCTTGTTCTTTCAGCAACGTTAACTACCAGAAAAGGCAAAGCCTGCCTCCCTGCTCCCATGGTTGCCTCTCTCAGCCTCCCTCCTCCTCCCAGCTCCCCTCCAGCTCTCCTCCCTCACTGATATCTGACGTCAGACGCTCTTAAGGTTGATTTGTCTCATCCTGCTTTCACTCTGCCTGATTTACTGTGAATTTGGTCAGATTTTCATTCGTTCAGGCTTCCTCTTTTTCCACATTAAATCCACCTTGTTGAAATTTCACCTCCCATCATTACCTCCACCTCTGACTTTCTCTTCATCCTCCTGTTTTCACGGTGGGTTATCGGTCGTTGGCAGGGCTGAGTGCAGCCGTTAAATCCTCTTAGTTCATAAGAAAGATGTCTGTAAATTCAACCAGTTCATTGAACTTCAATTAGCAGAAAAACTTATTTTAGCAACAAAGTTTTTAGCAAAGTTTTAATGCAGGCTCTACCAAGATTTTTTTTTCTTTTTTGTCTTTTTTGTGATCATTGCCTTCTTTCAATCTAACCATTTCCTTGTATTTGATATTTAAATATCTTTTGTTAGACATTAAAAAGGAAGAAGTACTTCCCACACAGTCAATCCTGGTAAAACAGACATATTTCCTTGAACTGCAGAGGACAAACACATGCAACAGCAATAGAAAACTTCCTACTTTCATTATAATAACACAGTAAATCAATGAATTGCCTACAATTCAGTTCCTGCATAGTTTGTTGTCTGCCCTCGTCTTCTGGATTTTCATGGATTTTGTTGTATGAAATTTTAATATATTTTTCTTTGGCATTTTTTGTTATAAGCCACAAAAGAAAAAAAAAACTGCTCAAATGGCTCAAAAAATAATCAAACAAACAATGCACTTCTTGTTTTATTTTGAAGTGTTTCTTCTTTGTTCTTTCTACTTTTGTTTTCTGTGCATGACCTGATTCTCGACCCTCCTCTATTTATCGTCAGCTTTCTTTTGCTCTGTGATTATCAACTTATTTTGTTTGTTTCACAGTTTTTCACTGTTTCTTGGATCAATCCTTGGCTTTGGATCTTTTTAATTAACTGTCTCAGCAGTGCTTTGAGTTTTTAAAATTTTTTTTAAATCAGTATTATTAATTTTATTGTAGAGCCAAATGCATTTCTTTTCTCTTTCATCCAACACCAGCCTGCCTCTGCCCGTGCCTCGATCCTCTACCTAGCGTACCATTCCTGAAATGAACGACATTGCTGTGTGCGTGTACAGCAACCAACACAGAACAGTGAGCCACAATAACGCAATGAGAGCTCTGTTCTCTGGCTCACAGCAGCTGGAGGGTTCCCAGCATTCACTCACTCACAGTCAGTTCCACAGGTCACTTCTGCACAGTTGATATACGCAGACAGAAATTAGATGAATAATTCTGAAAAGGTTAAAAAAGTTGGTAATGATTACAGCTCCTGTCGTTAACCTTGGCCTAGAGCATTTATCGGCAACTCGAAGTAACTACAAATAAATTCTGGCACAAAACACAGCTGTACAAGATGTACAACGTTTACTCTACAGGGACCAGAAAACATTTGCTTACATTCTTACTTTGCATTTTGTGACGCTGTCCTGCAGGCTAAAGTTTTTATTGCTGTAGCATTGGAACAAGGCTGTTCTGCATCATGTGAAACTGTCACTTGATGCTGCACAACTGTAAAATGTTCAAAAAAGCTCAGTAGGAGGAGTGGAAGGTGACGCCAGAGGAATTAAATGGGATTTCCATGTATTGTTGTCTAACTTCTCACTCTTAAAGATCAGACATTTAGAAAAAAAAAATCTAATATCCATCCATCCATCAACTTCAGCTTATCCAAATGTCGTGCTAGCAGCAACCTAATCACTCCAGTCCAGACCTCCCTCCTCCCGACCACCTCCTCCAGTGGCTCTGGGAGATACAGAGGTGTTCCCAAGCAAGAGATATAGGGCCCGATCTTCCACCAGATCTCCTAAAGCCGCTATTAAAGGATAGCGGGTCGCAGGAGGGGCGTTCCCCCGCAAAGAACGCAATCTTCCTCCTTGCTAAACCCGCTATCCCACCTGCACTACCTGCTACATTATGCATAGGAGTGGTTAGGGCGTTCCACCTGTTAAACCAATCAGTGCGTCAGTAGCCGTTGCCTTTAAGAGCAGGTCGCGCTACCAGCAAACCGCTATGGAGCGTCTTTTCATCCAGATCAGAGCAGCTCTTATTCGCAGCTTATCTGGGACTCTGCTGTAGAGCTTCCTCCTCCTCTGCACTGATATATACATATAAATATTTTTGCACAGACAATTCAGCTACCTGAAAGTCCCAGATAGTCCGTGCGCTCCCAGTAAACACGCTCTGGTCATCTATGGTTTAACTAGCGAGCAAACCGTTTTAGACGATCTCTGCCATTTTCTCAGGGGTTCAACTGAGACCAAATCATGGTTTTTATACAGAGTTCATTCCAGAGGTGGAGCCTTTTGTGCACGTCCATATGTGACCAGGTGGACGCACATTGATGCCATTTGGAAGGACTCTTGTACGCGGCGACATGCAGATACCCACGATCGCAAGATACAGAGTTTGCGTACAGGGCAAAAAACACGCCCATTGCTACACCTACAATGTGAGTAAGGGAGTCAGCATAACGGGTAGCGGCTTTAGGGAGCGGAATAATGCATTAGTGGTTAGCAGTGGTTCCTAAACCCGCAATTTGCGGGTAGCGGCTAGCGGGAAGTGTACGATCTGGGCCTTAATCTCCAGGGAGTCCTGGGTCTGCCCCAGGACCTCCTCCCATGCCTGGAACTCCTCTCGAGGATGGACGGGGGTTGTCCTTACGATGCCCGAACCACCTCAACAGGCTCCTCTTGATGTGGAGGAGCAGCGACTCTACTCTGAGTCTCTCTCTAATGACTTCTCGCCCATCTCTAAAGGAGAGTCCAACTACCGTGCAGGGACAGTCAAATATTAGTTGTTGGGTTTTTTTAAGTTCTTTCAATATGGTTTGAGTCAGGAATTAAAAAAAAATAGGCTCCTCAATTTCTATAGCTTTGCATCATATTGTAGGCTGTCCTTTAAAAACAACTTGCATTGAAAAATATTATTTCAAAATTTGTCTTTTATTTTGACATCACTGCAGAGAATCTTCAGTAAACATGCAGCTTTAAGTTGAAGTTCAACTCAAAGTCAGACTTTAAGAGTTTTTTTTATTATTATTAAAGAGAAATAACTAAATAAAGTAACTAAATAAAGAATAAATTGCACCGTCAGTCGATTACATTACACATCATCCCATATTCTTCCCAGTGTGAAAGCATTTGAAAGCAAAAGCTCCAGATTTTTTGGTTTAGTTGAGCTGGCTCATTAATTTTTCTGACAAAGACAAGATCTAAACAGGGAGGTGGCAGGTGTTTATCTTGGACACCTTTTCTGTCATTCCCTTTAAAAAACACAGACTGTAATATTTGTGTCCATCGTCTCCTCCTGTAGTAGAACACCCATGAGTCTATTACTTTGCACTTTCTTTACTGTTTGCATCACACATGTGAGTTTTCTACACATCCATTTACGTGACATGTTGTAAATGTACGTGTCCGCAGCTACAGCCAGACTTGCTTCCATATTCGGTGTTATAAGGTTATACTGAAGAGGCCCACTTCAGAATCGTTCTTGTGTTTTTGATTTTAGGATCTTCAGAGCGTCAGGCCACCTACAGTGAGCAGTTGATCACACCGGGACACAAGTACGTGGCAGTTTAGTTTTCACAATGGCCGATACCATATACAGTCACTCAGAATGAGCCAAAACACGTCTTTTTCTAAAACACTCACTGCACTAATAAAAGCTTTCTGGGAAAAGGAAAATGCTCTATTTGATGCTCCAGGAAAAGAAGGAAGGTCGAGTTTCTGCATCCCATAACATCTGGAAAAACATATAGATATTTGGAAAATATTTAAAGTTTTAGGGCCTTTATAAAACAAGAGTGGCTTTTTTCAAAATGAAACGACACACTGGTATGTTATGAGTCAGACACCTGTGGTTATGAGCAAATGTTAATCAGAGGGAAATCATTTGAAGTTGCAGAGCTGGTGCCTTAGTGATGTGACACAAAATAAGGTGACACAACACATAAAAATGCCTCCATATGCCCTCTAAGAAACTGTGGAACCAGCTCCCAGTTTACATCCTCTCTACCTTTAACTTTAGCCTTAAAATCTTTCCTATTTGATAAACCTTGTGGTTATGGTACTTTTACCATTTTGATAGCTATCTCTGGACAAGTATCATGTGTTTGTTATTCTCTCTTTCCTGTCATCAGACCCCCAGCGACGGTCGAGGCAGATGGTGCCATCCCCGTGTCTGGTTTCAGTTTGAGTTTTTTTTTTTTTTTTTTATTCTATTTCTGTTCATTCATTTTTTTCATCTTCACTCTTGCCTTCGCTGTGGTTGCTCACTATGGGGTATCCAATCTGTTGGGCTTCCTCTGCCAGGTTCCTTAGTTTTTTTATGAATTGGGATTGAAATTAATTTGGGTTCTGGACTTCAGCTGGAAAGAATTGGATCATAACTGTGAACATAACAATGAATTGGATTGATTTATTTTAACAGAACGTAACTGGACTGTTTTGAACTTTTTTGCGTTCTGCGTAAAATACTTTCTGTTGTGAAGTGGCACATTTAAATGAATTGAATTCAACTGAACTGGTTATTAGTAACAGACTAAAGCTTTCATGTAAATTCTGCCATACTGTTGATATGTAGCTTTACACGGTAAATTATGGTGCACTACGGGGGAAAAACTACTTTAAGAGAAAGACATTATTTACAGGAGTTAACTGTCAACTTCATTATAAAAACAACTGGTTCTAGTTAATTATTGTAACCTCACAGTGAAAACTGGAAAAAACACCAACCCAAAAACCTGACTTCATAAAAACGATCTGTCCCAAGACCCCTCTAAATAACTTTCAGGATGACTAAATTCCTCCACTTTTATGACTGTCTAACTATTCATTATGTATTTTTTACTGTTGAAACACAATGTTTTTGTCACCAAAAGATTTAATGAATAGGACAGGCCTTCCACTTTTCTTCTGTCTCGTCTCCAGATGTGCACTTTTCACCTGCATGTTCAGAATTAATGACACATCATAAAATTACACCATCATTGTGGAATTTTCATCAGTATTATCAGGCCGACCAATATTATCAACGTGGCTCAGGAGACTCTACGAATGCGTTACAGCGAATATTTGATTTTCATCTCTAAATTAAAGAGTTGAGAATCATTCGTCTTCACTGACTAAACTCATCCTGCAGTCACACAAGAGACGACCTGCTCTCGACAACTCCTGCAAATCCGTTCTCACATTGTAACAGTTAAAACAGCGCAGTCATTTGCTTTTTTATTTTTTTGTTAGTTGAGGTTAATTTGCTTTTACAGCACCCTCCAAGACTTGCTATCATTTGCTCAGTCTTTCCTGCTTTCCTCTGTGCTGCTTTAGTGTGAAAAAGCCTGGTTGTGTTTGAGGAAAGACATTTTGGACTCAGTCGAGCACCAGACAGGACGTCCATGAACATCTCAGAAGACTGATTCAGTGAAACTATGACAAACTCAGCTTAAAACTTAACTGAGCTCAGGCGCTAACCAGAGAAGTCGGCGCGGCAGCTGTACCATCAGCAGTGACTGATGGGATACATCCTTCTGGAGACTTTATGCAAATAGAAGCATCTTCCGCCTGCTTGAAATAACTATTAGACTGTGTTGATATCTCAAAAATGATTAAAATGTGTGCATGAGAAAAAAGGAAAGAAAAAAAAAGTCTTGACTTCAGCACCAGTGGGAACAAACAGGCTGTTTACATTCTATCTCACTGCTATTATGACAAGCTGAAGCTCTCAAAGAGACATATTGCTTCGGCCTAACATTAACTGCACCTTCTCTCTGGTTTTTGGAAGTATTCAATGCCAGTGTTGTTTATTTAAAATAGCGAAATCAAAGCAAACCACACATTTGAGTCTTTTGCCATTGAACCCAGCTTCAATTCAGCCTGAGTGTTCTTTAAGTGCTTGATGGTTGTTATATGTCTGATAAGATGTTTGTGGGCAAAACCAAACTTAAAAACCTTTTACTGAAAGCTCCACAATTACATCAACCAGGCGGTCCTTTGGTGTCTCTGTTTTTCCCAGCTCTGTCTACACGCCATCTGCTTTTTGTATATTGTATGGCTTTGTGATTGCAGGCTCGTTGATGGTTTCTTTACAGATTGTCTTCAGATCTATGAATCAGACATTAAGAGGAGACAAACTAGAGAGGCACTTCCGTGCCACTCTATTCACGACTGTTTCTACTGCGTTATTAACATTTGGTTTGGCGAGTCACGCCGCACGGCGTAGCATTAATCAGTGCAATGTCAGGGAAAGTCACTCAGACAGCTGGACGTTAGCCACCGTACAGCTCTTCCATGCATTGGGCAGACATTGGGCAGGAAGATGTGTCTGCATGGCGCATGCATCTTAACTAACCAAGAAAGCGGACATAATGCAGCAACATAAAATCACAGCAAGGGGTGCTCCATGTGTAGGGGTTTGCAGAGCACCTGCAGCCCAAGTTTGAGTCCCAGCCTGCAACCCTTTGCTGCATTTCTTTCCACCCTAGTTTCCTATTGAAAGGCCACAAAATATTAACAACAAGTAAGCTATATTGGAAAAAATGCTATTATATACAATAGAAAAATTCCAAGAATTTTGATGCTCAGGCTGTAGTTCATTGTGAAAATAAATAAATAAAGAACTAGAATAAAAATAATAAAAAAAAGAAATACCAGCTTCAAACGTCTAAATACAGCATACCTAATATCGGTTTGAATTTTCATTAAGAAGCTGCACCTTGATCTCATTGTCGTGCCAGTCATGCCTGGAAGATTTCTGGTTGGATGTTTGGCTGCAGTCCAGTTAAAGTCCAGTTAAATGTTCTCTGACTCAACACTTACACATTTGAAATTCACCAGTTTGACCAGCATGATGCTACCACCACCATGCTTAACAGCTGGTTCAGGGTTCTATATTCTTCCTTGGCTTGTAGTCTGTGGTGATATGAAACCTGCGTGACTGTAAAACTGTTGCACCTGCATATAAATGTGGTTGACGTTTTGGCCTCCTTCAAAACCTTGATAAAGCCGCTATCTTCCCAGCGGCAATAGTTTATGCAAAACGGTGACCCGTGTGACATGATGAGCGATTTTTAAATAATTTTCAGTTGTTTTTAAACCGCTGAAAGAGCTACTTGAAGAAATCTATGATCCTCCCTCTCAGATCTGCATCTTCTGATGGATGCTGTGACACAAATTATTTTATGCTGGCGTAGTGAACATGAAATAGATTT